>CM053275.1:1124834-1656539 GCA_028583415.1 Protea cynaroides | reverse complement strand
TTAGATTCCCGATGTGTGGGCTTGATCAATTACCTAACCGCTTGTTAAGTGGGAGTTCAATTACCGGGTTTGACCGGTTCAGTCCGGTTCGTCACCGGTTAGAGACTACTAACCCGGGCCACTTGTGGGAATGGTTCTGGGTTAGGGATTGTATTATAAATACAATGATTAGGGTCCCCACAGTCATTGGTTTTATCTCTCTCTGTTGCTCCCATACGCACGAGGCAAAAGGGATCCCAACGAGGCCGTGGAAGACCCTAATCGAAGCATTCAAGGCACGAGAAACGGTCGGAAATCAATCTACAAGAAATGGTATGTGTTCTATCATCTCTTTTATTGTCCATTGTATTCTAGTTATCGGGTGGTGGATTCGTTAGGGTTCATGGGAAAACCCATGGGAATAACCCTAACCCGCATTAAAAATTATAACAATTGGTATCGAGCCACCCACACGTAGCTAGGATCGTAGGTAAGGAAATGGTAGGAATGATTGAATTGAAAAAGGGAGAAATTATTCTCCATAATTTTTTCGGGGCCAACGGCAAAGTTTAAAACCTTTCAAAACTTTTTCCGGACCGGTAAAATTTAAAATAAATTATACCGGGTTATAGAACTCGAAAAAACGAGTCCACCGGTACAAAGATGGTCGCCGCCGGTGGCGGACGCTCTCCCACGCCGCCGAAAAGGCGCGCGGAAAGCCACGCCACGGGCAGCTTGATAAAAAAAAAAAAAATTCTCGACGGCGCCGAGTCATCGCCGGGTCGACTCGGCGCCGGATCGGTAACCCTAACGGGGTTCGCGGGTTGACCCGGGCCGAGGCAACCCAGCCCCGGGCGCCAGCCAAGACCGACTCGGTCCGGGCCCGGCCCAGCCAAGCCACCGCCAGTCAGACCCGGCCAGGGGCTGGCCCAAACCCAGCCGCAGGCCAAGCCCGGCCGACCTGGCAAGGTCGGGCCGAACCCGGAACCCGTATTATACATGGGTGGGCCCACCCCAATACCCACACATGTGCCCGCTTGTTGACCCGCAAGACCCGAGATCATGACCGTCAAACAAACCCAAAAACCGGTATGCGACCCGGTTGTATATTTGGTCGAACCGGAAACCGGTTTAGTTTTGGACGGACCGGTAGGTTCGGTTCTGGTTGCGGTTCGTACCGGTCCAAACTTTTTAAGGCCCGTTTGCCTTGCGTTTTTTTACCGCATTCACAATCCGACTTTAAACCGGATTTGTGGGAGCTAGGAAGGTCGGATTGACCTCCGGTTTGTTCCGTTGGATTTGGTTTTCAATGCTCTTCAATCTGGAATAGATATTGATACATTTTGATACATTGGAAATAGTATTTTTCCTAGTTAATGCTCTTTTAGAGCTCGATTTGCAGTGTTTCTGCTGGTTTTTCTCAATATTTTTGTATCATAATGATTGTTGAGCTAAAGTGCATGTTTATTTGAATGTTTAGACTTATAAAGTTGATTTTTTTTAAAAAAAAAAAAAAAAAAAACATTCATGGTTATATATATATCCCACTAGAGCTGCAATTTGGGATTTGTTCATATCATGGTAGAACTTGGTGGATTCCACCAAAGTGGTATACCTTGTTTTGTCATGATGTATTCAAATTCAAGCGACTGTGTTTGTAAATGCTTTAAAGAATGACAAGTGTTCACCTAAGAGTGGCATTGTCCCGGTTTATTCAAATTATGATTTGTACATATTGTGTAAGAATTAGGTGGGACCACTAAAGTGGCAAGCTCGGGTTCTATCATGATATGCTCAAATCCGTAACTTATGCATTTATAGACACAAAGAAAGAAGGATAGTGCTCACTTAAATGTGACATTATCAAGATTTTCACTTTTGTGGAAGCAAAGCAAAGAGCGGCATTGTCCACCCAAAGGTGGCAGTGTCAAAGATCATGTAAACTCATGCACATGGATGAAGGATCTTGACTTTAGGAGTTTCATACACCCAAAGGTGGTGGAATTTTGAGAGTCATTATCCCTTCGCAGGTTATGCACAGATAGTAGAAGGACCAGTGCGCTCTTGTCCCAAAGGATAAGGGTGTAGTTTCGGTTGACTCTACACGGGATAGTAAGAGGACCGGGCGCTCTTGTCCCCAAGGATAAGGGTTAGTTTCGGTTGACTCTCCCCGGTAGTAAGAGGACCAAGGCGCTCTTGTCCCAAAGGATAAGGGTGTAGTTTCGATTGACTCTACACGGATAGTAAGAGGACCAAGGCGCTCTTGTCCCAAAAGGATGAGGGTGTAGTTTCGGTTGACTCTTCAAAGGAAATGGACTTGCATATATTTTGTAAGTTTAAATTATCTTGTGTGTATGTTTGCATTATGTCACACATATTAGAGAACATATAATGATCAAACACCTCATGATGCCTGTTATGGCGGGCCAGTTCTATGAATTGGCATGAAAAAGTGAAAGCTAGTCTAGGAATGCTTAACCTAGTACTCCGCGGAGATTCTATTTTGATCTTTAGGAATATTGAAGATGAGTTGATTTCCTTTACACTAAGAAAGAAATTTCAAAGTAAAGAGAAAGGATTGAATGCCAATGTTATGACGTGTGAGTCATACTCTGACAAATGCAGTAAGTGAAAGGTAGGGTCTTACAGAAAGAAAAACAAATTTTCAAGGAATAGTAAGAAACTTCTGACAAGAAAAATGATTTTATGGAGCTACAGAACTCGTAAGAAACATGTGGAAAAGGTTATAACTGAAAGAAAAGTAAGATCATGAAACTTTCGAGTAAGAAGGTAATGGAGATTGGAGACTTAAGTAATAGAAGTAATCCAAACCTATAACAGTAGCAAAAACCCTTATTTACTCTCTGTAGTTTACTTGGCTATAGAAGTTAGACAAGATATCCTAATTCCATCCTTAGCATAGATATTTAGGACTCTTATCTAATGAAAGACGTAAAAAGGTTGTAAAGAATAGAATTCGAAACCCCTAAAGTTAATGACTTGTTTACTTGTAAGGATGTTTAAGGGGAAAATATTTTTATTAAAGGATTAAAGACTGTTGGATCTGAAGGAGAATGTAAATTGTTAAGGTAGATTGGGTGATATTGATATACTCCCAATGATTTTAGCCAAATGTTTACAAGTGCTAAAACTTATGACTTAGCATCATGTGGATGAGACTCAATAACAAAAGAGTGACAAATAGATGTGATCAAGAGAACTCGAGAGTGTATTAGCTCATTTAAAGTGTCAATTCTGCAGCCTATAGTATTAATAGGGTGCCATGTAAGTTGGTTTCAGTTCAAGTTATCTTCTTGATTGGAACTGTGAAAGTAACGTATTTTCATTACACTCGTGGGAGAGTAATTATTTTAGGAGATTGAGTTATCATTTTTGGGATAT
Organism: Protea cynaroides; assembly: GCA_028583415.1. NCBI lineage: Eukaryota > Viridiplantae > Streptophyta > Magnoliopsida > Proteales > Proteaceae > Protea > Protea cynaroides. The sequence goes on along the minus strand of CM053275.1, from coordinate 1,653,158 downwards.
CCACTCATGTCTGAAGGATTCAACAAGATTCATTGATGATGTTGGTTAGCAGTCACATCCAAGAAACATAAGTTTAATGAAATCACATGGAAATTGTTGTGGAACAATTAGTTGAGGTATCAAAAGTATTATCAGAGTGTAATGAGATAATTATTGAAATTATCTTCATTCAGGTTGATGCATAGCCAAAATACCAGAGCTAGATAAGGCAATGAGGAGATATAATAGACCATGTAGATCTGTGATTTCATCACAAGTTATACCTCAAAAATAGATATTATGGCATTGGACAAGATAAAGATCCCAATAGTTTTAAACAAGTTGTCAATAATGAAATTGTTTTTGGATGGTTACCAGTCATAATTGATGTATCGTTATTTATGAACATCAATGAGATTTGGGATTTTATGCTCTTGTCATGAGCGGTGTATTCATAGGCTCAAATGGATATGTAAGAAAATGTGTGATTTGTGGGGGGTTTCCAAAGTAAAACTAGTGTGGAAAAAAGAATTGATTGCTACAAAGTAAAACTTGTAGCGAAGTGGAATCACACAAAGAGAATGAAAAGTATAGACTTCAAATCTTTGAGGTCTTAGTTATGCATTTTATTTTGGAGTTGCATCGATAGATGTAAAGATCGTTTTGATCAAAGAAAATCCGAAAGAAGGTGTTTATAGGCTTTACCTAGAAGGTTTTGAGGTAAAGGAAAAAGAAAATCTATTTTGTAGACTTATAAAGTCAATATGTGGATTAAGCAAGCATCCGGTAGTGGTACCCGAAGTTGGACGGAGTTGTATCTTCTTAAAACTTTGTTGAGATTATCATTGATCATTATGTATATATATAGAGGTCAGTGGGAGAGGATTCATTTCCTAGTCATATATGTTGATGGTTAATCACCGACCAGCAAAGTGATATGGTTTACCCGTTGAAACCATAGTTTCAATGTCCGATAAATTCGATATGTAGAATGTGTGAGTAAGTACCTTTGAACTTGACATTGAGTTTCCTCGTGATAGGAAAAATAAAACTCCGGGTTTGTCTCAAAGGGTATACATTATTCATGTTCTTGAATGACCGAATGTACATGCATAACGCTTAAGTTGCGAGATGCTTAAATCAGTAAATGAGACAAATTCGTGAGTTATGTTTAAGAAATGATGTTCAAAGAGAGCATCCAAGTACTGAGCTTGGTGTATGCTCAAGATTATATTTATTCTCACATAGCCTTTGTTTAGAGTGTATTGAAACATTTTTAGTTGGATACTGGTATAGCTCACTAAACAACGAGAATATAAAGGTCATGCGGTACTTGCAGAGGACCAAAGATTATCCACTCATTTGGTGGCAGTGACACTCTTGGCTATTGTGATGTAGTGTTTGGTGATTGCATTGGTGGCATGAATCCCATCTCAGATTTATTGTTATGATGGTAGATGTATCCTTTGAGGAAAAATGTAAAGAAGTTTATCCATGCATCACCCTCTTGATAAGGTAAATTTTATAACTATATGTGAAACTAATAAGTAGCATATCTGGTTGAAGAGTTATCTTTCAGACCTGGAAGGTTGTAAGTTTAACTTAGGCCTATTGAGATGTATTGTGACATGGTTTAGCCGTGTTGTTCTCAAATAATAATGTGAAATCTAGTAATTCAAAGCATAATAGAAATTGGATTTCAAATCTCTTTAGGTGAGAGAAAAAGGTCAAAGAATTTATATCATGGTAGAGCACATTCGTTAAACATTTTGATTGCAGATTCTCTGACGAAGGTTTTGTCAAGGGGAGTCTTCGAGGGACTGTATGTTTAATATAGAAATGGTTAATTCATTAAATGTGCTTGGTTAGTGGGAGACTCTTCCCACATTGATAATGATTTATTTCATTATGATTATTTACATTGCCTATAGTTTTGGCATGGATATTTATTACCATGGTTATTTTTATTTCAAAGATTCATTTATTGCTATGTTGCATATTCATTGACATGTCATTGACAAAGGCGGTATTTAGCCAAATGAACAAGGCGGTATTAAGCCAAATGAACGGGGCGGTATTTAGCCATAGTTCACGGCGGTGTGCCAAAGTACGATATTGACCAAAAGGGTATGTGGCGGTTTGCTACGGTCAATATCAAGGTTTATTGTCTCTGAGGTTTTATCAAGGCAATTAGTACAATATTGACCAAAAGGGTATGTGGCGGTTTGCTACGGTCAATATGAAGGTTTATTGCCTCTGAGGTTTTATCAAGGCAATTAGATTGAAGGTTATTCGATCTGGACCCACATGAAATAATATTTTCATGTATACATGTCTCTAGGCGATTCATATCATTAAGTAGACTCTTGTATGTAGTCGACGTAAGGTAGTACACCGGTATATGTTGGAGTATTTTCACGTTGTTCGACATTGGTAGGCTTGATGAGTGGATCAAAGTTTGATGACGGTTTATTATGTAATAGGATTCCATGGCCACACTTTTCGACGGTGGTTTTGTAATTAATCTAGCCCAAGTGGGAGATTGTTAGATTCCTGATGTGTGGGCTTGATCAATTACCAAACCAGGTTGTTAAGTGGGAGTTCAATTTACCGGGTTTGACCGGTTCAGTCCGGTTCGACATCGGTTAGAGACTACTAACCCGGCCACCGTGGGAATGGTTCTAGGTTAGGGATTGTATTATAAATACAATGATTAGGGTCCCCACAGTCATTGGTTTTATCTCTCTGTTGCTCCCATACGCACAGAGGCAAAAGGGATCCCAACGAGGCTGTGGAAGACCCTAATCGAAGCATTCAAGGCACAGAAAACGGTCGGAAATCAATCTACAGCAAATGGTATGTGTTCTATCATCTCTTTTATTGTCCATTGTATTCTAGTTATCTGTGTGGTGAATTCGTTAGGGTTCATGGGAAAACCCATGGGAATAACCCTAACCTACATTAAAAATTATTACAATAAAGCCTCTCCTTGTTTTTTGTTTTTTTTTTTTTTTTTTTTTTTTTTTTTTTTTTTTTTTTTTTTTTTTTAAATAAATAAGGAGGAGGAGGGGGGGGGGGGGGGGGGGGGGGGGGGGGGGGGGGGTGAAAATAAGAAGAGGGGGATGGGGGGGGGGGGGGGGTGTGTTGGGGGGGGGTTTTTTTTTTTTTTAAAAAATTTTTTTTTTTTTTATGTGGTTTTTTAAAAATTATATAAAAATAATTTTTTAAGGTAAATAAATAAATATTAGGATTTTGGGGGGGGATAAAAGGGATGGGGGGGGGGGGAGGGGGGGGGGTGGGTTAATAGCCTATTCATGGTGAACGGAGACGGAGACTGGGGAACTAGAGAGATACCAATGGGTTTTGAACTAGTATCATGCTTAGATCAGAGTCATGAAATTGTGGGCTCTTGCAATGGTTTTCTTTGTATAGCTCCAGAGAAAGGTGATGCTCCTGTCTATCTCCTAAATCCCATTACAAGAGAAACTATGAGGTTGCCCAAATCACAACTTATTTTGAATCGACGTTATTCTGTTGGTTTTGGTTTCGACAGATTAAGCAAAAAATATAAAGTGGTCCGAGTTTATTATGAAGGTAATCTGCGATCTCATGGTGTTAGGGCATTTTCAGAGATAATTACTGTGGGTCAAAGTTCATGGAGAAAATTAGAATTCCCAGCACCATTCCAACAAACCTATGGAAGGTTTAACTCACGTTCAAATCCAGTGCTTTTGGATGGAACTGGATTTGAACGTGAGTTAAACCTTCCATAGGTTTGTTCACATAATTACGCTCTACAATTTGACAATTGATAATTACGTTCTACAATTTGATAAATGATTAATTTAGACTATTGACATATCTATCTAATCCTTAGAATAATCACATCATTTATCCACATGATAAATTTTAAGAGAGCATGTAAGAATTTGATTTTTTTATTTATTTTATTGTATGTTAATATTTTTAATTTATATTATACATCTTATGATAATACCAATTTAGGTGTCCCAATCGTCTCCGATTGGTAAGACAATTGGTCGTTTCTGATTCTTGGTATTCATTGGTTTTAGCCAGATTTATGAATTCAGGTAAGTATCTTTTTCAGTTTTTTTCTGTGATCTTTGATCAGATTTAACTAGATCGTTTAATTGCTTGTTTATTTCAAAGATCTTGTCTTTGGGGATATGTTCTTATTGTGGATTTGGGGTTTGGTTTGACTACTCTTTCTCATCAAACAGTAGAATTTTCTTTTAAACTATCTCGTTGGATCGATTCCTTATGATGAAATCTGTTGTTTTAGGTTTTCTTTCATGAAAAACCTATCTCTAGACTTTGAGCTACATTACTCTCTTGCGTAGGCTTCGTCTTCTTCAATCCTTCTCCGTCTTTCTCCTTCGTCTTCCTCCGTCATCTTCCTCCACATAACATTCAGTCTTTCTCCGTCATCTTCTTCATTCTTTGTCTGTCGTTTTCCTGAAAATGCTTTTCTCCTTTGCAATATTGTAAAACCAAAATCGAAATGTTAAGAGAGTTTGTAGTTTTCCTACTCTGATATTTTGATACAACACGGTAATATGTATGGTAGGTTTGTATATCTTGATGTATTTAATCCGTAGGATCCAAATGATTCCACGTGTCTCCCATCAAACGGCCAATCGCCGTCTCAAGACGATTCGGACGCACATACATCTGTCGATTCTTCTCTCTATGTCAGGTTTTCCTCTTTAAGTCTCTTTTCAATTCCTCTCTTAGGCTACTTGGCATCATGTTGTCATCTACCACAAAGGGCAAAATGGTTCTTTCAATAGGGCGAGGGATGATGAGGGACTGCAGATCTTCTTCCTCATGTAAACGTAATAATAGAAAAAAGTCCCAAATGAATGGGTTCCCAAAAAAGTCATTTTGACGTAGTCTGCCAAAATTAACTTGAACCCAATCCGAATGAAACTGATAATGGATGTGCTTTTGTTAACTTCTTGTAAAAAATTTCAGGGCAAGTTTACTCTGTTTTAATCCAAAACCGAACCATTAAGGGGACTGGTCGAGTTTGAACCGATAGTGTTCAGAACAAACTTCATCTTGGCATAAATTAAACCAAATATTAAGAATTTGATGATGAACCCCATCAGCACCAGAGTTACATAGCCAGGGTTCCTAAAAAAGCCATTTTCTTTGCACCCAAATATATATTATAAAGTATCAAGAGAACCAGATTTGGTGCTTTTATTTTGACCACCAAATCTATATTTCTATTTTTTTGAATCGAAAAGCAACAATATTTAAAGTATCGAGAGACAATTTGCTCAGTATGTTATCATCTTTTGGATTGAAATAAGTTCATATCCAACTCTTTTAACATAAGGATTGAAGTTGGCTGCTTCCTTAAAATTCCCTAAAATGGAGGCTGATTCTTTAAACTTCAAATATTATATCAAACACCGAGACCATGGATCAACAATGAGCGCAAATTCTCTCCCCACTTGATAACCAACCTTACACCCTTGTTAGTCGATCATGGTATGAGACCTACCTCTGAACTATGTGACCCACACCCCATGCACTATTACTTCTTCTCTCTCTTTTGACAGAACTGCCAACCGACAATTTTGAAAAATAAATCCTCTCATGCCCCTCATGCCGTCATGAGGAAATCCAGTAATTGTAGATTACTGATGAAGTTGGAGAGTTCAGAGTATTGTCTAAACCAAGCTTATCTATGGTAGAGTGTAGTAACAAATTTGAGACATATGACATTCTTTGTTGCCATGCAATGAAAGTTCTCAAGCAAAAAGTTGTCAAAGCAATACCTGAAACCTATATTTTGAAAAGATGGACAAGAACAGCAAATAACTATGTAGTTGAAGACAATTAAGGAAAAGAAAATGTAAAAGAAGTTCATTTGGATAGCGTAGAACGTTACAGAGTTCTTTGTCCTAAACTGTTGAAACTAGCATCACAAACTTCTAATTCAGTAGATGGATATGTATGGGTGAACAAGGTTGTTATTGATTTGTTTATTGAACTTCAAAATTTTGGCACACAGACCCCAACAACTAGTGTAGCAAGTGTCTCAAGCGAGCATCACATCTTTACATAAGCAAAGGGTTTCAAGAAGAAAGAAGGTCAGATAGGAGGAAAACAACATAAAAATTGTTTGGAAAAGGAAAAAAAAGAAGAACAAAGGTACACCTTTGGATTGTTTTCAACCATTAGAGACACCTTTACAACACCAATTTTCTAGTGCTCCTTCCAATTTGGTACAATGGACACCTTTAGACACTTCTCAACCATTAAAGACACATTCACATCAACAATTTTCAAGTGTTCCTTCCAATTTGGTACAATGTACACCTTTAGATCATTCTCAACCATTACAGATTGATGGTTCTTTTACATCATACTTAATGGTAATGGTTTAATTACAATATTGATTAATTCAGTTCATAATTTTTATTTCCATTTATTTATCATCTCATGATAATTGGATTTTGTGTAGTCACCAGTCATTCCTTCCCAATCTATGTTTTTATCCTCTCAACTCTCAACCTCAGGACTACATCATTCTCAATCAAATGAAGGAAATATCGGCAAATGAGATGCTTTCAAGCATAAAATGCATTATTTTCCATGCATCTACATATTGAGGCTTGCTTTTGAGGACCTTTATCCAACTATATTGTGAGTTGTAAAAAAATGCTACTTTGGTGTGAGAGGTAGTAACAAGAAAAGAAAAAACTAAGAAGAAACTGCTCTATTTGGATGCATGGAACATGATCTCATTTTTGGCATGCAGATGGTTCACTAGCAAGTAAACAACCAATGCATATTGGTATCTTGTTTAAACATTTTTTTAAACATCTTAAAGCAGCATATGTACAGGTCAGAGTTTGGTTTTCTCTTTGGAATTTGATTATGTTATTCTGAGTTATTGTTTTTCTTGCAAATCTTTTATTCTCAATGAAACATGTTTTAAGTTTCTTCTTGTTCTTATCTTAGTCTCTTCTTTTTTCTGGCAGGTTGGTGTGAGAACTAGGTTTGAAGGTGATGGAGTGCTTTAAGGAAGCACTTGTCGAGAACATACGTGGAAAGAAGATATAGAACACTGTTTTTTTTGGTTTTTTGTAGGTTGAATTGATGGAATACTTTTTTTGGTTATTCGTGAGTAAATACTATGGAACTTTGTTATTACTATCAACTCAAGCTCAAGTGATTGAATGAGAAGGACCAAAGTATACCGAAGAGCTGATGGGTTGATCAAATTGGGGATTGAAATCTGTTTTTGCTTCTTTGATCAACATTCAAGGATAATTTTTTGATGAACTAATATTGAATTTGTACAGATATATCTAATTTTAACATTTTGGGATGATGTAAATGAACAACTTATCTATTAGAAATGATCCTTTTTGTATATGTACAATGAAGAATTATGTTATGTTATAACAGGGATTATTTTTATTGATCAAGTTGGGGATTGAAATCCATTTTTGCTTCACGTATCTTGCTTTTAGGACCAATTATTTTTGTCTCAAAAGGTGTAATAATTTTATGGGACAGATATGCATGTACTTTTGTTTAAATTCATAGTTGCAAAATCCTACTACTCTTAAGAATCAGGTTTATATGATAACAATCCCTTGTGTGTCGATATGCTCTGACCTTTAAGTGGTTGAATTCAAGAAAGTCGAAGAAGATCTAATTAATTTTTTTTTAATAAAACAAATCTAGTGGTGAATTTGGCACAAAATAGTAGCATGCCTTGTTATATTGATTAATTGGGTTTCGAAGTTAGTAAGAAACAGAGGTAGGGCAGAAAAATATGAAATTTCATATATTTAGAAGATGACATTATCACTTCCTCATTGGAGTTCATAAATAGCATCCCTTTCATGCTAACCGTACTGTTTTTTAACCCTTTTTTGATGATAGATGAGTTACATATCAGAGGGATTTTTAGATAGACACCCATGATTGAAGTTCTTCTATAGCCATGTTATGAAGCATACAAAACAGTACCTAACACATGATTCAAATGCTAACAATTAATGCCTAACAGGTAAAACGATAATTTGATCTAAAATGGAGCCACAAAGAGATCCAAAGTCATCAATCCTTGTGTGGTAAAAGGAACTGTAGAATGTAAGTCTTGTTTTGGATGCAACTGCAGTGAACTTGAAACTAGCAGCCTTGAACCCACCCTTCCCATGTGATTTGTAAGGGACTTTCTAGGGTCTCTTTCCCAGCAAAAGCTTCAACCATCATGGATCCATAACATCCATTCCTTGCATCTCCAACTGTGAAAGTGAAATTGTAGATTTTGCTAGGAACTGTTCTCAAGATTTGGGCAATCGCACTTTCCCTTCCTACAACCAGCTCAACTACTGCACGTCCTAAATGAACATTGAAATGCTTTGCATCTATGTATTTCACAGCTTTCAAGGATTCAATGATCAACCTTGGGAGAGGGGATGTGAGGTCTTGCTGCTTTGGGGGAAGGAGAACACTATTGATGGAGTCATTTAAAAGATGATGACCCTCTTCAAAATCACCATTCTTAACCATGTTAACTGCAAGTCATTGTAAAATTATTCAAAAATAGAAAACCAATATTGTAGAAGCATAGAATAAACAAAGTAGATTTTGGAAGTATAAACTCAAACAAATGAATTCAGTCTCCTAACATATAAAAAACCTAGATTAAAGATCTATAGAAAAAAAACACAACTAGTAAGCATATAGAAATTATTACATACATTTTGTGGGCATAGGAGGATAAAGCTCTTTGATGGCTACTGCATCTAAGAGAGGTCCACAAGCACGATCTTCTTAAATACCAGGATTGTGAAATATCACTTTAGCAACCTTAGAGGTGGCTCTGAATCCCCAAGCATAAGTATTGGAGGAACCAACAATGAGAATCAAGAAAAATACACAAAAATGGTCATTAACATCTAAAATTAGAAGAAATCTGTGTAAACTAACATTATCCAAATATGGTTAATACAATAAGGACAACTCACAACATAAGAAATGGTCCATCATCACATTTGACATGAAAAAATGAGAATAGATCTCTGTAAATGACAATACTCAAACTGAAAAATAGAGTAAAAGAAGAAAGAAAAGTGAAGAAACCAAACTTAAAGAGAAGCTCAGTAAATCAAAAACAGCAAAAATATGCAGGGGGGAAAATAGATAAGACTAAAAAAATGGTCTTTTGACGAGAAAAATGAGAAAAAAAAAATCTCTGTGAATGGCAACCCCGAACAGAAAAACTGAGTAAAAGAAGAAAGAAAATGAAGAACCAAACTCAATGAGCAGTCTAGTAAATGAAATAACAGTAGAAGAACAAAATACACACAACTCGACAATGGTCTAAAATGTTACATATGAAAAGAAAAAATGAGTACTAAGGTCTTCCTCAACTGAATTTTAAGGGTCCTTTAAATTTGCAGGGTTGAGTGAAGTTGTGGAATTTGTTGCTCCAAGCTGATTCCATGATTTTATGGGTCCGCTATTCACAATTGTCATATGGTGATATGGAGTTTGCACTTCAATTTCAAAAGATTTGTAAGGTTGAAAGTAGGAGAGTGCTTTTTGTCACGGATATCATTGCTATAATTATTGACATGGGAGGATATGCCTCCCCCAATCGGGTATCGACACATGTATATTAAAACCTGAGCAAAGAGGGCCCCACTCGCATTACCAGCCTTAGAGGGTGGACAAAGAAGCGGTTCCTGATGAACCAGAACCACCAATGAGAATAATAAAGAACCTCAGAGCCTCGCTATCGCAAAGGCCTCAGAGCCTCACGACCATAGGGTCCTCAGAGCCTCGCGGAAGTAAGAACCTCGGAGTCTCGCCAGAGTAAAAACACCAACATCACACCAACATGGAGGCCTTGACACCTCGGCATTATGGGGGCCTCGACGGTTTCTCTAGTATAGTGACCTCGGCAGCTCTCCAAAAGCAAACCCCATCGTACAAGTCCACGCGCAACATGATAGGTGTATAATAATGTACGAGTGGGGCCCATTTTAATGAATACAGAGGTCAAACTCCTCCCAGATATCCGCCAAGAGGAAGTTAACGGAATCCTAAAAGAGAAATCCTACAGTCTTGATATCTCAACAGAAGATCACCTAATCTCCAAATCAATGGGTGTAAATCAAGCTCTAAGGAGAGCATTCCGCCATGACAAAGGACATGTCCAGCTCCCACATCCAGATCACTCCCAACCTATAAACAGAGGAAGCACATTCAGGTAAAGACACAAACATTTTCTAGCATTTGAGCTTAGAACAAGTTAGCTATCCGAATCTCCTTAATTCAAAGGGACAGTCTTTCTTATCTATCCCATATTGTTTATCCCTTAGACTAACTTAGGCATCGGAGTGACCAAAGAGTGTCTCCATCTGACCATTACTACGGTGTCCGATCTTCCTTTTGCAGGAACTACAAGTGAGCTAAGGATGAATCCGGTTTGGGACGACAACAATTATTGTACAGAAGAGAGAAATGTAAGGCCATGTTTGATTTGAATAAAAAAAAAAACAAGGAGAATTGCAGATGGGTTTTACTGGTTTGAAATTTAGACTTTGAATATCTCAAATGTAAGTGAAGGATGAGAATCCATGGTAATATATGCATTCAATTAATTTTCGTTTTTGTCAATTATAGAATCTTGAGAGCACGAAGTGTGGTGCATGTTGAAGTAGAAACAACAAAAGGGTAGAGACTAAAGAGTTTGAGAGCCTTGAGATGTTGCAGTTCTTCAAAGGAAGAAAATCAATAAGGTCACCTTCAGACCTTATTTCATGATACATGAGTCCCTTTTGTCTGACGTGAATTAAAATAAATCCTATAAGGCAAAAAAATTCATTGTAAATCAAAATTTCAGAAGTATTCTCTGCTACCATATTCTTGCCATATTTCTTGGGAAGGAACCATATGAGGCTAACAAAGAGTGAATCAAATTTCTACAGTTACAAGTGAAGAAATATATATACCTACAACAATTACTTCATATCCTAAAAAGTAATCCCAATACAAAAGCAAAACCCTAATATAAATCATAATCTAGTGAATTCATTATTTGTTTCTTACAATTTGATTGAATGAAAAGGGAAAAAATCACAACAAGCTCTTCCCCCTTTGCATTTCCAGTGTAGCAAGCTCTGACATAATACTGATATTCCCGTTCTTGCTTCGTAGTCAGTTCTTGTAGTTGCTCTAAACTGATTTGTCTTTCGATCTTGTTTGTCATGTCTCCTCAACCCAAATTTACTACATACAAACCGTCTTAAAGTTAGGAGTCTCTTACTATTATCTTCTACCATTTTCCAATGACAGGTTTCTTTCTTGATACTAAAACCCATGTTTCTCCCGTAGTCATTATAGAACTTATATGTTTTCTCCTCTGTTTCGAACATCATTCCAATCTTGGGTGTACCATCATCATCCTTTCCAATCTCGTGATCTCCAATTGTAAACTATAACAGAAAAAAAAAAAGGAAAGAAAAAAACCAATTCAAAAGCAAGCCATGCATAGTAGGCCATAAAATGATAAACATAAATGTGAAGTCATTATACACAGATGCTAGAGTAAAACATGCCATGAGAACAAAACAATGTATTGCATGAGGTCATAAAGAGAGTTATTGGGTTAAGCTTCTTTGGCTCATACCTCATAAGGGAATACAATGTAGAAATACTGCACCAAAACAAGATAAAAGCAAAAAGATTTTCAAACATTATGACAAAAAATCAGGCTTTTCTATGTAAACTCCTAGGAAAATGAATAATAGATAAGTGAGATGGAGAAGAAACTGAAACACATGATAGACTAAGAAAGAAGGAAAAAAATAAATAAAAGGAAAGTTAGTCCCACCAAATTCAGAAATGGTTGAAATCAACATGTTTGAAGGTTGGGAACTGGTATTTCATGAAGGTTTAAAATTAAAAACCCTCTTCATACCATATTTGATCATGAGTTTTTCAAGCACATTGACCACCTTCAAGTGTGTTAATTAACATACGTTCTTTCATGAAGTTTCATTTTCATACTGTATTTGATCACATGTGCGCAACAAGAAAGTGGACTGGCAAGTTAATGGTTGAAAAAATTTACTCTTGGTGTTCAACTCAGGAATATAAGTCTGGTTTTTCTCTATATCAGATCTCCCCCCTGTTGGTTGCTTGTTTCCAAAGAAAATTGTGAAAATGATGGATAAGTTTGAGAAGAATAGCAGTGGTTAATAGGCAAACTGCATCCGGGGTTTAACTGCAAAGGCATAATTTTCTTTTTTTTTCTTTTTTTTTTTAAATATGCATAGAGTTAAACAGCCATATTTTTTTTGTAATTTATTTTTTGTTTTCCAGAAAGGGAGAACTTAGATAGTTCATGTTAATCAAGTCCTTGTGATGGAGAACCGTGCATCATAACAGAACAACCACAAATGGAACCAAATTGTACTGATAGAAAACAGCCTAGGGTTCCATCCCAATAATTCTAAGAAAACACCAAATCATTCTCTTTCCACTACAAACGGTATGATAAGGGCTACTTTTGTCTAAGAATTAACAGAATAATTACAGCTCTAGAGACGAAGATTTGCATCTCAACAATTAAGCAGGCTTCAAGAAAACAATTGATGGGTAAACATCCTCATTACTAACTATGAAACTTGGATCTAGGTGTGTATTTTTTTTTTCCTTTTTTAGTTCAAGACACTGAATGTGCAATACATGAATGAATTCATCTCCTATATTGATTTATCACTTGGACAATCCGGGTTGGCCTAGAGGTATTATTGCAAAGTAGCCTAATAACCTTCAGTTATCATAATGACTGCTGAGTAAAGAAGATAAATTCAAAGTATCATCACTTAATAATGGCTTCAGGGCTGCCATCACCGCCCAAGGCTTACGGGCTGATCATGCCATCTCCAAATATTAATACTAAAATCCTAGGACACAACTTACAAGAAAATGTTGTAGCTTACGAGAGCAACACCATTGAAATATAGGGAGTTCGCATGCCTTGGGCAGAGGCAGTTCGGGCGGAGATGAAGATCTTTGACAGAGGAGATGAAGAAGAAGCAGAGGGGAGATACTTGGTTGTAGCATAGAGGTAGTCATGCGCAACTGACCTTCTTGTTTCACTTCGTCTTCTCTGCTCTATTTTGGTGCTGTATCGTGTTCAAAATGGGAAGATGATAAGCTGGGGGAGATGAAGATAAAAACACTCTGGAGATGAAGATGAAAGCAGAGGGAGAACCTCTCTTTTGGTTTCGCAGGCTGAATTGCGAAGATGAAGTAGAGCTGTAGAGGGATCTCTTTTGGTTTCGTGGGCTGAGATGAAGGCAAAACAGAGGGAGAATTGCGAAGATGAAGCAGATGGATCTCTTTTGGTTTCGCGGGCTGAATCAATTTCAAAATGGGAAGATGATAAGCTACAATGAGACTCTAATTGAATTTCATGGACCAACGAGATCTTAGGACGTCGGATGCTGTTGGCGACAAGTGTCGCACATCGAGGTGAGGTCGCCGCCCCTTTTCCCAAACCACTAGAAGGAGAGGATGCGAATCCATACAGGATTGGCTTAGGCTTAGAAAATGGGGGCCCACCACATACAGATGAAGAATACTCAGACATCATACATGTCATGGCTCATGGGTGATGGGCCCATATACCAAATGCCGGCCACATTCCCTTTTCCGAAATTCTTTTGCAATTGGTAATTATTCGAGGAAAAAAATCCTAAGCCGGTAGTTTGGTATTCTTTTGCAAACCTCCCTTTGAATTTATCAAAGGGGATGAAATCCTAAATCGGCAGTTTGGGATTCTTTTCCATATCATTTCATTGAGGATTTGGATCGTCTCGAGCTTAAGTTTAAGTTGGATGACATCCAGTTCCGATGAGCAATAGCTGGAAAAATTAAACCGAAAGGCTGCAATAAGTTTGGGCATCAAATGACTATGGTGGTCACATTACACTAAATCAAAAGTCCTTTTTGAAATCTCATTTGTAAAACACGATCGAGATGAAAATCGTGAAACAGAATTCGGAGCTGTTTCTTCTTCTTTCCAATAAGAGTAACAATCAAACTTACCTCTCGACGCGATTCACTGGTTAATGATGAATAGAGAGAAGACCAAAGTTTTCTGCAAAACTCGTTGAAAAGAAGAAGAAACAGCTCTGAGTTCCGTTGGAATGAAATCCTCTCCTGCGGCAGGAGGTTCCTGCCACTGATCCAAGGGCTGGGGATCAGTCGATCCGTCTACCAATACATGGGGAGGTGGACCGGCTGAAATCCCGCCCTTGACCGGCGGCAGGTGGGCGCGAGAAGATTTTTTTGCGAGTTCCGTTTCGCGGTTTTCATCGCAGTTGTGTTTTACAAATGAGTTTTTAAAAAGGATTTTTGATTTAGTATAATGTGACACACCATACTCATTTGATGCCCCTAACTTAGTGCAGCCTTCCTATTTAATTTGTCCAGCTGTCGCTCATCGAGCAGAGATGAGCGACATCTGGATGTCATCCAGTAGATGATCCAAATCCTAGCATTTGACACTCCGCCTGGACCAACTGATCCTGATCTCCCTCGTATTGTTTACCGACGGCATTCCGAGTTAGAGAGAAGGAGAAAGAGATAGTGAGACTGATGACGGTAGGAACGTCGACGCAGTCGTATGGAGAGCTATCGTACTGGGACAGTAGGTATGCCCAGGACCCTGGGCCGTTTGATTGGTACCAGAAGTATCCATCATTAGCGCCGCTGTTCCACCTGTATGTTCGTCGAGATCGCCGGATCCTTGTGGTCGGCTGCGGTAACGCAGGTGTGCTTTCATAACCAATCCTCTCGTCTTCCTTTGTGAAAATTCAACTCTCAGATGTTCCCATTGTAATCTCTGTTATCAATTCTCCCGTTTCAGACATTTGTTCCTTAGGGTTCCTTTTTTTTTTTTTAAATCTCTGTTATCAATTCTCCCGTTTCAGACATTTGTTCCTTAGGGTTCCTTTTTTTTTTTTTTTTAATCAATCCTTTTAATCTTCCCCTTGTTAATTTAAGTGTTTTTTTTATTTTATTTTTCCCTTTGTAGATTTAATATAATGAGTTGCCCGTCCATATTTGAAGTTGCAGTTTATTTGTAGATAACTGCTGAAAAGATAACTTTTGGACTTCTACAATTATTGTGTGCTTTGCCAATTCAGATGTTTTGGTTATTTGGTAGGTGCAATTTATGAAATCTATGAAATTAATCTCCAACCTGTTTGATAAAAAAAAGGAAAAAAAAGAGAGCTTAAAATAGTGTGTTTTCACTTATCTTTTGCAAAACAGAGTGGCTCAAATACGAAGTTTGGACTATAGAGAGATGTTTTGGAATCAAAAGTTCTAAAAATGAATCTGACTAAAATATAATTCGTGGGATGGAATTGTTATAATAAAGTAAGAATAAACTGTAGGGAGTAGTTAAGATTTGCTCCAAAGCACCCATTTTGTTATATCGGTTCTATCATCCATAAGACGGGAGAGTTTAAAGAGGATGCTGCCCCAAAAAATTCGTTCATAAAGGGTGAACGGCGATGACACTTTTGGATTTATCCATTATCATAATTAAGGGAAGGCCCGATACAATGGGCGATTGCAATGACTGGGGAGGAGCATTTCCTTTTATCAGCTAGTGCGCCCCTTGTGTTGTAGTAGGGCCATTGCTTGTTGGGGCACGACACTCTTCACTCTTCATTCGAAACTAATGAATGCTGGGTCAAAATATAAGATAAGGGAAAAATGAGTCAAATAAGATAAACTCTTCTGTTGACTTGAGCAGTGGGGCGAAAGGCTCAATTTTCCCGGCCAAATTGGAGAGGCAAAGAAAATTGATTTGTTCGATCAAGCACAGCAACTCCTTTTCTTGGGGAGTGAAATCCGGCGCTACCTACCTTTCTTTTTTGTGGGGCAAGGAGCAGCGAGGAATGTTTGAGTATTAGTTTGATATGGGTCTTGTTATGAGTTCAACCTCGTCAGTGCTCTCAGAATCTGGATCAATTAGGGCTAAATAGACAAGATAACTAATTCAATCGGAACTTAATTGAGTAGAGTTAGGGATCGGAATCATGAAGGAGAGGGCTGACCGTCATCTTTAGGCTAAAGACACTCACTTCACACAATCGAAAGTCTATAGTTGACTCTTTCTCCCTCATGTGGTAGATAAATGGATCGGTTCGCGATAGGAGAACTGGCCCTTCACTTGCATGGGATAGCGAAGCCGCATCCACTAGCAAAATCCTCATCATGAGGTTGCGGCAGCTGTAAACAATAAGTAATCAAGGGAGTCAGGTGACTTCCTATTCATCAGAGGTGTGGAGGCAATGCCTTCATTCGTTGGTCTATTCCAGTTGGGCAATTGTCACACAGCAACCAGCTCTCGATTCAGTCTGAGCCCCTAGCTTTGGTTGAATGAAAGTCTCCTTGCCAAAGGAGGCTTATCAGGGCCCGACACGAGAAAGTGAGTAAAGAGAGCAAGGGTGAGGTAAGGAGTTTCAGCTACAAGAACAGGGACAAATCCAGTTGGCCGACTCCTGACGGAGCCTTCAACAATTTCATTGCCTTGAATCGATTGATCTCAGTTTGGGTAGGGCACTTAAGGTAACAACAGACTCTTATAGGATAATTCTTATAAAAACTTTTTCCTTAAGGGATCCTTTTGGGCAAAGTGATGACTGACAAAATAGGAGGGACACATAGGGCTTTCGAACTGCTATTGCCACCTCTGGATCTGCCAATGATCTTTTTTGGTGCACTCGCTTTGTTTCTCTGACACACAAGGAAGGACGCGGTGGGAAGGAAGCAGCCCTAGCCTCTGTCTGGCTGATCATTATGCTGGCATCTCGCATTTACCCCCCTGGTTTGACTACTGCTTGGGGATGTAGTTGCAGCTACACTATAAGACCATCCTGCCGCACGAAGTTGAATGTTGGCACCCAAGAAACAATACATACATGAAATGAGTGTAGTTAAAATGTGGATCATGGATGGATGGCATAGCTAAAGAGGATAGAACTAGATATGAATGCTTTTAAGGGAATGTCAAGTAGCATCACTATAGGACAAGGTAACTGGAAGTTAATTTTGATGGTTCAGTCATATACAAGAAATGGGAGGGCGAGCCTTGGTGTGACGGTTAGGTTGTCGTATTGCAATCTGATGGTCAAGGGTTTGAAACACAAAAACAGCCTCTTCATGTTGTGGGGGTAAGGCAGCGTGCATTTTGCCTTCCCCAAACCCTGCAATCGCGGGAGCCTAGTGCATTGGGACGCCCAATCATATACAAGAAATGCCAATTACTTTTTCCTTTTTTGTTGTAAAAAGATCCAGATATTGACAATGACAAGAGTCAGAAAGTATTGAACTGATGGTTCTCTGATTAGGCATCCATGACGAGGTGAGGTTAGCCAGCTACATATGATTCATTTTGAGAACAAGTCAAATTTGCTGGCTTTGAAACTCCATTAGCTTATTAACACTGCTGTCCTATTGCAAAATCATTAAACATGCTTCCCGAAAATTGCCTTTGATCCATAAATTCCAATGTATAAAAATACCAATGTGATGCCTTTTCCATAAATTTCCAATGCCTTTATTCCTTTCCATTAGACGTTCTATTTTTGCCGCCCATATTTTACATTGTGGGCATGCCAACAGAATGAGTACATATAGACGTAAAAAAGATTATCATCCTTAAATCACCTTAGAGGCACATATAGACGTAAAAAAGATTATCATCCTTAAATCACCTTAGAGGCACCACTGCCTCCACTTGTGGATTTGTAGCCTATGATCGTTAAAGTTTCATCCATGTGCTATTCCCTGTTAAAATTGTAACAAAATAGAAAATAGGAGAAGAAAGGAGGGAGAGAGTATCAATGGAAAATAGAATAGAAAACAAAACTAGAACGTCAGTTGCAGCAGAGTCCGCAATGGTGGTTGCACACCATGACAAAGAACTTTAGTGGACTCTCAAAGTGGCTCCCACTCTGATACCATGTAATAAAATAGAAAAAATAAGAGAAGAAAGGAGGGAGGGAATATGTGTGCTCCTCTCCTTATAGCTCGATTTCTAGAAAACATATTAGATAGGATCTAGGACTCTACAAGTCAAAGTGCTAGTCACAAACTAAAGACAAAGTAAACTCCAAATAGGAAAAGGAAACTAACAAACTTAATTGGTAAAAGAAACTAATAAAGCAAACTAATAAACTAATTAGGAGTCCATATACTAATAGGAGACCTAATTACAATAGGAATGTATATAATTGTAAACACAAAAGGACTGTAGAGTCCTATTCCAATTCAGGCTACTCAGCAACTGTAGTCAAAGAGTCCTACACCAACTGTGCATTTCAAAGAGTCCCACATGATTAGTGTTTTAAATAGGTGCCGCTTTGAGAGTCGACTAAAGTTCTTCGTCATAGTGTGCAGCCACCTTTGCTGCCTCTGCTGAAAATGAATTTCTGGTTTTGTTTTCTATTCTATTTTCCATTGGTTCTCAATCCCCATCATTAAGTAAGTTTGTTTTCTGCAATCCTTTCTCGGATCTGAATCTGCCTATGCTTCATCTGATCTCTGTCTTTATTATCCTTCATTAATAAAGTAAGTCCATTACTATTAATTAATTTCAGATTTGATCCACTAAATCAACGTAGGTCTGATTTTTCTGTGTTGCTTCATCAATCTATTAGTTCTCGGCTTTAGGGCTTCATGGTTTACTTGGTAATGAATCATTAATTCCTTCATGGTTTAAATTCCTACTCCATCAATGTGCACTCAGAATCTTTAATATCTATATATCAGTTACAGATATGGGTTTTATTGTTTTAAATACATCGTTCCTTTCGATCGATTTTGATTCTATTCTCTCTCTTCTATTTTGTCTTGCTGGTCATAACAGTCTCTCTCAATGCATTAATTACCTAATCAATGGCTGCTACTGGGTTTTTAATTCTTTTCATTACCTATATTCAATTGCCAAGTTTTATTCTCAGATTTAATTGCTATTGAATTACACTAACTCTGGTTTCATTTACATTTTTTTTCCCTTTGTTGATCTCATCCGAACATACTAATACGAGATCTGGAATCCAAATCATATCTCAGTTTAGGTCCCAAGTCTAGGATCGACTTTGAGTTTCAAATTGCAATCTCTTTCTGCAATCAATATTCCAGGGATTGGTTTCTGAATTGTATTAATGGTTGGTGAGTTGTCCTAGCACCACAAGGATTATTTTCTTATCTAGACATCTAGCCATTGGATTGGGTTCAATTTTTGATATCTTATCATCCTATCTATTTATGACCCTGTGGCAAGTTCTGGTTGGCCATTGCCACATCAGATTTTGACATTTAAATTACTGCTGAAGATTCATTTGCATCATTACTGATGGCAAGGGTAGGGTTACATCTCAATTTATGCCCAAACCTTGCTAGGAAAGTATCTTTCAATCAGCCCAATTCAAATTCAACAACTAAGAATGGTTAAATTTGACAGATAATTCCTCAACTTTAAATCTATTCCATAGAATGCTTCGAAACTTGAAATCAATGATTCTTAGGGTATGAGAAACAATACTCCAGAAGATGAACTTGATCCAACGTGCGGGATCGAAACCAATCTTGCGCGTAGGTTTCAAACATGTATTTTAGCAAAAATCAGAATTAGAAAGTAATGAAAAAACTCATTCATCTTGAAATCTGGCTATTGGAATGTCTTCAAACTTGGAGGGGAAGTACTTTAGGATGTGCTTGATAACATACCAAAATTTGAAGGTGATCCAACCATGGATGAAAAAGTTATGAATTTTTGAAAAAATACTATTATCTGAAAATGGGAATGAACAAAATAGGAGTTTTGGTTGAGTTTCATAACCAGTGAGACTCAACTGGAATTTTTTAATAAAACTCTGGCCAACTCTGCTGCCAACATTCCACTTTTTATTTATAGACTGTGGATAAAGTTACAAAATAAGAACTCCAAACTGAAACAAAAACTTCCTTTATAGATAATAGGAAAGTTTCTAAAACAACTTTTAGGAAACTAAACAAAAACTTCTTTTATAGAGAATAAGAAAGTTTCTAAAACAATGAAACAACTAAGACTGACTCATAAAGTAAATCAACTTAGGAAATAAAATCTAAACTAACTTTAGGAAAAAAAATAACAAAGGAGTGAAACAAAAGAAACAAAATATTTCAAAAAATATCTGCTGGTACTGTTCACGTGAACAGTGTCTGTGGGCTGGTCCACTACTGACTGGTCCTTGGACTGCATCAATTACCCTATTCCTAGTCTCACTAGGACTTCTCTTATCTCTCATATCAACCGTTGGATTGACATCGTCTTTTAATATTCCACTTGAGTTATTGATGTTTACGTGACCTATGTTGTCTAAACAATTTGACTAGTTCATTCATGACAGTTGCTTTTTGATCTACTGACAGTATTCAGTGAAGAAATGGTCGATGATGGTTACAGAGATGTTTTCAACATTGATATATCTTCGGTAGTGATTGAAGCTATGCAAAAGAAATACCAAGATCGTCCAGAACTGAAATGTATCCTATTTGTAAGTTTGTGGAGTGAAAAATATTCTGCTGTGCAGGGGATCATTAGTTCCTTGAAAGTGTGTCCAGGCCATGAACCAGCAAAATTTGTAACAGAATATGGTTTGGGTTCAAATCTGAACTACTTATTTATTTATTTATTTATTTATTTTTGGGGGGGTTGATGGCAAAGGGGTTAAGACATCTCAAATTAACAAGCCCTCTTTGCTACAGGATCTTAATTCAGTCCAATACAAAAAATCTGTAGAGAAAAATAATGAAAAAACCCACTTATCTTGAAATCTAACCGTCAGAATTAGATGAAACTTGGTATGGATGACCTTTGTAATGATTGTGAACACCTTCTGAAGTTTGGGGAGGATCTGAAAAGAACTATAGGAGTTATGAGTCTCGAAAGCCTGCTGTACCTGTTTCCACCAAGCTTGGATAGCCCAGATTTAATGTTGCCTGCTGTTTGCACTTCACTTTCTCTAGTTTGTGTTGGGTGAAACAATAGCATATCAGATCATAGATAGAAAGCAAGCAAAAGAATCAAGAGGGAATGGAATCTGGTTGAGTCTCACAACCGTAAGAGACTCAACCAGAAAATAAGAATTTAACTCTTCTTTTTTCTGGAAAATCTCTCCCCTGTAGCCAGTCTGCATTCTCTTTATTTATAGCTTTGAAACATTACAAATAAAATAGGAAAGAACGAAATTTAGTAAAACCAACCTTCCTTTATAATTTAGGAAGGCTCTAAAACAATAAAAATAGGAAAGTTTCTAAAAACTGGAATTAGGAAACTAGATTTTAGGCAAGTCTTAGTCTCCAAGCAACTAAGACTTCTAAACTAACTAGCCTAATTTTTAGGAAACTAAACAATGGAAATAAATAAACTGAAAATTAGGAAACTAATAAAAAGAGTCATAATTAATGCTGTTGGTACTGTTCACGTGAACAGTGCCGCATGAACAGTGTTCACGTGAACAGTGTTCACGTGAACAGTGTGGGTTGGGCCCATGTTGACACATCCTTGGGCTGATCCACTACTGGCTGGTCCTTGGACTGCATCAGGGGTGCTTAGTTTGATTTTTAATTTGTAAGGCTCCGTCAGGTTGGAAGTAAAGTGAAGAGTAGGGAAATGTAATTATAACAAAAGTAGAATGGTAACTTCTGTAACATTACCAACTGTGATTAACTAAACTCAAATTTTAAAAATGATCACTGGATCCTAGTTTTCAACCAAATCACTTGAATTTGCATTGGGAAATATAAAAGGGCTAAGTAATCTATCTGAAACCTCTAATTTCCATATTTGTCAAGAATTTAATTTAGCTACATCGTCATAACTCCAAAAGTTTTCTTTTTGTTCTTTAGAATAATTTTAGTTCCCTTATTTCCCTTTAATTGTAACTGGATACTTGGACAGAACGTAAGTAAAATGTTCTGCCTGTATTTTTTATAAGAAGCTTAACTCAAACAAAGATGCTTACATGGTTACACTTTGCAAGCTTAATTTTTCACACATTCAGTACTTCTCTAGAAAGAAATCTTGTGATGTTTCTATGAAATTTGTACTACTATAGATGGGGACCAAAGTTACCAGAACAGGAAGGGAAAGAGAAGTCGAAAGAGAAAGGGAAAGGGAATTAGAAATAGAGAGAGATAGGGAAAGGGATAACGAGAGGAGATGGAAAAGGGAAAGGGAAAGAAGATAGCGAGTCATAGAGGGAAGGTGAATGGGGAGGGGATGAAGCCGAGAGAGATAATAGGGGGATACCGTGGGGTAGGGGAATTACCGTGAGAGAGATGGCGTGGGGGGAAGGGAGAGACAAGAAAAAGAGAGAGAGGAGGATTGAAACCGTAACAGAAAATAGGGGGGGGGGATATCTGATGAGAGAGAGGGAGAATAGGGAGAATCAAGAAAGGGGGAAAGAGAGGGGAGAGGAGAAAGATCGTGAGAGAGAGGGGAAGAAAGAACTTACTGTGAGAGAGGGAGAGCCGAGATAATTTTCTTTTTCATTAGTCAATGCATCATTCTATTCCAATTAGAGAAGTCGCCTATTATATAGGCTTTACAATTCTAATCACATACTAAATCACAAAGGATAAATTAAAGAAGACTCTTAACTAACTCGAAAAACTCCCAAGTCTAAATCGTGGAAAGGGTCCACGCCTCTTATTTTACTTTAAAAGAAATAAATAAATAAACGAAGGACTAAGTCAAATATAATATTAAAAATCCTAACTAATCTAACTAAACTTTCCAAAATAAAGGATTACAACGATTTCCCAAGTTAGGGAAATTCTTCTGGAGATTCTTATCCAAATCTTGTGGATCCTATGCTGCATCAACTATGGAATATATGAGTAGGCATTGTTGACATGAACAATCCAATTAAGAAGTTGGATACCTGCCACCAATTACAAATAGGATACCTCCAACTGTACTTACCCAACTAGTGAGAAGATAATTGGTGGTCTCGACTGGAAGCTACTGTCCTCTGAATAGATATTGTCCATTACCAACTTCCCTTTCCTGAATACCTGAGCAGATATTAAGATGGACGTTCGAGATATGAGTGATTTTGAGTCGGGTTACTTCGATGCTGTCATTGATAAAGGTAGTGATATGTTTCAACTTTTTGAAAATCTTATTTGATTTCCTTCTTAGTTTTCTTTCCAATTTTATAAGGTGTTTATTTTGTTGAGAAAATTGCTTAATTAGTGGCTGAATTGCTTTTTCCCGTACTGTCTTTGTTGTTTCCAGGAACTCTAGACTCTCTCATGGTGAGTGCCATACTGCTGTATACTTTAAATACTCTGTTTTGCAGAGAGATGATTACTTATAGCAAGTCTTTGTCCGTAGTGTGGCCATAACTCGCAGCAAAATGCAACTAAGATGCTTGAGGAAGTTGGGAGGTATGTTGAAACTGTTGAAGTCCTTATAAATTGTCTTTACTTGTTTGATCTTGTAATCACATATTGAAACAGTTAATGACACTATCAGGGTCCTCAAAAATAAGGGAGTCTATATTCTTGTAAGTTGACTTTATTCGCTAGTTCTTCTAAGAAAACCACTTTTCCAGCATTACTTTTAAATTACTACCGCTGTATAACTTGCCATATGAAATTTTGTTTTTACCCATAGATCTCTAACTATTCATGAACCCAGATTACTTATGGAGCTCCAGTTTATCGTCTGCATTTATTGAGAGACTTGTGCTTGTGGACAATGACACTTCATGTAGTAGGTTAGTAAATATCCTTCATATGGTAAATATTTTAGTCTTGGATCTGGATGCTGACGTGAGTATCGTACAAGATCCTACAAGGCCCCTATCATAGGGCTCATTCAGCACATGTATTGTGCTTGTGTATATATTTATAAAACAACATTTTCTTTATCATGTTTCCAAAGTAGTTGCGACTCTTTGGCTTATTATGTGCTAGGCAGTTCAGTTGTTATCTTCTTAGAACTCTGTAGTTCAATATGTGCTGTTTGATGTGACCCTTTAATTGTACTTGTACGCCTTTTCTCACATTTGTTGCATGTCACAAATTTTCGCCTGGGAAAATATAGGCATAGGATGTTTCCATTGTTGGCTTAAGGTTAGAAGCACTCTAATTTTTATTGTTGGCTCAAAAATTTTTTTTTTTTTTTTTTTTGGTGTGTATGACCAAGGATTAAAGTATCACGTATTGGTCAGGAGATTTTAAGAGATATATCATATCGTATCGTGAATCAGTTGAATATGCTAGGATGCAGACAAGATACACACGAGCATGCTTAGGGAACATGCAAAACACTATCTTAAATCATAAAAACACTATAAATAAGCAACACTAATCAACTCATTCATGCTAAAAAAACAGAGATTTGAAGCAATATTTGGTGGAAAAAGATGAGTTGTAGGTATTTACCTCGTTTCTTAACTTTTTCTTCCTAGATTGATCATAGGGAGAGTGTTGATCTTTTTCAAGGTTTGTTGCTTGATATCTAGTCGTTTTTTTATGACAAATCAAAGCCCTAAGTTGAAGAAACTCAAAAGGTTGGGATTCTTCTAGTACCCATTTTTTCTTTTTCCGCTCGGTGAAAGAACCAGAAAGTTGAAACTGAAGAAATAGTAGGTGTATCGAGGAGTATCGATTGTGTATCGACCACGTATGGATTTTTGAACCACTGCCAAACTTTTCAACTGAAAAATTCGTATCAAACTGTATTGGTATGTGTTTTCTGTAATGGTTTTTGTTATATGGCAACTTGATATAATTAAGTATCTGCCATCTTGATCAATTGTGAGTGGTAGGCTTGGCAAATGGGCATTTGCCTCGGTTAACAACTGAGCAATCACGGTGAAGGCAAGACCACCGCATCAACTCACCCTTTCGGATAGGATCGGTGGGATGCCATAGCTTCGTGCAGGCAATACAATTGGTCATATAATCGTGGTTATATAGATTTTTATTACCTAAAAACTTTCATTAGTGCTATAAGGGAGGATTAGCCGAATTCATATATTTTTTTTGATAAACAATTAATTGATGGAATTACGAATGGTGGTCGACCATGGTATGCTAACTTCGTGGATTATATCCAGGAAAAGAAGTATCCTGAAGAGGCCACTATACAAGAGAGGCACTTCCTAGGTAACAAATCGACCCGTATCAGTCCGATACGATCAATACACCTCAAATCAATACAACAATTATTTAGAAATAAGAGATGTGTATTGGGGGCATATCATATTGACCCGTATCCATACCAATACGTATTGGCCGATATGATACGATACTTAGAACCTTGAGTATAACCACCATTATACATTTTGTATCTCCTACGGTAAGCAAGATCAGATGATGGAAAGAGACTTCAGCCATTGGGGCGAAGAGAGCTTTTAGTGACTTTGACCTTTATCCAAGAGATCCTTGTGCAGTGGTATTAGATATTATTAACTATCGACTGTGCCAGTCTTGAAATGGCCGTTGTACATTTCTCAGCTTAGGGGAGTGTGATTTGTTGTGTGCAAGGGGATCTATATCTCTATGCCGCTGATATGTATTCTGAAAGGGCCTGACACCTCAAGATACAGGTTGGTTTTTAGCAATGCAAAGGAGATGTCACCACAGGCCTTTCACCAAATGAATGAGGTAATAACTTCCTGAATCATCTTTTGTGGCTTTGGAGATTGAAGCCTGACATTTCTTGAGGCACTATTCATCAAAATGGGAAATTAGAAGAATTCTTGGAATTGCCTGTGGAGGTAAGTAACTTTTGGAAGTCTTTGTAAGTTATAATTTTAGACTGAAGGCATTGCTTTGACTTGCCTACAGAGCTAGGTGGGTTTTGAAAAAACATTTTTATGAAGATTAATGTGCTCTCTTGGCTCCTGAGGGGTCTTGCCCAGCTGCCAAGTGCATTGTTGTCCATTAAGTGATAAACAGGTGGAGGTTGATTTGGTTATCCTACAATAAACCAAGCTAGTCCGCATTTATGTTATTTGGTGTTTCTCCCTTCAATGGATCCAGTGAGAAGTACTGCAATTATTTGGGATTGTGGATCAGTTTATTTTATTTTTTGTTTGTGTGTGTGAGCATCCTTCTGGTTGTTTCCTTCGGTCAGCTAAATGTAGACCTTTTGGATGAGTGAGTCATTGCTTAGCTGTATGCGCCCACCAAGTGTCACTTTTTTAACTTGACTCTCTTGAGGAGGAGCTGAAATTGCTGGCTAGTATAGTATATCAGTATTTCACTATGTTTGGTGCTGATTTTAACCATAGTTTCTTTTCTATTAAAAACTCAACTGCCAGGCACAGAAGGGTGACTGTGAGGAAGTTCTCATCCTTTATATAGAATTGCTTATAAGTAGGACCCCTTTACATGGTCTAATTCCTCGAAAAAAAATTTCTATGAAGAATTGGTAGATTTCTTTTGTTAGAGGCTTAGAGCGGTTCTGATCTCCTCATAAGGCTATCCCTCTTGATGCTGTTAGGGCCATCCAAACTGATCATACTGTTTATAAACTTGGAATTACATTTGGTGGCTTTGTTCTCTTTCAATTCAGAATCAAGTGGTGTGCACACCCTGATAAGGTTAGTGGAATGTTCTCAGGAATATTCTGCTGGTGAAATCTTCAGAAGAAAAGCTGAGGGCATTGAAGGTAAATTTTAAGGAATGGAGTAAGAAAGTATTTGCTGGTGACATTTCTTAATCCTCCTTAAATCCTATCCTAATGCCAACAAACTCGAATTGACCCAACTTGCCATGGGTTTGAACATTGAAAACCATATTTGCTTATAAAACATGAACCTGTCCCTCCAGGCCTCCACCGCGTTATCTCATTGAAGTGTGTTGACTGTTGAGTCATGTTGGGGGTTAGATCAACCATTTTTGTAGATAGATATCAATATATCATTGCTACATTCCAGATTCCAAACTAGAAAAAAGACAGGGAAAGAGAAGAGATAGGTGTCGTGAAAAACCAAACATGTCTGTTCTCTCTCTAGTTTCAAAATATGTGACTTTTATTTAAGGAGGACGGAAGAATCTCACTGGACATGGATGGAGCTGCTTCTATGCAAGGAAGAGCGCTCATTGTGGATGCTGACCTTTTCTTATTCTTGAAATTGATACCTTTCACCAGGGGAAGCAGTTAGGCAGCCATAGGCTAGGGGTGTTGGCTTGTGGTGGTTAGCAATATATCATTATCCTATGTACTTATGGTCCCCAGTTGTCTAAAATGCAACTCAATGAGTAAGCCTTAACTGTGTGGGCCTGCTAAACAGATTCTGTTCCCCCATTCCATCCCCATTGCTTTTCGAACACCCGGTAATTTCCATATTAGTTTCCAGCTTTTTGCCAATGTCTTAAATTTCTGAAAAACTTTCTAGTGACCGAAATTTGCTTGAGATGTATGAATACCTTATTTATCTTTATCCAATGTCAAATTGTTAAGAAAATGTTCACGATTTAATGGTTGACATTAGAGTTCTTGGATGGAAAGAAATTTCTCCAGATCAATTGAAGTGGCTCTGGTATTGAACAGACACTCAGGCTTCGTGTGATTGGATGTAAAATGTTGTACTGCAAAGTTAGAACTGTAACAATTCCACAAAAAGATAACCAGCAAGTTCGTAAACCAGAAAATAAGAGAGAAGAAGTTTGAAGAGAAATAGAAGAGAAGGAGAGAATGTGATTTCGATAACAGCAGTGTGCTGCAACCAAAATCGATAAAGCCTTCCTCTCTACCACTTATATTTATATAAAATGAAAACTATCTATTACAAGAATGTCTCTATAATAAGAAGAGACAGAAAAAGAAAAGGTAATAACGATAATAGGAAACAAATCAACCAACTAAAAGGAAAGAGACCAGCATGACCATATGGATATCGCTGGCAGTAATTACCGCCCAGCTATATCGATATGGGCCTTATGGGCCTATATCGTAACAAGAACAAAATCAAAATGGAAACTTTTCTAACTAGTACGAACAGTAAGTGTGTAACTAACTCAACAAGTGCCTGTGTAATTAAATTTTCTTCATTTTTTTTCAGCCACTGTTAAGCTATTGCTCATTAATCTTTTCTTCTTAAAGTATTGTACATTTTTTTTTTTTTTTTGATACAATCCTCATTTACGTTGAGCCTTGAAGCAGAGGCTTAAGGTTCCAGTGTGACGGTGTCTCCCTAGCATTCCTGCTTTATTGTCGTTCTTGTTATGATGGTGTTAATGATATAGTCATATTAGAAATAATCATAAAAATGGATCTCATGCTTCCTTTGGGGCAAACAGTACAGGGGGAATGGTCAGAAT
Source organism: Protea cynaroides (assembly GCA_028583415.1). Classification (NCBI taxonomy): domain Eukaryota; kingdom Viridiplantae; phylum Streptophyta; class Magnoliopsida; order Proteales; family Proteaceae; genus Protea; species Protea cynaroides. The sequence goes on along the minus strand of CM053275.1, from coordinate 1,624,754 downwards.
ACCACCATAGGGCTTCATGATCTCACATTAGGTGCAGGTAGAGATGAGAGGCAGGTGCTAGGAATGGAACCAAGTTTTTGAATGTTGTGTGGAATACATTATGACAGCAATTCCGTGGAGAAATTGAATTATGGTCTAGGTAAGTAAAGGGAGGGACAGTTTGGGGGTAACTCAGAACTCTAACCTTTCTTGGTACCCCACCACCACCACCTCCTCCTCTCTCCCCCCACCAAAAAAAAAAAAACAAAAAAAAAAAAACCATGCTTTGTTAAGGGAAATTGTCTCATTAGTCATAACACAAAATGGCTTCTAGACATATGGAAGTAATCAATATATTCAATAACTTACTATTCTATGCAATTTGGAGAGCTGAATTATTAAACTAAGCAATATGAGACAATCTTTGGTATTTGGACAATTTTTTGTTCATGATCTTATCCTTATACAAGTGGAATGGAGGACCTAGACCAGTAAGGACTAAAGCAATAGTAAGCCCTATGGAATTTACAATGTAAATTTGAGTCCCTTTTTTTTTTTTTTTTCTCCTGATGAATGAATAATTATATTGACAAAACCCTGAAAGCAGGGACACCAAATCTGGGTATCAAAAAGATGAGCCAGACTCCTTACAAATGATAATCCTTGTTTTACTAACCTGGAGGACCAACACTGTTGCTGCTGCTAGTTGTCATTTGACTTACCTGAGAATCTGTAATTCCTATTTATGCACTGTAATAGCAGGTTCCCTATGTAGAAGAATGGTCCAACACTATCACTGCTAGGTTGGGCTTCCTATTCCATAGTCTGGTAATTTCATGCTCCAAGGTACATAGTTCTGTAAGTACTGGTTGCCCATTTCAACAAGGAGCTGTCATGCTTAATCAGGTAATTTTCAGAAAAAGAAAATGAAAACAAAGAGAAAATAGAATAGAAGATTGACTAGAAGTTGAGAAATAATTGAAGGGGTGTGAGTTAGTGACCAAAAGAGAGGGAGGGGGGATGCTCTCCATGGTTTCAGGCTTCCAGCTGTAAAATTAAAATCTAATTGATAGCCTCTTCTCGTCTAGTACTAATAAAATGCTAAAATCCCTGATCATATGATATGGGGCTATTACTTGCACTTTCCCGTCAAATTACATGGATGGAATAAGAAGAATGCCTGTTTGGTTTTGCATGAGGTCTGGTTCAGTTCATTGCATTGTCCTTGATGACATAACAGTAGCAGTATTTCCGGTTTGTCTCACTGCATCCACTAGATTCTTTTTTCCAAAGCCTGATATCCTATGTTTGATGAAGAGGAACATTAATCTTAATATGATACTTGCAGAGAAGCCTGTGGCCGAAAGAATTACAGAGCATAAAAAATGGGAATTGACAGATCCTATTCCATTGGATAAGGGAAGTAGCTCAATCGACGCAGCCCTTGGCAAGAATCCTGAGGTCCATTATATTTATGTTTGTACAAAGGTTTGTGGAAGAACACATTCCTTTTAACCAGTTTCTGATGTGATTTGCTAGTTCAATAAGATTGTTATAAATGAGGACACTATTTGTTGCACGACTTTCGGAATGGCTTCAAGAAATTTGGGACTCCCTTGCCCAATCCTGGATGAGGGGATCTAGCAACTGAGTCACCAAAACCACGAAACTGGTGATGCATGATGGCTTAGCTGATGCTTATGCACTAAGTTGAACTTGTCTGTTGTTTATTTTCAGGATAATTCTCTAAGACCGGAAGTCAAGCATGAGACCAGCCATTGAGAAGATGAATGACTAGTTTGAATTCTGAAGAGTTGTATTGAAATTTATATTCACTATAATTGTATTCCATATACTTGTGTTGTTGGAAGGGAAGTACACAATGATGGATAATGTTATCCTTGATGTATGAAAAAGGATCCATGTAGTAGATCCCATTTAGTTGGTATAAGACTGAGTTGAGTTTTTATCAGAGAGAGAGATCTTAAGACTGTACAGAAGTTGGCAACGTTACTGATTGAAATTGTGGCCATCATATATTTGAAGTGATCATTGGACTTTCAAATGTCCTCCTCCATTCACCTTGATACAATTGTCTAACCACTTTCATCAACTCCCTGCTGTTTGAAATCTTTGATAGCCCTAATCAAATCCCAACCCCAAATTAGCTTTTGCTTGTTCTGTTGTTCTATTCCCTAGCCCCAACCCAGAGAGGGAAACGGAGGTGTTGGAGAAGAGAGCTAATGTAGAGGTGGGTGCCCCACTCTTATCCTTTGCAACTGTTCATAGCCCATTCTTATCCTCTGCAACATTGTGAACGACATGCTTTTCTTGCTCTGTGCATCAAAGGGCAATGCCCCTATTCATCATTTGGTTTAACCTAACAAACAAAACATTTTAGAGGGATATTTTATGGACACCGGGGTCGGCTTGGTCTTGTTGACACCCAGCCTCAGTTTTGTTGGATCACGCAAAACCCTCCCACCCCCTCTTCAATATCAAAATTACCCCTATAACATTTTTAAAGAGATATTCTTATTGACATGGGCTGATGTCTTAAGAATACACTGTGTTCTTAAGAATTGGGATATGCATTCTCAGGATGAGAATGAATACCAAACATAGATATCGAAACTCCATCCTTTTCCTCCCCCAAAATCTGTTAAAAGTCATAATGTGTTCAATCATCAATTGAATTACGGCATCGGGTTTCCTCATTTTATAAGTTGGCTTTTAAGGGTTAGTTCTTCCAAAATTCTTCTGTGGTATCAGAGTTTTTGTTTTTTAAATGCTTAAATTTAAATTTGGACTTTTACCAAATTTTTTTTTTTTTAATTTGGACTGTTTTTTGATTTGTGTCATTATCTTGCATAGGAATCCAAATCTTCTCCTATGGCAGGAGGGTCCTGAGGCTGATCCAACGATTAGAGATTAATCAGCCCGTCTATCAATATATTGGTAGGTGGGTTAGCTGAAATCCAGTTTTTAGCAACCCACAGGTGCACAAGAGAGGATTTCTATATCTTGCGCAGGGTCATGCTAATCTTCTCCGTATCGTACCAAATTTATCAAATGTTTCCAAAGAAAATACAAAATTATCTGACCAAAATCATGAAAATACAAAATTATCTGACCAAAATTTGTTCATTATCTGACCAAAATCATCTAGAGCAGTCGATGCTTGGTCCTGGCCTTGTCACGAACATTTGGACATTCTCAGTATTCTTAGCAAGTATGACCGTTCAAGCAAAGTGGTCATCCAGCTGTTGTCTGATAATTTGGATGCTGATTTGGCAGAAGGTTTCGTGGAACTACCGGGAAAATAAAATAATAATAAAAGGAAAAAAAAACCATCAACCACCAGCCATATCGGATTTATTATCTTTGACATCATCTCCCACGTGGATCTGATATTCAGATTTCAGATGAGTGATGACTATTGTAAATTGTCAACAGCAAGACGAAACAGGTTACAGTATGAACAGAATACAGAGAGCTTGACTTTTACCCTGTTTCTCCTTTTCTTGTCCAAAATTTTTCAGTGCCTTTGAAACCGCTTCACATAAACAGAGGGTCTTCTCTCTGCTTTTCTCCATTTTACCTTCGCCGCCCTTCTTTTTTTTCCCTTCCTTCGCCATCTTGAGGGGGCCACGCATTGAAAGAGATTGACTGCTTTCAGTGTATTCTCTAATCTCTTTGATCGTCGTTTTCATTCATCACTCACTCCTACCCTTTTCTATTTGTTTTCGTTTAGATGTATCCTTTTTGTATTTCCTTCTCTGCTTCGGTTCTCTATCGAGTAGATAAAATTGATTGAAGCTCTTTTGTTTGATTATTCCACGCAAATTTGTTTCCCTGGCCTGCATTCCTAGTCCGAAGTTTTGCTGATGAAAAGAGTCTTTTGTTGAAGTATTTCTTGCGGATGGCTGAGGGCAGCAGAAGATGCGCCTCGAATCAACCATTAGGTCAGCTTTTTATTTATTTTCTTTATTAAATGGTTATGTGTCGCTTTTGCTCAGCTTTCAAAGTCTTTTTTCTTTTTTTTTCTTTTTTTTTTTTTTTTTTTTTGGGTTGTGGGGGGGGGAGAGAGATGGGGGATTGGAGAAAAGGTTTGTTGTTGTGTGGGAAGTATGTATCAGTAATTTTATGCTGTTCTTGGCTGTTGGTTTGGTTCTGGGAAATGATGCTATTGAGTCTTGATAGTGTCTTATTCTGTCAGTGAGGAATTTAATGTTTTCTTTATCGTTTTCTCTATATCTGAATTCTTTGAGGTCGCCCATGGATCATTTTTGCCAGTGTATATCCGACTTACTGTGAGAGTGTCAGTTCAGTGCAAATGACTTTGCTCCATCACTTTCTTTTTAATGAATGATAACTCCTTCTCAAGCTTAGTATTTATTTCTGCACTTATCTACTTATTGACCTTCATGAACAAAGCAATCTTTTATTTCCCAAGGACAGAGGTTCTGAAAGTAACGTATGGTCATATTCTCATAATGTTTGCTTGTGTATATTTGGCAGACATTTCACAGATACTGTTGGAAGCACAACATCGTTGGCTTCGTCCAAATGAAGTTTGTGAAATCCTCTCCAACTATAAAAAGTTTCAGTTGACTCCAGATCCGCCTTACAAGCCCCCAGGTATTATGTCATTAGCATCTTTTCCCAACTTAGTTAACACTTGTTGTAAGAAGACGTGGGTATGAGGTGATAGATATTTAATTCGCTAACACTTAATGATTAGCATACGTTTTTGGGCAAATCGGTACTGCAAGAACCGAAGTTGCTGCTTTGCCACGGCTGATAAATTGTGCGTGCAGTTTGAAGGGTACACATTCCAATTGAAGGTGTAGCTGATGTTTTTGTGGGCTCCGACAAAGTTTGCTGGAAAAGAAAGTTTACCTGATTTAAATAAATTTTTTATGGGAAGTAGATGTAAAATCTTTTTCTATGATCAGACCTCCCACTTACTGCATATTGGATACTTACAATACTTCATCTAACCTGGTAAGAAGTTTGATGGTGTTAACACTCTTCGATCCAATTGCTTACTGTGGCAGTGCCTCACAATAAACCATGCAGGATATAAGCAGTTTAAACTCAAAGAAAAAAAAGAAGAAGAAGAAACCATAAACTCCTAGATGAAAACTAGTTGTCTTTCATTATTTTAACCATGGATTAACACAATTACTCTTAAACTTTAACCTACTCAATTGCTTCCCTATATTCTGGATTTATTAAAAATATGCCTCAACAATGTTACAGTTAAGCCCTGCTTTTAATTGAATGCACATCTATCACCTCTGATGTTTTCTTCTCTTTAATTTCCAGCCCCTTGTCTTTAATTTTCTCCACTCTTTTGTATAGAGTTTCACTGAATGATAGACTTAGAAGATGTTTGAAAAACTCACCCCAATTTTAATAGGGAGGGAAAATAGGCTCAAAGCTTTCATCAACAACCCTTCCAAAGTGTAGACGTTATTCTGAGTCTGAGAACTTGCAACCTCCTAAGCTGTGGTGGTGAACTGGTGGTTCTATAATGGAGTTTAATGGTTAGGGTACAGCTGGTTAGAAAGTAGGCTGATGCAGTGATATATAGAAATAGGAAGTAGAGGAAGAAAATATGGGGCCTGAGAATCCACCTTCAAGGAGCCTGTATAACCACATGGGATACGGAAATAGCACGCATCATTCATTTGATAAACTTTTGTATGGGGTATTGGGGTACAGGCCTAGGCCTTGCTTGTCAAGTCCAAAAATAGCAAGCACGGGACTACTAGTTGTAACTATTGCATGACCATAAAACCCCAAATCCAATAAAGCCTAAGGCCTATTTGCTATTTTTTTTTGGGTAATTAAGGCCTATTTGCTATTGCTTTCCCCTGGGGTGTGGACTTTGACTAAACACAATTTCTAGCCTACCTAACCTTCAAAACTATTTTAACCCTATAAACTACTTCCTAAGCCCTATATAACATAAACTTTGGCCCTGAAGGACACCTTTTGTGGGCCCTACAAAAAAAGAAAATCCTAAAACATCCTACAGCAACAATTGCAAAATCTGTAATTCTTTATACAACCGTTAATTCTTAAGAGTGCCCCCCCGCCCCAAAAAAGAAAAAAAGAAAAAAAAAAGTAAATCTTAACTGACATGCTTATTTGAAATACCGTGATTTTTGTGTCTTTGCATTTTCTTCTTGATTTGGCTCCACTCCGAGTAGTATTTGGCAATCTGCTTTCGAAACAAAGGTGCTCTATTATAGACTTGTGGTGATATCATATCAATATCATAGAACAATGCTTTGCCCCTTCATTAGAGTGCTTCTTGTCTTTTAAATGGTGGTTACCATGTATCACTAATAGGATGTCCTGAATCACTACCCTTATTTTATTGATGTAGCCAGTTTGTGTGTTTCTTGTTGTTAAAAATTATGTACAGGAGGTTTGCTGCTCCTTTGTTCTGTTTTCTCTTCTTGTTTGATCTAACCCCACTATGATTCTCATTCAATTGGTTGAGGATGTTGGTATATAATTAGATGAAAAATTGTTTTTTCCAATTTCCTTTTCATTTTGATTGCAAGCTGGTTAGTGTTTTATAGGTTTATTAGGTGATGATGGGTTTCAATCCAAGGTCTGTAGTATGAACTCATTGTTGTTGTTTTGGTAGGTGGTTCTTTGTTCCTATTTGACCGAAAAACACTTCGATATTTTCGCAAGGATGGCCATCAATGGAGAAAGAAGAAAGATGGAAAAACTGTTCAGGAAGCCCATGAAAAACTGAAGGTGTGCTATTGTTTTGATTCTTGTTTGATTACAATATTTTGGTAGGTTGTAAGTTAATGTTCACATTTGATTTTATGCTCTGCTGCATATTTAATGAGTTTGGTGCTGTTATAATAATTTCTGCTTTCAAATGAAAAATAATATAAAAGTAAAAAATGGTGGTTTTGGCGTTTCCTATACGCTTGTATTTATTTTTTCTCATTTAGTTTTGTAGGCTGGAAGTGTAGATGTCCTTCATTGCTACTATGCCCATAGTGAGGACAATGAGAATCTCCAAAGGCGGAGTTATTGGATGCTTGATGGGTGAGTCTTACTAATATTTCTATTAATTTAAAAATTTTCAGTGGCTTATTGACTCCAGCAGTGAGGAATGTTGTGGTGTGAGACTGCGAGTTGAAGGCTAGTAAGGGATGAGGGGAAGGCCGATAAGCGCTTGGCTTGTATTGGGAAAAGAGATGGGGCATGTGATCTTGCTCAAGATGCCAAATTGGAGGCAGTGGAAGGAGATACAGAATTTATTTCGCTAACTAAAGTTGTTTGAAACTTAGAATATGGCTTTGTTGTTGAGTTTAGTTTTACTGGACTCCACCACATGGAATTTGGAATTGAAGGAATTTACCTGTGAACCTCTCAAAAATATAGTATCTGGCTGCTCTCGTCATCCTCACACTGTACTTAGTAGTGAGCAATTATAAGGATTGGAGGGGTATTAAGTTTGTTCAATGGAACTTTCTTGCTAGAATGACATGTTTTTACAATTACACGGTGGTTAGATGAATGATCCATTATACAAAAGAAGTTCATTTTCATTATTATAATTATTTTTTATTTATTTTAGAGTTACAAGGATGAAAGCTGTTGTTTGTTGTTCGATGCAAAGCTAGGTTTTGCATGTCAGCTTAAGCTGGTATAAGGCCTCTACCTTTCTATCTTGCTGCCTTATTTTTGTTTTTTAAGAGCACTGGATGTAGGTAATGAGGTGGGTCTGACTCATCAATTTCCTTAGACAGTTTCTGCTCTGTTCAACTTCTGTTTCATTGAAAGTATTTCCTCAAACCAATGAAGTTTGAATCTAAAATTTTAACAAATTCGTATTTGAGGAATCCTGTCATTTAGAAACAGAGGTTTATATGAATTATGCCCTTTTCACTTAATAACTTATAAATGATATTTCGGGCGAAGACTAAGCAACACAAGGCCATTTTATTGTGTATCAAGTGCTATTGACCTAAATAAATTATTTCATCCTTGTAGTTATCATTCCCCCCGGGTACCTGTCTTTTTGTTCTACTGTTCGTCAGTCTTTTATACAATATCTTATTTTTGACACTGCTTTTCAATTTTTTCCTGCTTTTGATTCTCATCCGTTGTTCTCGCTTTCTGTGGCTTCAGGCAATTAGAGCACATTGTTCTTGTGCACTACAGAGAGGTGAAAGAGGTAATTATCTTGACCATCATTGCTTCTGTGACTTCACATTTCCTTGGCTTTTGGGAAACTTTATTTCAGAATTCAAACGAATGTTTGATAAGTAAAATATGCTTTATTGATGTAAGGAAGTGGAGAACTACAATGATAAAAACATATTATATTGGGTAAATTACACTTGGGGTACCCAATGTTTTGAGAAAGTATACCTGGGGTACCTAACGTTTCAAAATTATATTTGAGCTACTTTTGTTATATTCCCAATATTGCCCATGAGTCCATGACGCCACCACCGATCTCTTTCTCTATCCCCCTCTCCTGCCCTCTACTACCTCCTGCACCCTACCCTTGGCTCCCTCCTCTGCCCTCTGCTACCTCAGAGAAGGGCAGCCATTAAACATGGGGCTCTTTTCATCTACGGTGAACCCCTCCGTCACGAAAACCCGCAGCTTTTTTTTCCCTCTTCTTCTGCGGGTCTTTGAGTATTTGAGCTACTTTTGTTATATTCCCAATATTGCCCATGAGTCCATGACGCCACCACCGATCTCTTTCTCTATCCCCCTCTCCTGCCCTCTACTACCTCCTGCACCCTACCCTTGGCTCCCTCCTCTGCCCTCTGCTACCTCAGAGAAGGGCAGCCATTAAACATGGGGCTCTTTTCATCTACGGTGAACCCCTCCGTCACGAAACCCCGCAGCTTTTTTTCCCTGTTCTTCTGCGGGTCTTTGAGTATTTGAGCTACTTTTGTTATATTCCCAATATTGCCCATGAGTCCATGACACCACCACCGATCTCTTTCTCTATCCCCCTCTCCTGCCCTCTACTACCTCCTGCACCCTACCCTTGGCTCCCTCCTCTGCCCTCTGCTACCTCAGAGAAGAGCAGCCATTAAACATGGGGCTCTTTTCATCTACAGTGAACCCCTCCGTCACGAAAACCCGCAGATTTTTTTCCCTGTTCTTCTGCGGGTCTTTGAGTGTTTGGATTCCCTAGAAACGGCGATGGCGGCAGCGGCAGCCTTGCCGCTTTCAGACTCGTCCCGTGGGGCTCCTACTTCTGCTTTGTTTATGACAGTCGAGGATAAGTCATGCTGGGTTTGCATCGGCAACCATGGCCACCATCTAGTCCAACAAATCATGCTCCCTAAGGCATTCCTCCCCCTCTCCCTCCACATCGGAAAGCTGCTGCTTTTTTTTCTTTTTTTTTTCCCGCTTAGATCTCAATTTTCACACATAAGACCTTAGAATGGAGGAAGAGAAAAGGCAGAGAAGATCAAGAAAGATAGAAGAAGTGAAGGATCTAAAATCTTAATGTAATAGTTTAATGCCGATATCGGTATAAAAGAACGATTTTTTCATCTTTCCCCAACTGTCATTTGCTAAGCTTTCTTCTCTGTCTCTCTCACATTGACATTCTAATATAAAAGCATTGAAACTTCTGATTCGGTAGAGAGAGAAATTGTAAATGGAGTGCAGGAGTGGGTTTCGAAGCACTTCCTTTTTCTCTATTTCAAGACTTCAGAGATTCAATAAAAAATTTGATCTATCTGGTGCAACAGCCGAAGAAGACAAGGGTTTTACAGCTTGTTTTCTGTCAGATTTTAGCATCTAAAGGTGAATTTATTCGTCTTTCTCCCCCTTTTCAATTCGGTTAGTCTTAAAAATCTTATCTTTCTCTCTTCTATTTTCTTTGAAGTTCTCGTTTCAGTTTCCTCTTTTGATGGCAGACACCAATCAAGCATGGCACTTGGACGTTAATGGTCACTTCTATTTTCTCTGATTTTCCTATTTCAGTTTATCAAATGGGCTCCTCTACCTAAGTGAGCTCGACATCAGCTTCCCGATTCCGCCAACGTACACGGCGCCCATATGAGTGAAACATTCTTTTTATTCACCTGAAGAACCTCATTTCTGCCAACCAAACTGTCCTGGAAGCATTTCACGCTTTCAGAATTAGAAAATGCATCTAACAATTTCAGCTCAGGAATGGAATAGGTGGTGGTGATACACGAGAGCCAAATGTTGGTAAAATTGGAAATATAAAAATAGAAGATACCTCAAACATAACATATGTGAAACGTGAGGTACCTTGACGTAGTTTTTGAAACATGAGGTACCTCAGGTATAATTTCTCAAAACGTTAGGTACCCTAGGTGTAATTTACCCTATTATATTATATTGGGTGTAAAATTCCTGTGATCTCTGATACGTTTGATATATTGTGTGGTATTTGTTGATTTTCATTTTTGGGGAGATGTTTTCACATTCAGTGGTATTGAGTATAGTAGACTGGACTATCTGCAGGGGAACAGGTCTGGCATCCCCCGTTTGTTAAATTCAGATTCTGCACCACAAACTGTTAGTTGTCAAACTGGTTCAGCACCTTGCTCAGTACAGTCCAATTCTTCTGCCCTTACAGTTCAGGCATCATATGCTTCAAGCCCAAGTACTGCTGATTGGAATGGACAGACACCATCGTCGGAATTTGAAGATGTTGATTCTGGGGAACATATGGGAACCTCTTCTCTTGCTGAAGCCATCTCCCGTTCTGGGCCTCAGAATGTTTCTTTGCAGATGCATGATACCACAGGTAAAACTACACTGCCATACATATACACAGAAATATGGACACTATCTCATTCTCAAATGCATGTGCGTGCATAGACCCTCACTTGCCAATATCTTGTTTTGTCCTTTGACCATTTTCGTTGAAAAAATGCACCCATTGGGGGCTGGGGCCATCAAACAGATTGATAAATTCCACTCATAGATTTGTGGTGCTCGATCGTTGTTGAGAGTTTTTGCCTTGGTTTTAAAAGATGTAACCTGGTAGCTTTGTGTATAACCAGGGTTGCCTGTACACCCAAAGAATTATCTTGCTGCTGGTTTGTCTGGAGCTAGTTTTGGTCATGACAGTAGCTCATCCTTGTGGAGTGGCATTCAGAACTCAGACAGAAACACTAGCAGCATACAGGAGCAGAGCATCTACTTCGACCAGTTCAATGGTGCTGACATTATAACTAGACAACTGACGGATGCTAAATTGGATATGTGTAACTTGATCAGAGAAAACCTAGCTGGTGATCATAGTGCATTCCCTGATAGAAATTTCCCGACATTAGTCAGAGAAGATCAGGTTTGTGATCTGCGTAGGACTTTATTCACATTAATGGGTTACCTCACTTTCATGTTGAGTTTACGGTTCATGGGATACATTTATGTCTTTACCATACATGTTAATTGCCTGCATACTTTCATGAACTACATTTGAATATTCTTTTGGCTGATTCCCTTGTGGGAAGATTTTTTCCTCAACTATGCCATATTTTGGCAATTTAGCGTAGGAAAACACTACAGGATGTGGCATTAGAAATTTAAGCAATGAGTTGATATTACCAGGGAGCTCTCTGCCTTTGCTTCGATAGTGTGGGGTAGTCTGTGGAGTTCAAAACTCCTTGTATCTCTTATAGTTTGGGGGTGCAATCTCTATTGTACTGGACAATGGCATGGATTTTTGTACTTCTGTCTACTTATGAAGTAATAAAATATAAGATGTTGTCTATTGGGTAAAAAAGAAAGGTGATGAGTTCCTATTCCTGGATCTCCCAATTCCCCAATCGATCGTACTTCCAGCAAGAGTTTATTTATTCTGGCTATTCACTTCCTTGCTCTAAAATGATTAGAAAATTTTCAGTTACCTAATATTCAACTAGACCTTCAGTTCCTCTCAAGAAACCCAAAAAGAAGAATTTTTCCATTATGGGAAACCAGGATAAACTTCTACATCTAATTTCTTAAAGATAGGCTCACCCAAACGAGTCTCACCTCTTGAGATAAAATAAATAGATAGTTTAGGAAAGAAGACATATTTGTTTGTATTGCAGAAATTAAAGAATGAGGGAGAAGGGAGTGTTCTCTTCGGACTGTTGTAGGGTTTAACCGTCAAGTCTCACTGCAGAGAACTATTCTCTTAAACAAAGCCATGCCTTAATTAGAAGTTTGAGTTAAATACCTATCATAGACCATGTGTGGACTACTTTTCAGATTCCTTTTCAAACTTAACCAATCCTTATCCAACTTGGAATAGCAAAAGAAGGTATTCTTAATACGATTAGGATTGAGAAGCTTAACTTCTGATAGAACTTAAACTCACCGTGCAACTCAAAACGGAAAAAAGAAAAGAAAATGTACAATCATATTAATATTATATAATTGTTATTTACAATAATGAGGATTTACTGTAAATAATACATGTTGGATTACTAAAAATAATAGAATTTGTACTTAAAATGGGTAACACTAAATTTAACAACAGTTAAATGTTTCTCCTGCATCAGTGCATTGTGGAAACAAAGAAAGGGTATCTGATGTTCAGTCTTGTTGTTACTCTGGGAAGCTGTCATTAACAATTAAGCCTCTGGATCTATGTATATATTTTTGTGTACTTTATATATGGACAGCTGATGATACATTTGAATATTTTATGCCAATGGCATTAAATCATTTTGTGCCAATCAAGTCCCGGAGGTGGGGGAACTAATCAATGGTAAGTAAAATTTAGGGTATCGCTTACGGGTTCCTATACCTCTACAGCTCTACCATATGGTAGTTTCTTATAGCCACTCCTAATTCAGCAGATGACTTTGGCTGGTGCATTCATTGGTCATCCAGGTCTAGGTAACAAGATGTTCTGAGTTCGTGAAAACTAATGCTACCAAATATGGGTCTCTTGTTAGCTCTTGCATTTTCCATCGTATCTGTTTAATACTTTGTTTATATCTCTTTGCTTCGATGTTTGTTGATTTTTGCTCACATATGCTTTTATATTGTATATTATTTAAGTGTGCTGCTGTGCTCCTCAGCCTCCTCTTATAAGCAAGATTTTGAAGATCTGGTTCATCTGTTGCAGGGACATCAGAAAAATGTGAATGCTGGGCATGTAGATTATCTTCCATCGGACAAGGGTTCTCTAGTTGATGCAAATAATGTGTTCCGAGTCCCAAATGAGCATAATTTGCATTTAGTTCATCCCCAGCTTGAGAATAACCCTGGGTCTTGTATGACAGTTGCAGCTAATGAACATTCCTTAGGATTTGACAAGAGTGTCCCAGTTGGTCGTTCTTCTAATGATGAGTTGGGAGAGTTAAAGAAACTTGACAGTTTTGGGAGATGGATGAATAAAGAAATTGGTGGGGATTGTGATGACTCTTTGATGGCTTCAGACTCTGGTAACTATTGGAAATCTCTTGATACTCAGAATGATGACAAGGAAGTTTCCAGTCTATCACGCCACATGCAATTGGATATTGATTCTCTGGGCCCATCCCTTTCCCAAGAGCAGCTATTTAGCATTGTTGATTTTTCTCCAGATTGGGCTTATTCAGGGGTTGAAACAAAGGTATGCACTTTTTTAGTCTTTTTTCCCTTCTCCATGGTTCTTGGAATTTAGTATTTATTCATACACATTTTTGTTGTATAGATGAATATTAAAAAGCAAGAATCAGAGTCTTGTTAACGTTATTTGCATGAAGCTGACGACTTGCTTTTCAGGTTCTGGTCATAGGTAAATTTATGGGAGATGTTAAACTTCCTGTGAGCATGAAATGGTGCTGTATGTTTGGTGAAGTTGAGGTTTCAGCTGAAGTCTTGATAACTAATGTTCTTCGATGTCAAACTCCTTCCCATGCTCCCGGACGTGTTCCATTTTATGTCACCTGCAGTAATAGGTTGGCATGCAGTGAGGTACGGGAGTTTGAATTTCGTGAAACTCCGCATGGAGTCCCATTCTCTATAGCTATTAAAAGTGAACCAAAGGATGAAATTTGTTTTCAAATACGCTTTGCGAAAATGTTACATCTAGGGTCTGAGAGGAAATGGTTGGATTGCTCCCTTGAGCAATGTGATAAATGCAGCCTAAAGAATGATATATTTTCAATGAGAACTGATGATGAAAAAGAGTGGGGACGGATTGTAAAGTCTTCCTTGGCCTTTGAAGGAACTCATGAAAATCCTCGAGAAGCATTGATACAGAAGTTGCTGAAGGACAGATTGTATGAGTGGCTAGTCTGTAAAGTTCATGAAGGGGGGAAAGGACCAAATTTATTGGATGATGAAGGACAAGGTGTAATTCACCTGGCAGCTGCTCTTGGTTATGAATGGGCCATTGGTCCAATAGCTGCTGCAGGCATCAATATTAATTTCAGAGATGCACGTGGAAGGACAGGGCTTCACTGGGCAGCTTATTTTGGCAGGTCAGATTCAATTTTAAGTCCTTTTGCTTTAAACTTTTTTCCCCCAACAGCTAAGAGATTTATTGTACTTTTTTTAATTGTATTTTATAGCATAGATGGTCAACCTTGTACTTTAATAAATACATTGTGCATGATACAGTATATTGCTAATATATGTTTTCACCTGTTTACATCCCGGAGAATACAATATAGTTTTCTTATAGCTCTCTTTTGTCAATGCTCCTGTGCTTCAGTCATATATAGGGTTTTACAGCACCTTTTGAGCTATATGCATGCATCATAGATGAATATGTGTAAGCCAGTATATAAGAACACAGAACCTTTTCTTAGAGTGCTTGGCTAATCATTTACAAAATATGTGAATTGAATTCAATGAATGTATGCATTACCATATACAGAAAAATAGAAAAGTGAGCATAGAGATCAAGAGGAAAAGGATTTGGATGGTTTTCATTCATAACATAAACTGTTGAATTCTATTGAGATACGTAGTGTTATTCTTAGTAAAAGATAAATGATCTAATTTTACTGTTTTACGCTTACTATTGAATTTATGGGTTTTGGATCCAGTTTATGTGGCCATGCTTTGGTTCAGGTTTTACTGGTATAATGTGAATACATATCAACTACTTTCTCTTATGTTTGTCAGTTTATGGGAATTTACCTTTAGTCTATCTTCATTATTCATTGAGAGTGCTTTTTTTTTCAGAGAAATGAGAATTTTACCCTTAGTCTATCTTCATTATTCATTGAGAGTGCTTGTATTTTCAGAGAAGAAACAGTTGTTGCATTTGTTAGATTGGGTGCAGCCGCTGGTGCAGTGGAGGACCCAACACCAAAATTTCCAGGGGGAAGAACGGCTGCTGATTTGGCGTCAAGTAGAGGACATAAAGGGATTGCTGGATATCTGGCTGAAGCAGATTTGACTAGTCACCTCTCTTCGATGACTCTCAAGGAAAATGTGATGGACAGTGTTGCGGCAACTCTTGCAGTAGATAAGGCTATTGAGACTGCAGAGGAGCAAAGTGTCGTCCCTCCAGATGGAGGCATGGAGGAGCAGCTTTCCTTGAAAGGATCTCTGGCTGCTGTCAGGAAATCAGCTCGAGCAGCTGCTTTAATTCAAGCTGCTTTTCGTGCTCGTTCATTCCAACATAGACAATTAGCGAAGAACGAAGACAATTTTGAAGTTTCAACAGATTTAGTTGTTATTGCCTCTTTGAACAAGGGCCCTAAGATGAGTCATTTCAGCGATTATTTACATTCTGCAGCTGTAAAAATCCAACAAAAATATCGTGGCTGGAAGGGAAGAAAAGAATTTTTAAAGATACGCAAACGGATTGTTAAAATTCAGGTACAAAATTTAATTTCTTTTTATGTTGGTATTTTTTATAAGAGTTGCATTCAACAGGATAGCCTGCAGATGGGAATTTTAATTTGGATTCTCTCTCTCTCTTTTTTTTTGGTGGAAATTAGACAATGCTTTACATATGAGCAAAATAGAAAAACACTGGCTATAACCCAGCACATCTTGGCTTTTTGGTTTACCACGACTACGTCGCCTCCATGTAGTCTTTCTTCCCCCATGGATGATCGATTGTTAACTGTTGTAAGTACATTAATTAAGTGCTTTCTTGAATTTCTCCACGGTGTTCCAATGCAGAAAGCACTATAGTAGTCTGAGATAGAGAGCAACAATAAACTGCTTTTGTCATTGAACTCTGTTATTTCTAGTAGCAGATGTTATTTTGATGTTATCAAAGTCAGATTGTTTTGGATTTAATTAATATTTTGTTAAACGTTAAGTACCATGTTAGAGGAACAAATCATAGAAATTGAAAACGAGAACTTGACTCTACAAAGCCTCATCCAACAAAAGAAACTTGTGCATCAGGGTTTACTCCTGAGGATGTGCTTTTCTTTGAATCTGATGGTGCTGCTGGTGATTCAATCTCCCAGTCGCAAAACCCTGCTTCGGAATCACTATGGACCCACCTGGATAATATAAGCTTAAACAGTAGGTAGAAGGGAAAAACTGTAAATTCTGGAGCTTAAAGAGTGAAGAAATCAAATAAGCGGATCAAACTTGCTAGCGTAATGATATAAAATACGCTATTGTTGATTGTGCTGCTTTGACTTGGTCAAAGCAATTAATCATGTGGATTGATGGATTCCTAATTAGTTTATTAGGTTGCTTTATTAGTTTCTTTTACCAATTAGGCTTGTTAGTTTTCTTTTCCTATATTGAGTTTACATTGTCTTTAGTTTGTGACTAGGATTCTAACTTGTAGAGTTTTTGAGCATATCTAATAATTGTTTTCTATTTTCTATAAATACAAGCTACAAGGAGAGGAGTAGGACACATCAATTCTCTCCATCTTCTCTTATTTTTCTATTTTGTTACGTGGTATCGTAGCGAGTGCCGTTTTGAGAGTCATCTAAAGTTCTTCGTCATGGTATGCAGTCACACCATTGCTGCATGCATCTTCTTCTTAGTTTTTGGTTTGATTGAGTTTCGTTTTGTTCCTGCTATTGCTGCATATGAAGTTCTCAATTTTTATTTTCAATCTCAATTTCTGGTTCAGTTTTGTTTCCAATTTCTTGGTTTCTCAATTTCTCTGTTCCCTTCTCAGTATCTATTCTGATTTATATTCTTGATTACAATCACTAACGATTGTTGTCTGAACTCCATCATCACTTCTTCTTTCATCCTTATTTTTTTGTTTGGAATTCACAAACCTTTAGGTGAATCAGAATTTAGTTTCTGTTTTACCGCCAGCATCAGTTTCAGGAAGTCGATTTGCTTTAATTGTTGGTTGTGTGGGACTGTTTCTGCCTGAATTTCAGAGGACTATCAGTGACGATTGTATACCTGGAATTTCAGCCTCATCGGCTTTGATTTGAACGAGTTCTCTCATCTCAATTCAGACCTGGTTTCATATCTTCCGCCAGACCTGAGTTGCAGGTCTTTTTGTTTCTGTTTATCCTCATCATATGGGTCTAATATTGGTTAGGTTTAAGGGGGTTTTGGGTTGTGAATCAAACCTTGCAATTTCTGCTTGAATGAATCCCTTTTGATCAAGTTCTGTTATCTGAAATTCGAACTGGTCTCCGCTGGCTTCTTGTGCAATCGTGGGTTGAGGAAGAAAGTAACACTTATTAATATTACCGTTTAGCCCCTGTTGTTTACCCCTTATTCTTCCATTATCCAAGATGGTCTAACCACCAGAATTACCCCCAACTTTTTAATTGCAATTCCTATTGTGTCCAAAGTCCTTTTTGGCTACGGTTGAACTTTGAAGTATTCCAGAAATTACCAGATTGCCACTGGCCAGTTTTTTCATTTCTAAGGGTCTGTTTGTGTTTCCAATATGTCCCAAATAGTTTTTTTTTATTGCTATTACTATATGATGTCTACTTGTTGCTCGTATGCAACCTACTACTTTTTGCTCATGTTGGAGCCACCACTATTGTTGCTCCTGTTATTGTTGATGCTATTGCTACCTGGTTCACAGTGACCTATACTATATTGTTGTTGCTGTTTGGTTCACAGTGACCTATACTGTGCTGCTTTACTACTACTACTATTGTTGTTGCTGCTGCTTCCAATTATACGTTGATTCAAGGTGAAACTTGTGCTACTGTTGCTACTTGGTTCACAGTGGCCTATATTGTGCTGCTGTACTACTACTGTTGCTGTTTCTTTTGTTGATATATTGTTTCAAGCTCAAGCTCTCACTGTTGCTACTGCTTCCGTTATATTGTTTCAAGCTGAAATACTTACATTCCCCTGTGCTCCAATTTGAGGGGGGTGTTAGCGTAATGGTATAAAATACGCAATTGCTGACTGTGCTGCTTTGACTTAGTCAAAGCGATGGACTCCTAATTAGTTTATTAGACTCCTAATTAGTTTATTAGTTTGCTTTATTAGTTTCTTTTACCAATTAGGCTTGTTTGTTTCTTTTACCAATTAGGCTTGTTTGTTTCTTTTTTCTTTTGAGTTACTTTGTCTTTAGTTTGTGACTAGGACTCTGGCTAGTAGAATCCTAGATCTTATCTAATAGTTGTTTTCTATTTTCTATAAATACAAGCTACAAGGAGAGGAGCAGGACACATCGATTCTCTTTATCTTCTCTTATTTTTCTATTTTGTTACAAAATTGTAGTTAGAATTTGAAACAAGCGCTCTTTATGAGAATAAAATAAAGCATAACTCATAAAAGGAGAGGTTTTATGGAAATAACAAAAGATATGTCTTCAATAGCAAATAGAAGAAGAGGTCTTCTCCAACCACACCGCTTGATAGAATAGAGACTGTGGTAACCGGACCTGCTTTCAGGCAAGAAAACTCATCAATAGGAGTTCGAATCGGGCCAAAACTTTAGGGAAGGGTCAGAATCTTGAAGACCTACTGGCCATGCACAAATAAGCAATCAAGTATGAATCCAAGAAAATTAAATCGATCCCTGCAACCACTATCAGGTGGTAATTGCAAGTTCAGCAATGATTTGAGACTTAGTTTTCTCAGCAGGAACGTTTTCAGCAGCCAAGAACCCAAGAATAGGGTTTCTTTTAGTGTGGAGAAACTCACACCCAAAGTCGTAGGAAGAAAGGGGAAGAAACGAGGAAATGAGGAATATCTATTCAAAGTTGTTGGACTGCCAAAACCAGTAATTGTAGTAACAGTAATAGAACAGAATATAGAACTAAGAAGAAACTCACCTGAGAGGAGTAAGAATTGTTGAAAAAGAAGAATATGGGGAGGAAGGAAGCACTCAACCAACCTGGTCACACGTACACAACTTCACCACCGGGGGGTAACTCGATTCAAATCTTCATTCATTCAATCGTGGACAGTAAAGCCTTACAAGCTTATTTATAATGGAATAAGGAAAGCAGAAATAAAATATGACACTCCCATACAGTCTAGAAAGGTAGGATGTTTAAAAATCTAGGACTCTAACGTAGGAAAAACTAATACAAACTATCCAATAGACTACTCTCCTAAGTAGCTAACATACCAATATTATATAAATGAAAATAATAATGTAACGACAAGTAATTAAGTAAGCCCCTACTGATCCTTATAAGACCAAAAAACCCAGTTCAACCTGCTTTTGTTTCAGTCTGGTTTCCAAACTCGGTCATGACAATCCAACCATACACATGCAACTGCATCAGCTGGCCATTGTCTGATAACTGTCTGCTTCACAAATCAATGTTTAGCTTACCTTTATCAGTATGCTACAATGCTGATATTCGGTGGTAAATGGGTATTTCTAGAATACAATTCTCTTTCTGTCTTTTTTTTTGGGTAAGTACTCTTTCTGTATTTTGCTATTGGTTATGGTTGCTCTCTCTCTCTCTCTCTCTCTCCCCCCCATTTTTTTTCGACGACTATATGAATTTTAGTTTAAGAAACTTTGGGAAAAAAGTGGAAGTCCTTTTGCTTTTCAATCATTAACACTAAATAGTGGTTGTTTGCCTTAAAGAAAGCTCTCTCTCTCTCTCTCTCTCTCTCTTATGTATGTTGATTGTGAGAAACTTTGAAAAAAAATAAGAAGTTTTATTATTTATCTGACAATAAAATAGTTTAAAACTCTGAGTTAACTCTGGATTAGTCGCTCAACCAGTTAACTCTGCTCCCTTGGGTTGGATTCATGACACAGACGGTTGAACGAATGGATCAGAAAAATTGGCCAATTCACTTGAACGATTGCCAAAAAATTAGTTGTATTGTTTATTTAACATCAACATATTGTAAACGTTTGGTGGGTTAACTTGGTGATTTGTCACTGATCCAGTCAACCCATTCTCTTGACTAGGCTACTTTTGATCAGATTCTTGGCATTGTGAATCGACCAAATTGATTGGAAAATCAGCCTATTCAATTGGAAGTCGCCCGATGTGGCCCAAAAAAGGGGCAAAGGTACTGAAGTTAAAACTGTAAACTGGGGTTGCTTCATTTCCTGGGGCGGAAACTTCAAGCGACTTCGACTTCAGATACGTCTTTGTTTAGTTGCCAAAAATGAGACTTTGTCCACCAGCAGCCTTGCAACTTGAGATACTTCTCTCTATTTCTTTTTAAAAAATGACTCCACCTTCCAGCAAAATCTGCAGCTTGAAGAGCATCTTATGTTTTGTCTTGAGAACCAAACCCTTTACCGCGAGGAACCTCTACAACTTCTGGTATACCTCTCTTTTTGCGGTTCCTTTCCCCCTCCCCTTCCGGTCTGACTCTCCCTTCCATTTATCTTGCCTCTGTCCGGCGCACTTGCAGTTTCTCTAGTGTATCTCTTCCCTTGTGTTTTCTCTTTCCACTTCTGTTCTCCTTGGTCCTTGTGTCTCAAATCCATCCAATGGATCTCACCGGCAGTGTTGGGGTTTCAACTCAGTTATTTTTCTTAGAATTTATTTGAGTTACAAAGTTGAAAGTTTCATAATTTATATATGTTTTTTTGCTTAAGATTTGGATCAAGGGGGAAAAGGTTGGCTCTGATACCTTTAATTTCTGCCAGATGGAGATTTTTCATACAGTTCCAAATCAGAATCTTTACTCTCTGCGTAATGTTCTGTGACACAAAAGCTAATATTATTTTATTTTATATTTTATTTAGTTTTATACTGAAAATATTTTACTTAAGATTTTGGCTGGATCACTGATCCTCTCAGATTGGCCAGTCACCAAATGAGTTGACCTTCGGGTTTTTAAAAACAATGATCATTAACAGTAAATTGAGGTTATTTGGCTTTAAGTTTAAAACTATTACTCCCCCGCCCACCCCCACCTCCCAAAAAAAAAAAAAAAAAGTAAAGAAAAAGAAGAACACTTGTGTCTTAAGCTTGGTATGAATGTATTAGGATTAATGACAGGTATGGTTCTGAATGTAGTAGAATGACATACTAGGGAAAGGGTTTAATTTATTTGATTTAGGTGCGTAGGTTGAACTTCGTATGCCTTATTAGTATATACTTTTATCTGTATCTGTATTTTGCATTTTGGGAAATGGATTGATATCCCTGTTTCTAGTATAGGGGTCCTTAACCCTCACATCACCCCCCAACGACCTCTCTCTCTCTCTAACCCTGATGGTCACTGATATGCAAGGGCATGCACATCTAGGATAATTTGTAACTGATAATTTCTTTGAGTCCTCATCTAGACCTTGGAATTCAATACATATTTTCATCTGCAGTTCTCAAAAAACTTTGCTGTACAATGGATGCATTTGTAGCATTTGAGAATTTGAAAATGTATCGCTATCTAATTTGCAAAAATTGCTAATATGATGACAATTAATGTAAAATATCCTAGATTTATGCTCTTTTTTGTTGTGAACTTCATTTGCATGTCTGTTTTCTTCCAAGTTCCAAGTATTCTTTCATAATCTGTTCTGGCAGTTCTCTTATGGTATTTCATATGTCCATAGTGCGTCCTCTGCCTCTAATTTCTATACATATCTGTTCTTGAAAACCTCTTAACATTATTAAGAAACTCCTTAAGCTGTTGCACTCATTCTGCTTATCTGTGTCCTTTCAGGCTCATGTGAGAGGACATCAAGTTCGTAAGCAATATAAAAAGGTAGTCTGGTCTGTCGGTATTGTAGAAAAGGCTATCTTACGGTGGAGGCGAAAGGGAGCTGGATTGCGAGGTTTTCGTGCTGAAAAAGTTATTGGAAATGCGGCAAATGAAATTGGGAAGACAGATGAATATGACTACCTTAGACATGGCCGAAAACAGAAAATTGCTGGAGTAGAGAAAGCTCTAGCTAGAGTTCATTCCATGGTGCGTCATCCAGAAGCTCGTGATCAGTATATGCGCTTGGTCACTAAGTTCCAGAAATCAGAGGTTGCTGTATTTCCTCAAACCATGTTTGTTTCTGTGCTTGTGTGCAATAGCTTGAGTATAAGGTGGTGTACCACGTACATAGTTGCATGCAGCAACTGCTGCCTTCCACCTATATTCTTAAGCAAACACTGTTGACGAGAATAAACAGGATGCATTCTCTTGATCTTTATTCCTATGACTAAACCATTCCTTCCTCTGCTTGCCCTTTTCTTGCACATTACCTGATTCGATTAATCTGTATATAACACAGACGGAAGATGAAGGGAGCAGCACACAACCGCAAGACCTAAGTTTGGAAAAAGATACAACAGAGGAAGATCTACTTGCACACATGATAGACTGAGTAAATGACATTTACATCCAGTGGCCATCATAATATCTGGGCAGTTCAGCAAACTCCATTTCCAGTTGTAAGTATTGTCTGACATGTCCTGTTTTTAATGGAAAGTTTCTGTTTTAAGTGGGGAAGAAAGGAGATTGGAGAGAAAAAAGGGGACACAAAAATTGTACATGCCTAAAAAAAGGGGCTGGCATTTTCCATTGTAAGCAGTGATGATAATTGTTTTGAAATGTATCCAAAATGGAAAAACTCTTTACTACAGAGATTGGCATGGTTGTATTGCTGTATTAATAGCTAATGGTATGTCAACCTTCCAGGAGCTGTGTTAATTGTTGTAGTTACATCGGCTTGTGAGGTTTAGAGGTTAGGCTGGAAGTGTCAAAGTTTCTCTGTGCGTATGCTCTTCTCACTGCCACAATTTAAGAATTTTATTTCGCTGCTTTGTAGGTATTTAAAGCAACATCACGAAAAGTGAGAATGTTGTTTGTTAGATATGTGAGTTCTGGGGAGGAGGTGACATTGTTTGTCAAAAGATGGTGCGTGTGTTATTGACAAGTGACGGTCAAGGACACCAATGGCTGGTCTCTGATAATGATGGAGCTCTGACCCAATGAAGCTACTGATGTTGTCCGTTCACATAATTAAATCTTACATTGTAAAGTTTGACCAAGGATGACTTAAAACATCAGCTTCTTTTCATTTCGAGAACTGATATACACCTTGTGAAGGGTTTTTTTTTTTTTTTTTTTTTTTTTTTTTTCTTTCACCCATCCCACTTGAACCTCAAAAGAGATCACTGTGTACCAATTATTTGAATGATGTAGGCTTTAAATTAGATGTAAAAATGGCCATGGTAAATATGTTGAGTATTTTTAGTGTCATTTTATATATCTGGGGTATAATCAATTAATATATGATTTTCTCATTAAAAAAATTAAGAGTAATTTACTCATACCTCCCCTGTACTCAAGTGTATGTGGTCATAGTTTTTCATACTTTTAAGGTAGCGTTTCAGTTAATTTTTGCGTAACACTTGTTTATTGGATGAGAATTCTGAATCACTGTGTTTCTAATCCATGGTTTTATACGTTCATGGCGCATGTGATTCTGCCATGTTGCAAGATAGTGTGGTGATTCCAACCATTGGGTAGACAAGGAATGGTTTATTGGTTTGATCAGCTAAATGAAAAATTTTAGAGTTATAAGTATCATATCTTTTGATGTTTTAGCATTTTCTGTTCTATGTTGACCCTCGATCTGATTTTACTATATTGCAGAAGGTAAATATTTTAAAGGTGAATTTACCGAAGCACAGCACTGTAACAAGAGCCTTCTTGGGTGTGCCCTAGCTTGAGCCATTTGATTAGGGGAGAGGAATTACAATCCATAAGAGCATCCAATGGAGGAAGGAGGCAACCCGGAGGGAACTGAATAGGAGAAAAGGGCATCCATACCTATCTCCCTCGAAGAAAACAAATGATGAAATGAACAATCTACGGAGCTCTCTTCCTCCGATCCCATAACCAATTTTAAATATAAAATCGTTACTTATTGGATTGGCCAACAGTTGCTTTTCCTCTTACAGTCTCCGTTCATGTTCATGTTCATGTTCATGTTCAGATAACCTGTGTTTCCACATCACCTTGCGCATGACACAGAGGAGAAGATGTGTTCCTGACAAATTAAAAATATTATACGAGAGAAGAGGGGAGTTGTGATGGCATTTACACAAAAAAAAACTTTGAATTTAGGCCTCACTTTCAGTTTCTAAATTTCTCCCCATGGAAATGAAGTGGAAACGCCCACTCCCTTCCTTATTTGGACCATAATAAATCTCCCTTTTTCGAGCTAATAAAGATCAATCTATCTGATAATGAAGTACCAAAGATAGGTATTTCACAAAGTCATATGAGAGGATTGCATTCTAAAGAGGTAAATTCCATTTTCTCTCTTTAGTAAGAAGATCTCCGACTCTGCAGACACCTGGTTTACGTGACATTGTAGTGGGAATACAGATAGAAATATCTGAACATTACAACTGATAACTTCTTCCGACTATTCTTCAATGGTGGAGTATTTGACTTAAACTGATCGGCCACTGATTCCTTCCTACTCTATCCTCTCAAAAACTTTTGGAACCTATGATTTTATGGCGATTAGTGTTTGGGCTCGACAAACAGTTTTGGATTTTTACGATTAGCCCCGTCCTCTCTCCTGGGGACATGGATGTGGCTTCTGGGCTTGTGGTTTTGAATGAGTTCATTCTCTGCTTCCATTTTAAGTCTCAAGGTCATTCGGCGTAGGGATTAAGATCCAGGTTATTCCACCCTAATGGCTAATACTCTATTATCTAGTATCTCCAGACTTCAGGTCAAGGTCAAGACATTCTTTGATGAATTTCCTGGACTCTTGGATATATACCTTAATCAAATCAGACTCAATACAGGAATAAATAAAAAAAAATTCCTGATCCAGAAACAAAGTGGTTCCCAGATGATTTCTTGTGCGACTTCACTTAGTATATAACGGAAGGAAAAAAGGAGAGAAGGTTCAACGTCAACCACCCTAAAGAGTTCTTCATCAAGAAAGAAATGAGGGAATGGACCAGAGACCAGAAATATGATGGAGCTTCTCTATATATCAACTTGTATCGATGTTTCCCTGTAAGATCAGGCTTCGTTGGAGATGGAGAAGAGGATGGTGGGAGTTTCCCAAAAGTTGCTTTCAGTGTCCATCGTCAAAAGGGAGATTGTGCCAATATAGGAATGTCACTAGAATGGTGGAATCAAAACTGTTGTGATTAGGGTTAGGGAAGCTTGATCAATCACAACCCTTCACTTGTTATCAAAATAAGTTGGTTGAACCGTTCGCTGAAGTGCACCTTGAAGAGCAGAGCAATCTGAGACTGAGGATGGCAGCAATTATGAATCTGGAAATATCACCTAACGGTGTATGGTAACAACTTTCGAATATACTTTGCATCTTGAACTGCATATTATGGAAGTTCTAATTTCAATTGCACAAGGGATAATACTTCCGGTGGGGAAAAGGAAAATCTTGCATACAATCATTTATCCTGGCATTCCTTTCATTTAAATATTCAGCAACCTAATGGACCACCACCATTGAAGATTGAATTTTAAGTTGGTTTCAACTTGAAGGGTTGAAACAAGAAATATTTTCTGAAACAGATCTTGATCTAGACCATTTCCATATATTCATGGAAAATTCTTGACATGAATCTAATGAGCTGCACCAATGCAATAACTTGTCAGAGTTCTCTGCTATCTTTGGACATCTTATAATCCGTGGGTTTCACTTGCAGATGAGAGAGCAAAGAGTCCTATTTTGACCCATTTATGCCCTGCGTTATAGCCATCAGGTAGAAGTCAAAGTGCACAATGAAACCAAAAGAGGAATGCTTTTCAACCCACTCATACTTTGTTTTCTGGTTCCTGTGAGACATCATAATACTCACAGCATTAGTAGGTAATCAATTTGCAAGCTATCAAATTTATCATCCAATTGTCAAATACTGAGGAGTCCCAATTAATTATTTGGGAGGTGGAGGTTCGGGATAGAATGATGAGATGAGTTGCCTTAGCAAGGAACTTGGCCAAGTTACATGGTTAGCAAAGGATCCATCTATAAATGCATCAGCCATGAGGCCTAATAAGCACTTGCCTGTTTTATTTCTGTCTTTGTTCTTCTTTGCCCTTGCTGTTTGGATCGCTTCTCTCTGACTTGCAATACCAAGCAAGTTCATTATTCACATGAGAAAGAAGCTTCTGCGAATGTGCTAGCCTCTTGTTAAGATCTCTATTACCGGCCCTTACCAGGTTCTGCTCCTATAGAGGAAAAAAGAAGAATGTAAGAAAGAGGGACAAGACTTAGGTAATCCAATTTTTTTCATCGGATCGGGGTAGAGACCAAAGATCTTCAGCGACCGTAAACTTCAGTGCAGGAAGTATCAGAGGTTATTCTCATAAAACAAATTCGTGCATGATACCGTCATCTTTGGAGGCTGTTGAATACACTGGTGGATGTTCTGTGATCCAAGAACTTTCTTCAACATTTCATCCAGCTCTGCACCCTTCCTCTTTAGAATTGTATTCTCCATCTGTGTAAGAAGAACAATCATAATGAGAAATCAATGGACAAGACATGGTGTGTTCCACGTGCAGAATCGCTGACCTTCAACATTTCATTATGCGCTGCAAGTAATTGATCTCGCTGTTGAAGTTGCTCAACTGTAAGCTGTGCAGCTAATATATCTGCTTCTTTTGTATTCATTACCTCAATGTAGCTGCAGAAGAAATCCATGCACCAGAAACGGTGTTAACATAAAAGCTGTAGAACTAGAGTGAACAGAATGTTGGCTGACACTGCATCAAGTGACACACTGGCGGAATCCCTGCTGTGCAGTGGGCCTACTGCCTACCATGTATTGTCATGGGGCCCACTTCACAGAAGGGATTCTGCCATCTGTAATCCAATGGTGTGTCAGGAAGGCACTTGCCACAAACAAATGTTGAGTTCTGCAGCAGAAAATTCATTCTTTGGAGGAAATATAAGGTGTCAATGAAGTTGACTTCTAGACAGTCAATGGAGTACCAGCACAAGGGTGTGGAAATGCCCACACCTGAACTGGAGAAGTTGATATACAAGGACCAAAAGACGACTGTAGTAACCCATTCCTTTTTATTTCTGGAATAAAATTGTTTTTTAACTATCTTGCCCGTTTACATTTTCTGTTACAATCATGAATCTTCCAACATAATAAAATACATTAGATGCTAACGATCATCTGAGGGTTCACTTCTAATATAGGGAACCTCCTAGCGGAACACAGTGAGTTAGTTTGTGCCATTTATTGCATGCACCATTATGCTGTTAATAAGACCCATTTTGGTCTGTGATTGCTACCCTTGATTCTCTCAGGTGAATAGGTCATATTACTAACATGGTTAAGAGCTCAAAACTAAGTTGAACTAAGATCCAATTTATTGAATTCATTCATTTCATTTTCTTGCCTTTCATTTTGTTTCTTCATCAATTAACCAGTTTCTAACTAGATCCCGGACCAATCTCAACTTCCAAGGAAAAGAAAAGGAAGAATTCTAATTTTATTTTTGTCCATTTATTTGGCTGGGAAAACTTATATCTTGGGCTTTGGGAAGAAAGACACTTAAGCCTCTTTCTTTCCACTATCAAATCATTAATTAATATTTTTGTTATAACTTGAGAATCTCCTGAGACTAACCAGACAGAAATAAACTACAATCTTTCGGGGACCAGGTTGAGGGAAGGAAACGTTTACCTCTCTCTTTCCGCAGTTAAAGTCATTAATCTTTTCCCGTAGCTTGGAAGAAAGACACTTAAGCCTCTTTCTTTCCACTATCAAATCATTAATTAATATTTTTGTTGTAACTTGAGAATCTCCTGAGACTAACCAGACAGAAATAAACTACAATCTTTCGGGGACCAGGTTGAGGGAAGGAAACGTTTACCTCTCTCTTTCCGCAGTTAAAGTCATTAATCTTTTCCCGTAGCTTGGAAGAAAGACACTTAAGCCTCTTTCTTTCCACTATCAAATCATCAATTAATATTTTTGTTGTAACTTGAGAATCTCCTGAGACTAACCAGACAGAAATAAACTACAATCTTTCGGGGACCAGGTTGAGGGAAGGAAACGTTTACCTCTCTCTTTCAGCAGTCAAGTCATTAATCTTTTCTCGTAGCTTGAGAATCTCCTGCTCCTAAACCAACAGAAAATAAACACCAAGAATAAGTCAAAACAAAATGATAGAAAAGAACCAAGCATAAAAAAATTGAATGTTTAGATAAGAGTGAATAGAACCATTGCAAGGGACTGTTCTGTTTGATGGTGAGCTTCCTCTAGTAACTTTTGAATTTGGTCCTGGTCTATCAGATTCTAGAGTGACAAAAAATGCAGGGCGAATTAGATGGATGTCTGTTGAAGACTACACAGATTCTATAGTTACAAGACTGGAACTTACTGCAAGGTCGGTCATGTCCAATTTGACTCCAAGTAAATCCCTAATCACATCATGCGTCATGTTGTCTGCGGCTGAAAGTCTGGCATTCAACATGCATACCTGAAAGCAATATAGCTTTTGTGATTCTGTGAATGCAAACTGTAACAACAGCCATAATATAGTAATTTCTTTGCAATATCAAAATATATACACAGAACCAGTATCATTAATGCTGAAATAGTATTTGTTATTGAGAACAGGTCCAAGAATGAAGAAGACATCATTTCAAAAACATTTATACCACCAATTGTAAATGGCATCACTTTGAAGAAAAAAAGGAAACACCAAAGGGTAATCAGATATGTAACTTAGTTGAAATTCATGAGGATATAACAGTGAGACAGACTGTTATACCTCTTTGTGCCTTTTAGCAGCTAGTGCCCCCAGCTCTTCTATTCTGAGCTTGGCCATGGACAACTCCTGATCTTTCTCTGAGTTCATCTGCTGAACTAAACTTGCAATGCATCTGAATGGTGAGCTTGAACCCCTAGTCCTTGTTGCTGTTTTCTCATTTTTATCTAATGTTAATGCTGCAGAAGTGGAAGTTGATGAATCTGAGTTTACCTCCCGAACCATGTCCTCCAATGCCTTGTACTGTTCCATTGCAATAAGAACAGGTACATCAAACCAACATAAACATATGAAGAATAATTTGGCCTGGACAAGTGAATAATTGAAGCCTTTCATTCTCTACATCCACGATACATGAATATGATTCAAGAATGGGAGATATCCTACAACATTATCAACCATCCAGAAGTGCCTTGTCATCCAATTCAAAGGTTTTTCCCCGGATCATTCATCATAGTATCCCAACCAACCAACAGATTGCAAGAAACAAGATGCTTTGGAACATCTAATTGGGTATACTCTTGGCATATTACAGACTTATGAAGGACACATGACATAAAGGATAACCATTCTACTTGTGCAGAACATGGATGAAATTGGCACACTTGTCTGCCTCGGTTCAGTTCTCATTAACATACACATACATAAAAACAAAATTCAGCTTATGAATCTTCTATCGTACCTTTTGCTGGTATTGCGTTGCCTGGGCTTCAGCATGCAGTACCAGTTCTGAGATATACTCCTTGCATCGTTTTATCTTCACAAGACGGACCTTTTTGTCAGTATGACGAAAGGCAAATGCCTGAGGAAGTCCACTAAAAGTGGGATTTGTAAGAAAAGATAAATGATCTAGAAAGACATGAACCACCTCTTTAGCCTGGTCTGCTTTCTCCATTTCAAGAAACCTTATTCTCTCCCTTATTCCATTATCCATGTGCCTGCACAAGGTAGCATTATTCTGTCAAACTGAGGTATTGAAACCAGGAAACAAATACGTTTGAACTACAAAAGGAGGTTTTTGCAACTTTGTTGTTTGATCTTCCTCTTGGTCTTCAACGTTTGAATTTCCAGAATCCATATTTTCTGCTGCAGTCTCAACAGTCGACATTCTTTGTCTCAAAGCTTGGAGTTCTAGTTCCAAATCATCTCTCATTATGTGGTGCCTTGCTACCTCCTTACTCATTTCATAAACCTGCAAAAGGAATTATGTGATTTCAGTAATTCGAAAATAGTACCCAGTTAGAGGAGGCCAAGTTAAGGCTTCAGGGTGATGTATCCATGATATCAAAGCAGCTGCATAAACTGCTGATAGTTTTTACTCTTGAGGTTGAGTTGCATTTTAACCACCCTTTACAGGGAAGACATTGGACTAACAGAGTGGTTAAAAATTCAAAATATAGATGGAAAATAAATAAATCCTATTACACAGGTACCTTACCTTTTTCTCCAGCATATCTACTGTACACTCAAGCTCCCCGACAGAATGTTCAAGAATCTTAACCTCCTCCTCCTTCTGTTCAGCATAGATTTTGCTTGCTTCCGACTCCTGAAAGATTTAAAGCTTTAAATCCAAGTTGAACTGGGAAGAAGATCGCATAATCTAATGTGATAGATCCAGGGAAGTTTAATAAATAGATACCTGGCGAGCTTCAATAGCAATGGCCTCATTCTCTTCAGCTAAAGCATTTGCCATTTCAAGCTTTCCATTCACAGATATGATCTCTTCATACATGCAGTCCCTCTCAGCAGTGACCCTTCTGAGGTCATTCTCAATGTCCACAATTGAAGTTTGAATCTTTTCCTCCACAGAAGAAGCCAGACGAATAATTTCTTTCTCCAAACATTTCACAGCCACATTCTTTTCTTCCAATTGCTGTTCAGCACTGTTTTTTCTTACATAAAGATCTTCAAAGAGGTGTCTCAGCTCTGTGTTTTGATTTGACAATGCATATATTGTAGCTTTAGCTTGATCAAGCTCAGAATTTGAGATGGAAGCTGCAGCTACATGATCATCTAACTCAGCTCTCAGTTTTTGGTGTTGAATTAAGATGTCATCGAGCTGAGTTGTTTTTACTGCTAGCTCATGTCGAACATGGATCAGAGCCGCAACAATCTGTTCCATTTCTGTTTTCATGTCATTAGCACTGGCAGCCGATTCTTGCAATAAACTGAGATCAAAAAGCAACCCTTTCAAAATAACATCCTTCCGAGACAATTCTCTCTTAAGTGACAAATTTTCAGATATAAGACTATCAAAGCTTTGACTCAGTTCATCTTCCTTCAATTTTGCTACTGCTCTACAGGAATAATTGGTATCCTGTGTGTTTACTGGCTTAGAAAGTTCTTCCTTTGGGTTCTTATTTTGGCTTTGTTCCAGCAAGCCTTTCAAATGAAGTATACCTTTAATCACAGAGCCATCCTCCCCTGTATTCATGCATTTGGTACCCAAATTGTTTAATGTCGAGCTGCGTTCTCCTTGTCTGTATGGAAAAAGGCCAAGATGTGCATTGAATCTTGGGATTTTCCCAAAATGTTTTCCAATATGGCACTGATATAGCACAAATGAAGCAAAACCATACTCCATCATGCTGGACCAAATATCTTCCAATGACGATCTTGAGTTGTGAAGGTGGCCCCATATGAACTGTCCCAAGGCAAAAATATCAGAAACTATAACGTTGAACCAGTCTTCCACGTCTCTCCGAATTTGAAGAAAAGATCCTTCCAGCAAAGAAAGTGAATTTGTTACTTCTACCATTTGGTCCCGCATAAATTCATATTCTTCTTCTTTGAGAAACAAGGAAGCCTTAAGTTGTTGAACTTCTTCAACCAAGCTAGCTCTTTCTATCATCAACTTTTCACCTGCTTGCTTCCACTCATCAGTCATGTGTTTTGCAGCTTCATTTGCTTTCAGCAATGCATTCAACATAGCATCAGCCTCTTTCATAGTAGATTGAGCCTCCTCACATTTGTTGAGGTAGCTATTAACCCTGTTTCCCTCCTCGGTAACTAACCTGTGATTGCTGAGCTTGAAATGCAAGATCTGTAAAGAATGCACAGGAAAATTTTCAGTTAACCCATGTCTTTTGTTCTTCAAAATTACGGTATTTGTCAAAAAAACAGTATTAGTAATATGGTACAACTAACTCTTCCAGTTCATATGCTTGCTCAGACAATACAAATAGTTTTGGGTAAAAGGCCTGAGTTTTAAGTCAGTGTTACCTCTCTGTTCTTGCTGAAGTTTGCTGCATCTTTCTCCTCAAAGGATTGAAGCTGTTGACCCATCTCCATCACATCAAGCTTATCATGTACTTTCTGATCTATGTGGAAATGGTTATTATTCTCCAAGGTAACTGACTCATGGAAACATCTCCCTTTTACATAAGGACAACATGCAATTTGTTTGTCATTAAAGACAGTTACCAAGTGGACATGTATTTTTAGGAAACTATTGAATACCAATTGTAAATCCTTCCTCAGGGATTGTATTGTTTCATCATTGCAAACTAAATTTTCATTGGGCTTCTGAAAATCTCCCAATCTCTTATCTAGCATGAATGATGCACATCTTTCAGATATTGAGTCCCGCTCAAACTCATTGCATTCTACTGGGCATACACAACAGGAATTAGATGATGCTGTTTCATCTAATTCACCCATAAGAGAAATCCTTGATGTAGAAGTTTCAGAGCTGAATTGAAAAGAATCAATACTTGATGCATCTGTTGCTGGAAGATCTCCGAATTCTCCCAGAGAACCATACGTATTGAAGAGCTTTCCAATACCAGTCTTGAGGGCATTCAGTGTCTTGTTTGTTTGACCAAGCTCATCCTTCATTTCCTTAACTATGAGATACTTGTTTTCAAGCATTCGAGACCTACAGACCACCAATGATGGTGATCCCATTATGTAACTTCCAGCAACTCTATGTTGCTCTTTCAATTCTACAATGTTCTTCTTCATGGCACCGATCTCTTCAGCCAAGTCTCGAATAAGCTGCAAGAACATAGTAGAACTCTCAAGAATGTCTGGCAGAAGGGAAGACAAATGAATCTGGGTATCTATATAAGATGCATAAATCGCACTTTCAGCCTCTAATACTCTTTGTCTTGTCATCTCAACCTGAACCTCAATAGCTTCTAGTGCTTGAACATTTGCTTTATCCTTCATATCTGGAACCATGTACTCACTCTGAGTAGGAATAGCCCAAATTAACTCATGAATTTCTTGTCCACTGTCATTTCTATGAGCATCACTCTGGAAATCCGAAAGCCTTTTCTCTACGACAAATGAGGCATCAGCATGTTTTACTGCTTCAATAATATGTTCCTCATTATCTGTAAGTTTCTTCTTTAGTTCTTGTATCAAAGAATTCTTCTCATTCAGCAATCTTCTTAACTGGGTTGCTTCTTTGGTACTTTGAACGTTTTCTAGCTGCTGAACTTCAGTTATGGCTAGTGTTGCCCCCTTTAAGGAACTCAATTTCAACTTCATCTCCTGTCCTATTTTTTGTGCCTCCTCAAGACTTTTTTCTAGGCATAAAATTGTTTTCTCCTTCTCCAAAAAGACTTTGGCAGCTCTCTGTGCTTGTTCATTAATTATCCTTCGAGGAAATGACATTGAAATGCTTTCTATATGGTTGGAGGCATCTTCAAGGGACTTGCCACCTTCCAGTAGGAAGTTTGTTAGGCCCAAAGTTGCCTTCTCCCATTCCTCAGACAATGCCTTTATTGCATCCTCCCCAGAAGCTATCATGCTTCTCAGTCCTGTATTTTCTTGGGTCAGAGAACACAATCTTTCCTCAAGTGTTGCAAGCTCTTCTTGTAAGTGAATAATTGTCTCAGCTGTCTCCATCTCAACCTGCTTGCGGATTTGTTCAGCTTCATCCAGGTTGAATAGCTGTGATGCTTGGTCATCTTGGTATCGCCTATTTAGTATCCTGGCCTCCTCAAGTTCCCTCTGCATCCTGTCAAATTTATCTCGCTGAAGCAATCTTGTAAAGCCACGTATGCCTTCAGTCATAAGACCCGTGTCTTGATGCCCTAGGACCTCAGTATTCTGGCCCCCTTCCAACAGTTCACAATGGTTACTAACTTTAAGAGGGAACTTTATGTCTTTGCCATCTTTGTTCCTGAAGAGTTCCATGTATTGGGAATGCCCCTGTGGAAGAATATCCAGCTTTTCGACTACCTGAAGCTGCTCAGATTTCATGGATTCTATCAGGGATCCTTCATCCCTCAGTTCTTTCTCAGTGACAGTAGATGCCCATACTAAGACATCTCCAAACTC
Source organism: Protea cynaroides (assembly GCA_028583415.1). Taxonomy (NCBI): domain Eukaryota; kingdom Viridiplantae; phylum Streptophyta; class Magnoliopsida; order Proteales; family Proteaceae; genus Protea; species Protea cynaroides. Next base: position 1,590,432 of record CM053275.1, on the reverse strand, counting down.
CTGATCTTTATGTAATCCTAAGGATTCATCAGCCACTTGATAATTGGATGCAATTTCATGTTCTGAATCAGATGTCATTGATGTGATATCAATCTGTAGAAAAATTAAGTTTCATCAGCAAGCAAAAATACGTCCCCAATTTTATTAGTTTTATTGCAGCTTGATATCTTAGTAGATCATTATAACCAACGGTCATAATTCAAAAAAGGTGGGGGAAAAATGCAACAATTTGAGCACCCCCCCCCCTTCTGGCACGATTTACTTGTTATCTTTCGGAATTTTCTGCTTTAGCTTTTCATTTTTCCAAGGAAAACTTCTTTGGTGAAAATTTTCTTAGCACAAGTCTCACACTCAATGATATGCCTTTCAAAATAGATGGCAACATTCAAAACATGCCCAAATCTTATTTTTCTGTGAAAGGTCATTGTAGGGGATGAAAGGGAAGCATTTCATCATGCCAAAAACAAAATACATTTTTTTAAAAGATCATAGCTCCTACAGAAGTCTCTTGGAAGGTAAATGCAGATGAGAATGAAAAAGATAAGCTTAATTCCTAACCGTGGAGTATTGTTTAATTGAATCTTCTCCACATAAAGAATCTGCAACCTGCAAATGTTGCAAAAGTATACTCAGACAACAATTATACCACATAATTAAGTGCATCATTTAATTTACGGGAAATCCTTACAGATTGAGATGCAGCATTGTTACATTCCAAATATTTTTGCAGCTCCCTTTGCAACTCATCAACTTTCCTGTTGACATGAACCATGAACAATATAACACAATATCTGTTGCACAACTGAACAGCTAAAATGCATTATGCTTCTGTTTGAACTTGACAGAATTAATCACGTAAACAGAATGGATTTTGATGGCTGAAATAGATTGTTTTGGGATAAAAGGTGGAAATGTGTTGACAAGCACCTAATTTTCAGACATGCACAACCAAAACAAATTAAAGGCATCGTACCAGCTTGGAATGGCCACCTAAAAATACTAACACTTCCAAAAAGGTTAAAATAAAGAAATAAAAAAGAAAAAGATATACCTAGTCAGTTCTGTGTTGCGTTTAATTGAGGCACTAAGATTCTTCCTGCACTCTTTGAACTCCTTTAAGCTGTCAGTGTCCTGAAAGACAGAGAAGCATGGGATAAAAATACATACAAAAATCCATACATATAGTTGCAGATAGAAGAGAACACAATTTTCTTTAAACCTGATCTGCGTTTCTTTGGCGGAGTTCAAGTGGCTCATGGTTTCTTTCAAGGGCTTCCAGAAGCTGCAAATATCCAAAAAATGATTTCAGAAAGCCAAAAACACTGAAGATGGTTCTCATGAAAAATAAGAAGCAGTATCTGCACAGACCTGATCACGCATTTCCGAAACCTCAGCTAACAAAGTTTCACGCTCCCTCTGTTTATAGAAATCTTGAAGCCTGACAAGAACAATGACATAGAATGAATATCTTTATCTCATATTGGCGGAAAACTTTATATAGAGAACAGACGTCTAGTTGCTAAGAAATATTTCACGAGAAATACACTCTCAGCTGATCGAGGAGTCTCATGTTCTCCAAAGCAAATCGAGTCAATTCTGGATTTCTATCAATTCTGGCTTGAAGCAACCGAATCTCTTTGGATAAGGCACTGTTTTCTTCCATAAGATACTGATCTCCAGATACTAGGTCGTCTGCGAGTAACTCAAGTCTCTTAATTTTCTCCCCATTAAGTCTTAACATCATTTTAGTACACCGAGCATCCTCTTCCCTTTGGTGTACCTATAAACAATGTGAATCTGGGAAATCAGTGGCATTCCATCAATAAATCCCAAGCAGAGAAGCTGTTGTTTAAAACATAATTTCAAGCTTTTGCTATTAGTTAAGAACACTTACTGACTACTGGGACTCATTGTAATAGAAGAAAACTTTTTTCCAAATTATTTTATCCGTAAGGAATAGAAAAGTACATTTAGTAAACCGGCATACCAAACGGTTCATGTGTTCAATTTCAGCTTCTAACTTTCTGACTGCAGCCTCTGCCGTTTTCTCTCTCCTCAGGGCACCAACTAAAGCCGCTTGTAGACATTTTATCTGATATGAAACAGCAATTCTCATCCATAACTAAATGATGCAACTTCTCTAACAGAAACAAATACATATCGATGTGGATGTTATGGGAGTTTACCTTCTTGTCTGGGACTCCTGTGTTGTTCTTATCATCCAGGGGTTTCCCTTCAAGAGAAGAGTCGAATTCTTCATGACAATCACCTGATTTCGATTGTTCAGACCTCGGGCAGCTAAGTAATGCAGACCTTGATAGGTTATGATGCTTGAGGAGAAAGGTCAGCTGGCCCTGTTTGTTGCCCACTTAATTCACTCATTTCCAGTACTTGAAAAGTGATTAAAGAAAAAAATTTCTAGAAAGCACAAGCAACCCAGACCTTTAATTGTTGTATTTCCCACTGCAATGCCACTACGTCACCTAAAGCATCTTCATTCACTTTAGCCTAGAAAGAAAAAGAAAAAGAAAAAAATTATTAAGTAAATTATTTTATTTCCCAACAACTTGGATTCTCTCCTTCGCAACATAGAGAAATATAAGTTTATGTATACATTGTTTTGGATAAGTTTAGCGCGCTGAGCAAACTTCAGAGTACTTAATGTTTCGTTTGCAGAGCTGCAAAAGAACAATGAGCAACTAATCAAAATATGAAACAAAACAATCTAGAATGCCAAAACAAGCAAAATCGAATAAAACACACCAAATTGATGGGCTGACATTTGCAATGATTGTTGTCTTCGAGTTTCCACCAAGAGAATCCTGTATCAAAAGTGTAGGAAAAGGTTGACAAACTATCAATAATTTAATGGACGACAGGAAGACCCAAGGCAAATTTGACAGACACCAGATATGATATCAGAAATTTTCATTCCCTGACCTGAAGGAGAAATGTGAGCCTCGAATCTCTATATGGGACATGACGATGTTTTCCTTGAGCAACATCCACCAAAGTCATGATCACTAGACTGCAAACAGAAAAGGCCAACAAAGACATGAAACTAAACCAAACAAAGTTCCCAAATATTTTGCACAAAGCCAAAAAAGTAAATAAATAAACCTTCCAGAAACTCAATTTTAAGCCTTATACACAAAGCAGAAGCAGAAGAAGATGGAAAGATATTGTTCACTGCCTTCATCATGCATGAGGTCATAAAATTCAGGAACTTCTTCACAGTACATTCACCGTATATCTATTCATAACGATCTGAAAAATATACAATCATTTTAAGAAGACAATCCCCACACCCTCATCAAGAAGCATGGAAACAATTCTTTCTGCATTTAATCATCTCAACTTTCACATTAGAAAGAATAAAATTGAGAACATAATTTTAAAGAAAACTTAATGGAAGTGGCAAATCTAGAAATCGCATCAAAAGACAGATTTTACATGCATCAAGCAACCAAACAAGAAAACTCCATACACAAACAACAAGAAAACAAAGACAGAGTCACTGCATAACCACAAAACAATTTCGGAAACAGGCCTCTGAATATACCCAAGAGTTGACAGGGATTTGTTGATATTTGCAGCCTCCTTCAAACGCTCTCCTTCCGCACCAGAACTTTTTTGCCTAATACCATCAAGATGGTTCAGTGGGTGGAGAAGTCGTAAAATAGCCATATTGGCAATGCTGCAATGCAAGACATACCTTTCGGAACCAGCCAGATCAACCATATTTAATCTTCCAAATCTAAGGTGATTCATGGAATCTTTATCCCATCTGCTCTCAATGACACAAGTGAAGACACTGTGAGACCGGCTACTCTCACTGTTCATGTGGGTTGCCGCCATTTTTCTGTTCGCAGCACCCTGGATAGATGCATAAATAATTACCAGATTTACCCTCATTAATTGATAAAAGATACCTAAGTTTCATTATCAATCACACCTGTAAAAGAAGCTCCACAACATCTCTGACAGTGATCACTTCATGTTCTGTAAGGTTTTCAACGTATACACCTTTCTTCATGTCTTCCCTTAGCTACAAGTAAGAAACACAATCATTAACTCATCACATGAAATGCATATAAGAAACTAAAACAGATCAGAAGGAAATAAAGTACTTGTAGATTAGTTGATGAAGGTTCAAGCAGGTCCGTTATCTGCTCATTGTAAATCTCAAGGAAGGAACACTTGCAACTGTACTTTAAGTTCTCGTCCCTACGGTTTTCCTCCTCCTGCACCAAAATGAAGTTTTTTAAGTTATTTCATTGATGATCGATGGAAATATGGAAGATATCAATTAGGAGTTGTAACTTACGGCTCTAATACTCATAAATAAATATTCAAAAATACGGGGGGTAAGCCCACAATATTCATTGAGCTTTCCATCCATCTCGTATATTTCACCCATCATGGTATAGGTCTTCCCACTACCAGTCTGCAAAGAACATGTCTAGACTTCAGTAATTGTCCCACATCTTCTTACAATCACCCAAAACCTCCAGCCAGAGCCAAGCCTACCTGACCATAGGCGAACATACAGCTATTATAGCCAGACATGCAATTTTCCACCATTGGCACACCCACGACCTTGAAGAGCTTCTCCTATACCAAATTTTTGGTATGTCATACAAGAACAAGCATGAACAGTGCTAGATTACCTATGACATGCTGCATAAACTGTACATAAAGGATGCCAAAGAAATAAACAATGGTATGACAATTGAAAAATCTCTCAAATGAAACCTGTGATATAGTTTCACAAGCAATGTGATCAAAAGTAAATCTGGTTTCAGGATGCCCGAGCCACGTTAAACTCTGTTCACTGTCCTGCCTCAGGCATCTTCTGCCGCCTTGCAAAGTTCTCTCTGTAGTACTGAGTGGTCGAATTCGTATCAGAACCTAAACGCATGCATGATGCATCGGCTTAGGTGACGATTAAAGTAAAATTAATACGAGAGAGAAAAAGAGAAAGGGCAGGAAAAGGATAAACCTGCACATTATGATCCATCCAGAAAGATGGATCTTCAACAAGCTCAAAGTACGGAACTTCCGTATATGGTGCAAAGGGTACAATTGATATCCCTCTAGGAACTCTAGAAGAGGTCCCTCCTCTTGAACCAATGTATTGAGCTGCTCGAGTGCCAGTACAAGCCCCCGACGCCGCATTGTTTGAAAGCTTAGGAACACTCTTTGCTGGAGTGCTCTGAGCTGAGTTTGGTTCGGAGTGAGCTTTCCCACGAGCAGAAGTTCTATAGGTTCCATTGTTGAGGCCCGTATTTGTTATCCCCTTGCTTAGCTCAAGCGGATAATCAAAAGCTTCAATCTTCTCATCCCATACCCCACCAACCTTACTACTTCCGAATTTACTGAGAGAGTCCGGATCGTATTCTTCAATTCCCCTGGCATATTGTGAAGGGTCAGGAATACTGTTTAGAGGAGTTCTGTGAGGAGGGGAAATGATTGAATCTGTGGAATTTTCGAATTCATTCTCGTTCCCTTCCGAGCGCATGTTTCTTAAACTGTTTCGTCTAACGTATCCGAAGGAAGAAATGTCCCTCGACATGATCAACAACTCCTTCGATATCCCAGAGCCAATGTTCAGCTTATTCAGATTTCAGGAGAGGATGTGGAGCCCTAACTTCAACAATGCAAAACAACTGAAGATGTGTGTAAAACATGAGATCTGCTGGAAATTGAGAATTCAGAATCATCGGAATGTGATTCGATCAGCCGTTAACGACCTGCTTCGATATCGTGGAATTAAATTGAATTTGAAACACAGAAAGTCAGCAGCAGAGTCAGAAAGAGATCAGCAAACAGTATACCCCAGCAGAGTCGCCTAATTACCGGAACCGAATCCTCTCCTCCAACGGTTGGATGGGGTGGGAGCCGGGGAACAGTGGAGGAGAGGATTTGGACGCCTAATTACCCCGCCCAAACCCCTTTGTTTGAACTTTTTTTTTTTTAATTTTAAATTGATTTTTCACGCATCTGCAAATAAATTTATATATTTTATGTTCACCACTGAAGTGAAATCATTCTCAGCCCCGTAGCCGTGGGATGGGAATATAAGGAATTTCTCTAGCTAATCTTGTCTTATTTCTTTTTCTTTTTTCTTTACATCCAAACATAACCTAAATATCCTTATTTATCATCTCATTTTTCGTCGTATGATTTGTTACTAGACTACCGAAAGATGTCAAAAACTAGAAAACTTCATAACTTCTCTATCCATGGCCGTAAAGGTGAAAATTTCGAAGTATTATCTAATAGAAATCCTCTCCTTTGGCCGATGCAACTACCAAGGGTTGAATTTCAGCTGGTGTATATATCAATGTATTAGTTTGCACGTTAACTAAACTCTAATCCTAACATTGGATGCTGTTGAACTTGAGTTAATTTACCACTTTAAAAAAATATATATTAAATTTGTTATTTTTATTAATTTTTAAACATCTTAACTCTTATATCATAAAATGTATCCAAGTTAAGGTTTGAGATTTTCTTTTTTAACATATGAATATATAATAATAATAAATATGTCCACAAAATTTGAATCAAAGGTTCCAAATAACATAAAGTGGTTGGTCAGACGGTCAAAACATGTTGGACGCAATCGTCATTATTATCTTTATATTCAATCATTCGTGTAAATTTTGAGAATTTGAACCAAGGTTCGAAGTGACATAGATACCTTAGTTTCGTATATGTTTTGAAAATTTGAATATTAAAATATACCCGTAAAAACATAGGAATCAAAACCGAATAATAATGAGTTCCTATCCAATTTCGGTTCTGGTTCTTAAGAGTTCGAAACTGTTAAACTGAAAAAAAAATGGTCAGACCTATTTTGATTACTCAAATATCATTAGTTCCAAACTTGATTAATGGTGGTGGCCTGCGCTGGATACCATGGGTCCAATAATAAAGGATAAAGGCACATTTGTTTTCTCAAGGGACCAAAAAGGATATTATTGGGAGGGTGATTAGCGGTAGGATTTGAATTCAAATTTCTCATATTGCAAATGGTAATCAGATGATGATAACCAAATACAAAAGATGGTTTCTTTTTCTTTTATTTTTTAAATATATGACTTTCCAATTAGTGGGGTGCAACTTGGGTGTTGGGAGACAGCACGGTCCTCTTATTTATTTAACAAAATGAGTACTTCCAAGCAGGAGAGGGCACGTGGTCGAGCCCCGTCAAATGGGAGACATACATTTGTCGATCATCAAGAGTAGACATGTATCTAAGCATAATAGTGTCATCATTTGGCAGTCGAGGACCCCTAGGCCTGTGAAGAACAAATACGCGCCTTCCTCCGATATGCTTTGGGATTGGTTGTAACTCGTGATTTCGGTGAAGACTTATAATTTGTGTAATCATGCACCCCTCTCCGGGGAAGCCATATGAGGGTGACATGTGAATTTGGCAATATAAAAGTCTCCATATAAGACAATCTAGTGGGCTTGTTGCAATATGAGGTTTCAGGTGCGACATCATATCCCATTGGACTGAAACACCTTTGTCGTTCACATCCTATGTATAGGGAAGGATAAACCACCAAGAGGTTTCCTACTTCGAGGTTGAATCACCTGAATGTACATGTACTCTTCATGGGATTCCATCACCGCCCATATCAAGTGGGTCCCACACCACATGGACAGTGATGGGATCTCATGGAGAGTATATGTACATGTAGGTGATCCAAACTCTCCTAATTCTATAGTGCCAACCTGCTTGACCAATTAGAGTGATGCATGACCGTTTTGTAGATTTACTGTAATGGGATGGCCAAAACAATAAAAAAGTGTTCCGCACTCAAAGAGCTCCCTTGCCTATAAATATTGGCCATAACAAAGGAAGAAAGGTAGAATACATAACCTTATGAACCCTCATTACACTCTTGATCTTTAAGCTCGCACTCTGCACAAATCACCTTGATCCCTCTCTATCGAAATCCGACAACTGTTCACCCGGATTCCATTTGCTTATTCTGGCACTGAGTTAAGCATCCGAGTGGTCACGGGGTTCTTAAACCGGCCCACCTGAATACTTGTTTTGCTCCTTCGATCGACAAGTGTCGTCATCTAGAGCTTCGGGCAATAACGATCGACAACAGGAAGTAAAGCAGAAAAATGCAAAAGCCGATCCCACGCCACCCTACTCTTCCCAGCGGTTTCAACCCCAATCGTTGTTGCTCCTCCTCCACCTCTAACATTGTTGTCGGTAGCAAAGTGTGAAACATTAGATATGGTCATTTAGAAAAAGAAGGTTGTGAGCTAAAAAGCAAAGTCAGAGCACTGTAGAAACTCGTTTCAAATTGAACAGTCCCTTCAACCGTGATTCAACTGCTGAAATTCACTCCGTATTCATATCAATGTATTCATATGCGGATGGAGAGAACCACACCCTTTGTTAATTTCGTGCCCTTAAATCCCTTTTGTCTGCTCATTTAGTTGAGTGGGCGAACTTTTTAGGTGGATCTGTATGTATTGGATCTCAAAAACCTCTTGGGTATTACCAAATTACCAATTCCCCTCATGTGGAAGTTTAGATTGGATAGTAGATTTAGATAAATTATTGGCTGATGACATTCTCAAAAGGTCTTGGGTTTATCTATAAATAATAATAAAAAAATGTTTCATATAATGAGTTGATAACTAGAGATATAAATATGAATTTACATGTATGACTGTGATTAATCTAGATTGTTCAACACCTCTGTGCATGGGGTCTGAGGGTTTGTTCAACACCCCCATATGTTGGAAGTCTGCAATCCTTTCATTGTTGTAGAGTTCTATTCAATTGCTATAGAGGTTTTTATTTGTTTTATTGTAAATTTTTTCATGCAAATAATATTGTATATTAATATTCTATTGCATTTTTTTTAATATTTTACATTAAAACAAACAATAGATCATCTTATTTAAAAAATAAAAATAAAAATTCCTTATACACTTGGAAACAATCTTAGCTGAAGGAAAACTCAATGCTTGTGGATATATAAAAAAGGGGGACAAGTTCCATACATATTGTGTATATGGAATGGTATCAAAATAAGATGAAGCTATCAACTCGGATTGAGTTATCGAATTCACTCGGATCGGCCGGCCGCCGAGAGGTTTTTATTATTTAACATACTGCTTAACGAAATCCCATACACTGACGTATTAATGGATCGGTGTGGAAATAAGTACAAAGAGAAGGGTATGAAAGTCAACATGAGGAAGTAAAAGCAAAGAGAAAAACTTGGGTGTAACTTGGTTTCCGTCGGCGAGGGATTGACATCCTTCCTTGGATCGAAAGTTAAGAATCTGCTAACCACTTTTAGGGAGCGTCGTTAAGAGTTTCTTTCTAGGAAGAGTGAGCGTGTTGAAGGAAGAACATTTTGTGATGGATGTTATCAAGACACAGCAGATCTCTGCAAAACCGATCGAGAAGGTTATAGTTCATCCTCTCGTTCTTCTCAGTATCGTTGATAATTACAACAGAGTCGCTAGGGATACTAGGAAGCGTGTTATTGGTGTCCTACTCGGGAGTTCCTTTAAAGGAACCGTTGATGTTACCAACAGTTATGCAGGTTCAGTTCTCTATCTTCTATCATGTTCTTCTTTTGTTCTTTTTCTTTTTAATCTTTTAAAATTTAATTATGTTTCTATCTGAAGTATTTCCACTCATTTCCATGCTAGATTTTCTCGATTCTTTTCTTTGTCCATTATACTAGTCAGTTCCTTCTTCTTAAAACAAAACTCGTAAGAAACCAAAACAGAAAAGTTTCAAATTCATTCACGAAACGCTGTAGTGGAGAGTTTGTTGAGATTTTGATTTGGTTGAATAAATTATGGTTAAGTTTTATGGCATTTTTAAGCAAATAGTGCTTTCATTTTGTTATCGGATTCAGTAACAAGCATAGGGGCGAGGGCTGTTGATTTTACATCGCCACAGTGATGGAGGAAAATCATGAACATGGGTTTAATAAGTCCTTTTGGGAAGGAAAATTAGGGTTACATCTTGCGTTGATATTTTAGAAAGTCCAACGTTGGTCTTCTCCCTATAGAGATAGTTTGACTAGTCAAATATTGGCCTTTTAGCCTGAAGCACACTACATGTAGGGTTTTGCTCTTCTTTCTCTAAGAGAGCTGACTGAAGAAAGAAGATCCATGTATCTGGTCCTTAGTTGGAATAAGACTGAGTTCAGTTGGGTTGACGTGGTTATTTGTTGGCCTAGTACACTGCGAGGATGGCCTCATTCACTATTTTACCTTGACCTAGTTTGTGAAGTAGCAGTTAATCTAATGGCTTTGGGTGAAGGATTTTCCAGACCACAAATTTAATGGTGGTAGTTGTAGGAGCAGAAGTTATGCAAGACAGTTATAGCTTCCTTATTCTCTCCGGCATACAGGCTCAGGAGATAACCCTTAAAAGTTAAAATGCAAGGCTGATAAATTTCTAACGGGAATTCTTCATCTTCAGTTCTACTATGTGCTATGCAATTTTGGCTGAAGTTAGATATATTTTGACTAATGGCATGTATCCAAAGTGAAGGTGGCTTGGATTGTGTATGATGAAGTTTATAGAATAACTGTGGATGTACCGATGTAGTATTTCCCTGATGAAGGCTAAAGCCTACACTTAATTGGCATTGTACTTTAGGTCATTGTACTGTAAATGTGTTTTTGTGGGTTGCATAATTATGTTGCACTAACGTTTTTCATTGTTGACATTTAGTTATAAGTATTGTATGTAAACTCTGCGTGATAGTAACTACCGGTTAGATGATGATGAAGCTATAATTGAAATATCAAGTTGGAAGACTTGGATTGTTGGAGGAAGGTGCTGGAAAAGTGCGAGTTTTTGCCATTCCAAATTCCTTAAAGCAAGAGGCTTTGCTTTACTGCGTCCTGCACATGATTGGTGCATGAAGGTTCTTCGTACCATAACAATGGATGGTACCTTTAATCAAGCTGCACCTTTGGCCAGGTTAAAGAAGATCAAAAGCTTGTTTAGCTTTGATTAATCGGCTGCAACGGATAGATTTCCGTTGTCATTTCAGGGCGTGATGATACAGGGGTTGTTTAACTTTAACCTAGAAACTGCCTTTGCTTGGGTAATGTCTGGCCTTGGAACAAATGTGTTCTCTGCCTCTGCATCACCGCTCGTGGGGGTCTGCCAAAGTTTGTCCAGTTTTTCACTGGTGATCTACGACCATCCTTTCTTCCTGGGGAGCTATGTTGCATAGATATGAGTATAGATTTCATAATTTTACACAGATCTGGAGTGTCAAAGGTGGCAAAAGTTATAGAACAGTGTTCATGGATGTGGCAGTATTTTTTTTCAAATGTCGTGGAAGAATTTTTTTTCTTTGGATGGGTTTAATGATGGGTATTGGTAAGAGTAAACAATGAAGTATCTCGGAATATAAGGGCACACAAAAGCTTGACAATTTTTTTTCTACGTCGCTCGGAAATTTTATGTAGAACTTGATTGCATTCGTAATATATATCAGTTGATATCATATGATAAACTCAACTTTGAGAGGTGTTGCAACAGAAACTTTGGGGGCATCAGAAGCCAATGGGTTTGAAACTCATAATTGCCTTCATTGAAGGAGTTCATGCTGTATTATGTGAAGGTTACATACGTTGAAATTAATAATGACATTCATCTCATCACTATCAAATACTGACAATGCTTGACCTAAATATTTGTCACAGTTAAAAGCTGTGAGCTCCTTGTTCTTTGTATAAGGAACTTCCTATTTGTAATTCATTAGGTATTTTTCTTTGGCCATTTATCTCCATGAACTGGTAGGTTGCAATGAGATCACTGTTTCAGCATGTTCTTAGTAAGATTTTTTTGTGTTGAAATCTTCCATATGACCCACCTATGTGTTGAACCTTTTCCCTCCCTCCTGTCAGCAGTCCAAATGTTGACCAAAATTGATTGTGCAATATTGTATAGTGCCTTCTAGCTGAAACATACACCATGAGTCAAGGGTGAAAACTTGTCCATGAATTCTGTGCACCAACTAAGCGGATGTGAGGTAGATATGCGCCCAAGGCGGCTTGTCTGGTGATACCTCTCTATGCATGCTTGTTTAGATACTTATGCCTTACTAGTAAGATAAAGTTTTTGGTGTTGCATGGTTTATTTATTTGTTGTATGTATTCCTAATGGATGAATGTCTGAGTCACGCTACCTGAGATGGTTGTATCTAGTCAGTAGAACTTTTGGCTCAGTCCTTGAAATTTACTTTGTTCTGGCTTCTCACCAGTCTTTTCTTCAAAGATACAGTCTTGCTTGCTGAGGTTTAATAATTGTATTTTGTAAATGTAAATTTTTATATCTTTATTTGCAGTGCCCTTTGAAGAAGATGATAAGGATCCAAGCATCTGGTTTCTTGACCACAACTACCATGAATCAATGTTTTCTATGTTCAAGAGAATAAATGGTATAAATTATTTAATTTTGTTTCATAGCCAATACAATTTTTTATCACATCTTGTAGAGAATCTGCTGGCTTGTTCATTGTATGACCTAATTCATTGATATGTATTTCAGCCAAGGAGCATGTTGTTGGTTGGTACAGCACAGGTCCAAAACTGCGGGAAAATGACCTGGATATTCACGGATTATTCCACGAGTAAGAAAAAAAATTGTTATGAACATTTTAACATCAGTTGTTGGCCTTCATGATCTAAGCCTTACTTTCCCCTCCTTCCTCACTCAAATCTCTTTGATTCTGTTCTTTTTTATAGTTGCTTATCTTTAGATGATTCCACTGATGACATTTGGTGTTGGAGGGATTTTTGGTTAACATAAGCAGTGTATGTACCTTGCCATCTTCATGATTTTATCCAAAGTGGGAATATGTTACATTTTATCCTTCCTCCACTTTTGGTTATGTTAGGGTTTGTCTTTTCTTTTGTTCTTTCAGTAAGGCGCTAGATTTCTGGCCTCCTCTTCCTGTTTGCAAACAAGTTGCAGAAGTATCAGTTTATGAGGCTGTCTCAATCAACAAGGTGTTGAACAATGTCCTGCCTTGTTTATGCAGATCAAGGGATGAGATTTGCTGGTGGTTGGTTGAGAGAGTATGAATCCATGAACAGTAACCAGGGTAGTAATTTGGAGAGAAAAGAGAGATAGGAGAGAGAGGTAGAGGCAACAACCTGTACAAAATAAAACTAATTTAATTCATTCTATCAAATGGTCGGTGGCTAAAATAGCCTTACATATATTTATAAGAATCAAATTTTATCTCAAACATAAAGAGACAAAAGAGTGGATAGATCCATTAATTATCCATAGGCTTTTGGAAGACTCCCTGTTGACTGATTTAACTAAATGATAAAGAAATTAAAAGCAAACCAACTAAATTCAGTTTCAGCTGCTTGCTATGAAGGTGTTCTATGTTTACTCAGACACTAAACCTTATCAATTACTAAGACTAAAAGAAGACTATCCTTATCAGTTACCACTCTAATAAGTAACCTTATGAATGAGAAGGTGGGGCACACTAATAATTAAATATTTCTTTTTGTTCACCCTATTAGAACACCACTTTTGGACCTTATAATTAAGCCATTATAATAAATAAACCCAAAACTTGAAGCCCAACCTAACACAACCTAGTACTAAGTTCTGGCACAAATTTAAGCCGAGCTTTAAATATGGCCTGCATTATCACCCTCTGATTTAAAAAAAAAAAAAAAAAAAACCTTGAGTTTTGTAGAATGGAAGAATCCTCATCACACGATCATCATGCACTCTTGACCCTACAAAATCATCAATCATACCAATATTCAACGGTACAAAATCAACGACAAGGATCCGTTGTTGAAATTGCAACGTGAAAGTACAATTTTGAACCAGTTTAGGGTCCTCATTGGGAGGCACTTCATCTTCCTCCATTGATGGCTTGTCTTCTTGTTCTTTCACCCATTGTTCAACGATTATTGAGATTACCTTGTTGGCTCTTAAATTCCTTGCATTGCTGCCAAGAATTTCCAAGTCTCTCTTCAACCTTTGCAAGTTCTTTTGCATGGCTTAAAATTGTTGGTGGATAGCTAGCGATAGGGTAGGGCTCATTGTATATGCAACCTGGTTTGGGCTCTAATACCAAGTTGATGCAGATCAAGGGATGAGATCTGCTGGTAGTGGGTTAAGAGAGAGGATAAAGGGAAGAAATAAGAGAATATGGGGGCTGTTCAGGGATTGTGAAAAATATCGGGGAACAGTAACCCGGGAATAGTATTATAGAGAGAGGCAACGACCTTCTCAAAATAAAACTAGTTAATTCATTCCATCAAATCGTGGGTGGCTAGAATAGCCATACATATATTTATAATAATCAAACCTTATTTAAAAAATAAAGAAATGAAAGAAAAGATAAAATTATGAATCTTCCATGCATAGGCTGTTGGAAGAGTCCCTTGCTGATATTTTATTATTATTATTATTATTATTATTATTATTATTATTATTATTATTATTATTATTTTGTAATGACCCTTGCTGATTCACTAACTAAATAATAAAGAAATAAAAAACCAACCACCTAATCTCCCTTTCAGCTTCATGCTATGAAGGAGTTCTAAGTTTACTCAAATAGTGACTCTTATCGATTACTAAAACTAAAAAAAAAAACTAAAACTTATCACTCTAATTACTAACCTTATTAACTAGAAGGTGGGGTTCACTATTAATTAAATATCTATTTTCGTACACCCCATTAGACCCCTACTTTTGGGCCTTACAATTAAGTCCATTACAATGAATAAACCCAAAACTTGAAGCCCAACCCAATCTAATACTAAATCCTGGTACAAATTTAAGCCGGCCTTAAATCTGGCCTGCATTACTTCTTCAGCTACACTTTCCTGTTTAGTTTCTTGAATGATTCACTCCCCCGGCCCCTTTCAAACAAATTGAATGATTACTCGTAATAATAGGCCTTTATTCCAGGTATACTGCAAAACTGATCAGTGTGTGAAAAGGTCTTTCCCTGTAATTTCACAAAGCTTTGATAGTTCCTGTAGGATTTTTTTCCCATTTCAAATTTAGCGTCTAGTCGAGCATAAATTCTTAGTAACCACTATTGGGAAGGAAGGAGTTATGATTTTATTGGCGTTGTGCAGTGTTCTCTTTGTAGGATTGTTGTCAAGGCGTCGCCTAGGCGCCCAGGCTGCCTTGGTCGCCTAGGCGCCCAGTCAGGCCTCCATCGCCTTGGTTCGCCTTAGCGCCTTAACAACTATGATTATACCTATGTATTGATTGAGAGGATAGCCATTGAACTCTTCTACTCGTAAATATTTCAGAACCAAATTCAGGTTTAAGAAAACAGAAAAGTCATCACAGATTATCCTTCTTCCAAAAATCAAATTGGATTTGCAGGGGGAAGATCGAACTCTATTAAGTCAAAACTAAACTTGAACGTTGAGTGAACTTAAAAACTCAAGATAATACTAAAATTGAATATACTCCAAACAAACTCATTAAGCTCAAGACATGGTAAAATAGTCATGTTACCTGAAAATAAGTAGAGAAAATGAAATAAAAACCCCAAGACGAGTTTTGACTACATTTGACAATTGTTGCTCCACATCAATAAGGATAAGACTTTTTTTTTTCTTTTTCAAAGCATGGGACATGGATTTGGATACGAGTATTGTATCCAGCATGCTTATTCCATATTATCACTTTTAGTAGCAATGTGGGAGTTTTGTGCATCTTCATCTAAAGGTTACATAAAGAAAAAAAACTCCCTCCTGTTTTTCAGGTTGCCAGAAAACCCAAGGAGAGAAAGTCTTTAGACTCTTTACAAAAATCACTTCTCAACTCACCTGAATGCGACTATCTCTTAGCTTGATTACTTGGGCTCAGCATACCAATCCTCC
The DNA here is from genome assembly GCA_028583415.1 of Protea cynaroides. Lineage (NCBI taxonomy): Eukaryota > Viridiplantae > Streptophyta > Magnoliopsida > Proteales > Proteaceae > Protea > Protea cynaroides. The sequence continues at coordinate 1,574,520 of CM053275.1, read as the reverse complement.
TTTTCTATTACACTCTTAGGGCCATATCATCAGTTAACTCATAAGAGCTCTTGTCTTTCTAAGTTTTTCTATTTAATTTATTTCCTGCCTCTTCCCTTGTTCTTTTGAAGTCTAATGAATTTTACAATGGGACAGTATTAGTGGGGAAGAATAACCTTCTGCTGTATGCAACGGATGTTTATTGTTGCACATTGTTATTTATTTAGTTGTCTTTATAGTCCTTCATGGTGCATTCTGATTTTGTTGGTGGGAATCCCAAAAGGAAACGGACTGCCGTTGGTATTTAGTATCTTTCTGTTGACAATTTGAATGAAGACATTGGTAATTCAATTTCCTCTAATTTTTTTTTGGATTGTGATAATGTAGCTATGTTCCAAACCCTGTCTTGGTCATTATTGATGTCCAACCAAAAGAGCTGGGAATACCCACTAAAGCTTACTATGCTGTTGAAGAGGTTAAGGAGGTGAGTAAAATAAAAAAATCCTTTTTTAGCAGTCTCCATCTTTTTCGACATATTATACTGAGCTTTAGTAGGGCCAATATAGCTTTCTAGATGACTATAGGGAGAGATGAATAAAGTTTTGGCTGTTGAATTGTTTATTTGCATGCATACTACTTCTATATACTGTTTACCATTGAGAGCTGAACTTCTGTGTGGTTTTCCAGAATGCTACTCAGAAAAGCCAGAAGGTGTTTGTGCATGTACCTTCGGAAATTGCTGCTCATGAAGTAGAGGAAATTGGTATGCAATGAGACCAGAGTCCCATGCCTCTGTGGGGCTCATCTTTTATTCTGCCCACTTTTTAAGTATACCCCATCTGTTTTTTTTTTTTTTTTTTTTTTTAAATTGCTAAGTATTTGAAAATTTTCACTCCACTGTTTTTTTTGGTTGGGATGGGGGTGGGGTTTGATTGACCTCTCTGGTACTGAATACTTTGTCAATATTAAATAGGAGTGGAACATTTGCTCAGGGATGTCAAGGATACAACGATTAGCACCCTTGCAACGGAGGTTCTTTCTCTTTCTATTTGTCTTTCCCACTACTGCATAGTTGATTTACTTGGTTCTCTTTTTGCATATGAATTTTGAATGATTTTCTTACGTCTATTTCAGAAAAGAAAGAAAGAAATGGGAGGTATTAGTTTATATATATTTCAACTTCTTTCGAGAACAAAATTTTAATAATTCAGTCCTTCTTTTGTACAGGTTACAGGCAAACTTGCAGCATTGAAGGGTCTGGATGCACGACTCCGAGAGATACGTGCCTATCTTGATCTTGTCGTTGATGGAAAACTCCCGTTAAATCATGAGATTCTGTACCATTTACAGGTATATATCTTTTTTACTTAATATTTATAGCTAATTGCATCCTAATGTCTGGATTATGCTTGTCCTACGATTACCTTTTCCTGTCCCCTCTTTCTCTCTCTCTTTGATAGTAGTAGGCTTTTCTGGAAGTGTTGTAAATAGATGAATCCAATAGGCCAAACAATATTTATGGGACGATTTAGTCTCCCAAACAGTGGTTTAATTAATAAATAATAAATACATGGCGACCTTGCATGGTCTACCATGTTCCCTAAATACCCTTGAAAATATTGCTCATTTGGTAAGCAGAGCAAGATGGTCAATTTGGCTGCTTTATGGGTGTTGGATCATTATTGAGGACCAAATCCAGGATGAACCAAAGTTAAATTAACTATTTTTCGAGCACTACAGCTTTGTGGACAACTACAAAGACAAAATGGGTATTTCCATTACATAATTGAATTATTTATTCAAGAAGATGAACAATGGCTATTGAGAACCTGGAGAGGACCATTTTTTTAATTCATGCTTGTCATGGCCCAGTTGTATGAGGCCGATACTTGGGCCTAATGTGTCACATACCCAAAGAAACTACACCATATATCAGCTTTAAAAGCAAGTTATGGAGCATTGAAACAAAGCAGAAAGAGGGAACTCCCAGCAACTTATCTCCAGTGTGGATGTTAATTCCTAGGGACCTAGAATCTTTCTTTACCATGGATGAAGGTAATGAATGAAACCAATTAAACTAATGTATTACAAATAGCAAGAGGACGAAGATGGTTAGCCTAGTTACTCTGTTGATTGATCAACCAAACTTAACAAATCCATGTCACTAGTTGAATGTATTGGTGCTGAATGAGAGTCTAAACCATTGAACATGCTGATTGTGTACTGCCAATTGAACATGAATTGAGTTGAAAATGGTTAGCCACCTCTTGTGCAGTTGTAGAGGTCCAGGACAAATGTTATGAGGATGTGGTCAGCCAATTCTCTAGCTAACTATATAACTAAAGAGGGGGTAAATAGGGGATTTCTTTTATGTGGAGCACAATCCGATTGTTTAGTGCTCGTGTTGGTGGCCTTTTCTGTTCTGTCTGGTACCCTGGTGGGAAGCCTTGGGAACAACTCTCCTCTCGTTCATCATATATCTTCTCCATGCGCTACAATAAAAGGTGATTATGGATTTTCTTAAAGCAAAATTGCCATACCCTGCTACAACTGTTAAGGGTATGAAATATATATATATATATATATATATATATATATGCCTTTTTATTCCATTAATAGTAACTTATTCATCTTGATGATATATTCTCATTGATATCCTCCCTTTCTTAGGATGTCTTCAACCTTCTGCCGAATCTTAATGTGGCAGAGCTAATCAAGGCTTTTGCAGGTAAGGAAATAGTAAGGCAATTTGCTTTCCTCTGCATTTTGCATCTTTGGTTGGTCTCGCTTGTAATTTGAAGCTTATTTCTCTTACCTATGTATTTACAGTGAAAACAAATGATATGATGTTGGTTATTTATCTATCCTCCCTCATTCGAAGTGTAATTGCTCTCCATAACCTGATCAACAACAAGGTAATATTCTCGCCTCTTTTTTTTCCCCTCTAAAATTTACAGTTCAGTATTATTAGCAAGTGGAACTTATGCTGTTATGCAAATAGTTTTTTGGGATGAATTCAATGATAGACGTCCATATCCAAGCAACCTTTGCTGGTACACTATTTTCTTGTAAGGCTTTGTTTGTTTCCATGTAAAATAGTGGAAATGAAAAATTCTCTGTAAAACTAGGGGTTTTCCATTGTTTGTTTTAATGTAAATTGAAAAAAAAAAAAGAATTTAAAAAAGATAAAAAAAAGGAAAACATTATATAGAGCAAAAGTTTCAATTATTTGCAGGGAAAATTTAACAACAATACAGACATGGTCCAAATGTAAAGGGGAGAGACACTTTCATAACTCTCTTTTTAAGCCAACTCTTATAAATTGATACAGTACGACCCCTATGTATGCCCACTAGTTTTTTATGGTATTCAATGTGATAATAGACTGTTTCTTGATATTGCATGATGACTGAAATATGGGGATTTTATTTCAGATGCTTAACAAAGAACATGAGAAAGCTGAAGATGCAAAGCCGGCAGCTATCCCAACTGCAACAGGGAGCTGAAAACAGGGTCCACCGTGCTCAGATCTGCCACTGGCCCACTATGGAGCTCATGCTTGAAAGTGCACAGTGCGCCAACTATGTTCCTCTTTGGGAGAGCTGTCATACCTGAGAGGGACTAGAGAGAGCATGGAACTGAATCTATACGTTGATCCGTCACCCCTCTTTGATAATCTTTTGGGGAGATAGTTTAATGTACTTAAAGCTGTCTTTGAGGTACATTGCGCCAGATACTTTTTGACAGAATGTATTACTTGTACTTTGGGCTTCAAACATACCAGCCTTGTTATTCTTGTGTGTTTTTTCCCCATTTTTTTTGGGGTGTGGTGTGGGGTGTTTGTTGGGGTTGGGGGCTGAGCCGCTTGTTAAGTCTGATGGATCTTTTCACTTTTTACAATCGACTCTAGTATCAAAATGGCAATAGGAACTGTAGCGTTGGAACCATCAATGGAGTTGAACTGTAGCTTTGGAACTACCAATGGAATAGATGTTGAAAACATAGGTGTAATTCAATTCTCACTAAAGGGGAAGAAGATTCTATCCTTTGTCAAATCAGAGATATTTTTGAATAATGCAGTATTGAGAACACTAGAGGAAAAACCCTGAAACTCGCTCTATCTATCTCCTCACTCTCATTCTATGTTTACGAACAAAATGCAATCAATTATGAGCTAAGTTGGAACATTCTGTAGGGATACTAGTCTTGTATTCTTCTATTACTACTGTCTTCTGAGTGCATTGTAGAATCTGTTAAAAGACATTTCCTTTATATGTTCTCTTTTAGAAAGTCATTCTTTGTATACCCGAGATATTACTACCATATCTAATTATCTATCTATGAACCCCGTTCGTTAGGGTCCATTGAATCCAACACTACATACAATTTTTTGATAGTATCATCTTAAAGAAAGGAAAGCTGATGTACAAATTTGGTTTTGCAATTCCTATTGTTGATTTCTGATAGTTTAAATCCCAATATGGTCATTTATGAGTACTTTTGACGTGTGAACAACGATCTTGGAAATGATTCAAAGGATTCATTTCATGCGATGAAATTATTAATGCAAAAGCATGAGTGACATTTCTACTCGGGCTTAATAGGTTTCTTACTGGTCTGAAAACTAAGCCCAGTCGATAAAGCCAGCCCAATATGGAACTGAGACCAGCCCAGACTGAAAGTTATTGGTTCCAGTGCAGCCTTCCTCCTAGTCAGAAACCCTTATCGAGCCCGTTTTGGGTGGCCCCTCCCAAGCCCAGCACCGAAATGTACCAACTACAGCACTCCCAAATCCGGACACTGCTTTGGGTGGGGGAGGCAAACTTGAAAAATATGGGCCGAAAGGTGTATTTTGATGGAGATCTATAGCGGCGATTTTAAATAAACGCCGCAATATTACATATAACAACGACGTTTTCGCTAAAACGCAGCTACATTGCGGTGTGTCTAGACAAACGGAACTATAATATGATTTTACGGCATATTTACAAAAACACCGCAGCTTTGTTTATATGGCGGCGTTTAGAAACGCCGCCAGACCAAGATTCTTGTAGTTAAAGGACTTCCACTGTCTTTACTTTTATTTAATGAGACTTCCACGGTTTTATTTGCAAAAGGTTCCCTCTCATTTTAAATTATGAAGCGCATTGTCACCAAATGAAGACCTTCCCAAAGGCACAAAATAAGCACTAAACTTTCACTCACTTTCCTTTATCCGGCACACAAGAACCTCCGCATAATTTGCCATGTTCCTTAAACTATCTCTTCTAACAAAGGGACTCGGCTCACTATTTCAGGATCAATCGCTGTGATGCTAAATCATCTCGCCCAATTTGATGGCTTTGCGGGATTTATGATTTTGGATTATCCTTATCACAATCGTACCTTGAAATAAACCAAATCCATTAGCATTGAAGGATGCCAAAAAATAGAATTTGAGAATTCTTCCAATCTCAAGCAATATGATATGCATTGGATACAGTTAATTAAAACTCCTGAACCATCGTATCCAAAAAAAAATAAAAATTAACTACTATTGAGGCAAGTCCACAGCTCCAAAGCCCCACTAAGAAAATATATACATGCTGAAGAGACTATGATGAGATCCTGGAAACCAATCCTAGGGTCGAACTCAAAATTCTAACACTGACCATGTTACACTAGTTCTCTGCCAGAGTCTCTCCTTCAAATGATATGCCTAATTGGATCCTAAATCTCGACAGAGCCCAGCTGAACTTTTAGCTTCATCTTTCTAATCGTTTTATCTGAATTTAGTTGTGGTAGATATCCTAAGATTTTGGATTTGAGAAGACCTGTAGGAAACATAAGGTACAACACAGAAGGTAGCTAACCGGCAGAGAGGGCTCAATGCGCAAGCTTCCCAAAGAACCTGATATGGTTGTTGTTGATATCGTTGGTGTAGTTGGCAAAATTCGGATTCGGGAATTATTCGGAAGAAGACTAGATCGGAATGATTCGTTTTGGTAATTTAAGAATTCTGTAAAAAATGTAGTAAAAAAACCTGATTTAAAATAAAATTTGAATTATGATCGCTTCGGGAATTATTCGTATGTCTAAAAAAATTCAGACAAAAAAAAATTCAGATGTTAATTTTTAATATTTGGTGTTCCTATTTCATAATATCAATCAATTGTCATATATAGCTGCATAATATACAAGTGGCATAAAAGTAGAATAATATTTAATTCATAACAATATAATACATAATAAAGCATTTGTTTATAAAACTGGATTGTTAGAATACATTATGGTATATACTTGTGAATTGTAAGATTTCATTAGATGGTAATACCAACTTAGCCCTTGTGGAGCTAATGTTCATAAAGTCAAATGTGTTAATATATTCTTCCAATCATCCTCGTGGAATCCATCTCAATTTCATGTTGGTTAATTACTTCCTTATGCTTTGCATTATAATTTATTTGTAAGCTAATATTTTATCCCATATTGAAAAGTAAATGAAATTAATTTTAATCCCACATTGGAATAACGAATGAAATGAATGATTTGCTTTGTATGATCATATGATTTTTATATTCATATTTGATCCCACATCGGAAAAGAAAATGAAATTAATGATTTACTTTATATTATGGTGTGATTTTTAGACTCATATTTAATCCTAAATTGGAAAAGATGCAAATAGTTAAGGCATAAGTTTTTTTCAGAAAACTTTGTTCGGGAATGGTAGTGAAGGCATTAAGTCATCACTATGTTAGTCTTAATGTTTTTTTTTTTAGTATCCGAATTATTCGGTACAATTCGGATTCGGAAGAATTAATCACGATATTTATCTTTAAAGACATGATTTTTTCTAAATCATTGAACGTAATTCGAATTCGGTTGAATTATTCATATTATTCAGTTCGTACAAATAATTCGGCTAATTAAATAATTATGATCCTTAGTGGAAACCAAGAATATGTACAACCAAAAATCTACCAAAAATGGTAAACAAATATATGTGAGCACTAAAACATTTTATATGCATTACAAGGTGTTTCAACAATCTCTGCTTGCATTGGTGGAAGATTAAGCATTTACAATTTTATATTCAAAAGTAAATGCAGTCGATGTAGAGAACAGTTCATGCATGGAGAGGCTCTCCTCCGGTAAGAAACTATCGAGTCTCAATTCAAGAAAAACGTTTTCAATCCAAGAAGGTGGCTGCCACGTGCTCTCCATGCGCGCAACTCCACTTCCTTTTTAACCCCTAGCTCCCCTGTGGGGCTTATTCAGTCTCACATTCTCTAGAACCCCTCGTCGCCATTGCATTGTTGTCTTTCCATCCAACGCCGTCGATAATGCCTGGATTGACGATTGGTGATACTCTTCCCAACTTGGAAGTGGAAACCAGCTATGGAAAATTTATGCTTCATGATTTCATAGGACAAGATTGGGTTATCATTTTCTCGCATCCTCGTTAGTCTCAATCTTACAGATTTACTAAGAGCATTTTTTTCTCTGTTTCTAATTGTGAAATTGTCTTCTCTATTTTTCCCCTTTTCTAGGTGATTTCACTTCTGTATGTACGACTGAATTGGCCAAAGTTGCAGCTTATACTGAGAAATTTGAGGAGCGTGGGGTGAAGCTGCTGGGTTTGTCTTGTGACGACATCCAATCCCACAATAACTGGATCAAGGACATCGAATCCTACTCTGTGAGTCCTATTTGAAGTTTGATTTTTTATTATTGCTGGTTGAATTTCATAAAATTGAGAATTTAATTTGAGATGACGCAGAGAGGGTGCAAGGTGAAGTTCCCAATCATTGCAAACCCAAAGAGGGAGATAATAAAAGAGCTCAATATGGTGGATCCGGATGAGAAAGATGCCACTGGAAAGGAGGTCCCTTCAAGGGCTTTGCATATGGTGGGAGGGGACAGAAGGATCAAGCTCAGCATCCTCTACCCTGCGACCATAGGAAGAAATGTGGATGAGATACTAAGGGCAGTTGACGCCCTACAGAAAACCGCAAACCATAAGGTGGGGACGCCTGTGAACTGGAAACCAGATGAGCTAGTGATGATTCATCATAGTGTATCAGATGAGCAAACCAATGAGATGTTTCCTCGGGGATACTATGCTCCTGAGCTTCCCTCTGGCAAAGACTATCTCCGCTTCACTAGATTTTGATCATCACTTCATCAGGACCCTGTCTGAACTCTCCTTTACCTGTACAAGGGCTGACATTTAAAGATGTTTTGCATGTATTACTCATGTTCTGAAAAATAACAGTTCTTGTGATAATAATAAATAAATATTCCGCCATGTTCAAACTTTTGATGCCTTTTTGTTGTTCTTAAAATCTTAACTCTATACCTGATGTATTTTATGTTGACAAAAAACAAGGGAAAATGATTTATAAATTGCCAATGTATTTGGAAATATACATATAAGTAGCTAGGGAGAGTGCCAACTGAATATAGTAAAAGAAAACTAAAATATAAGAATCCAGAGAAAAAGAAGGCACACACACCTAAAACGAAGAAAGAAAGAGAGAGCTACAGACTAAAAAAAAAGAGAGTCAGAGATGGTGATTAATTATAAGGAGAGAGAGAGTCAATCATCAAGGCTCCACCAGTTTAAGGGAAATATAGAATAGAGAAATGAATTTAAATTAAAACTAAGGCATTGAAACATAAAATTAAAAATTGTTTGAGAAATGAATTTAAATTAAAATTAGGAAAAATTTTACCAAAGAGAATCGATATCGAAGAAGCTCTCACCAGAACAGCTTTTTTGGCCGGTGAATCTTTTGGAATCCAGTGAAGCTTTGCAGCGGGTGATTGTCAAACCAAGGGAATTATGCAGATACAAACCATCAAAGCATTCGCGTAGGCCTTCGATCAAAATAAACGTGCTGACATCCATTTCTCTCACTTGAGCAGCTCTATTCGAATCACTTACCACTCAATAATCCGTTAATTTCTTTTCTCATGTAACACTCTGGCAAGCCCGAGGCAACAATCGACGCATAAAACCCTAAACCAACACCAAAAACAGTTCAGACAAGATCCAAACCCTCTGAAACAAAATGATAAAATTAAGATAGAGAGAGGTGAACTTACATTGGCATTGGAGTTAGCGCGGGAGGCGCAGAACCGAGGAAAGGTGGAAGCAGCTATTGTTGAATTGAATCCGAAGGTGAATGTTCTTCGGTTTTACGCAGAAGGAAATGAAGCAGCAAGAGGATAGGGCTCGTTGCATATCAAGTGGTCACATATAAACAAGGGAAGCTTTGCCGCGGGAGCTTCTTCAATAGATAGGTTCGTTTCTGTAGATTGATTGAGCCTTCCCTGCAAGAGGAATGGCAAGGAAAGCAAGTGTCTGGTGATAGCTTAAAGCAACTTCCACTGTTCACGGTTATGATGAATCCAGTCCTAATATGCCAACGCTAAAAGAGTGAAAAACCCTAGAGGTGGCTTAGAATCGCCAAGATTCACCAACCAAAACTACCAACTACTGCACTGAGACCAAAAACAACAACAAAAGAAAACCAGAGGGAAATGTAGATACGGTGGTGAAAGGTAGTAGAGAGGGCGAGAGGGATAACAGGGAACATTGGTCGGAATTGGGGATCACCAATTACGAATTCCTTTGCAGACGAGGTGGTGGCAATAGGGATAGGGGTGGGAAGCAGGTGAGCTAGCTCACAGCGACGGGGCCAGCCGTCACGGCGCTAGCGGTGACATCGGATTTAGTGGTTGTCGACATCGCTCTCGCTGTTGCAGAAATAGAGGAGGCGGAATCCGGATGGTCCGGATCCTCTCCCATTAGTCATTCAATCGGAGAAATGCTCATGGCTGTTCAACACCTGCAACTCTGTCAATCTAATGGCTAAAATCAAGAGAAGTTCATTTACATTTTATAGCCCATCTGAATGACTAAAATTGAAAAGGTAGTATTGGTAATGCATACGTCCTGCTTTTTAAACCAGGTTCACTTCCTTTTTTTTTTTTTTTGTTTGTTCTGGTAAGACACTTCCTTTCATTCACTTGCAAGTGAAGAATGGCAACCTTAATCTACAATCTGCCACTATCATCACCTTAGTGCAGCTGTGCTGGTGCAAATAGAAAGAAAAAAAATCAAGAAAAAAAAATAAATACATGCAATCATGGTCTAATCGGTATCGAAGTCACCATATCAATTGATTCGGATCGATTTTGGATGTGGTGAAATCCAAATCTATCTTTATTTTAATATTATTATATACTATATCGATCACTTGTTCCATTAATTCCGTACATCATTTGATCCAGAGTTGACCCGTTTTGGTCAAGGTCGTGCCTGATACCTGGATTCATTTCATGCGATGAAATTATTAATGCAAAAGCATGAGTGGCATTTATACTTGGGCTTAACGGGTTTATGGGAAATTTTACAATGAAACAAATAGAATCTAACCAACTGTTTTTTTTTAATATGGGACTTCCGCAGTCTTATTTGCGAAAGGTTCCCGACTCACTATTTCGGGGTCAATGCTGTGATATTACCAGTCCTACCCATAGTTAGTAACTTCACGTATTATGTGCAAATCGAATTATTGGGTTGAATAAAACTACTTTTTACAAACAAATTCATGTTTTTTTAATATTGAAACGTATTGTACATGAATAATAAGCATTTAACTTATTAAATGTTTAAAAGATAAAAATAAAAATAAAAGTAAAAAAGAAAAACGAAACATCTTCGGTGCCATCCATAGTTAGTTAAAACGGAAACGACAAAGAAAAAAAAAACAAAACAGGACGGAACGGGTTTTAAATGGAGTAAAACAAGAACGGTACGATAAAAAAGGTCAAACATGCCGAGAACGAAAAAAAGCTAAAATGGACGGTACAGATTTTAAACGGATCATATATAATACGGTACGGTGAGAAAAACGGCAACATACTCCCATAATTGAAGAATTATACCTAAAACAATGGAAACAGATGACATTTATGATGTGTCTAGCCATAAAACGGTGAGAATTACCATCTTCAGTCAAGTATGCGTGTAAAACGAGTTTTAAGTAACAGAGGACCCACTAGTTGTACAAATTTAGAATAGAGATTTTTGTGGAGTGATTTAAGGAGATAAATCCGTGGAGTAATTTAAGGGTATAAATCGCAAGAGTTTGAAATTACAAATATTAAAAAACAAACTTTAAACGACATGGGAACAATAACCTAGTCCTTCTTGCAGAATAATTAGATGATTTTATATAAATTTGTATTTATATATTATTATATATTTTATTCATTGAATGATATAGATGTCTATTGCATAATGAATCCATGCCTATATTTTTTACTCCAAAGGCTACACATGTATTAAAATCATATCGTATTATTACCGTACATGTTTTTTTTAAATGAATTATTAATCCTCATATCGAAGTCTGTCTTCATTTAATGTCACTATGTCCTACCTTGAAATAAATCAAATCCATAAGCATTAGAGGATGCCAAAAACAGAATTTGGGAATTCTTCCATCTCAGCGATATGATAAGCCTTGATATGATATACTTGATTAAAACTCGTGAACCATGGTTGAGGGAAGTCCACAGCTCCAAAGCCCCCCACTAAGACAGGAATCCAATCTGCATCACTAGACGCTGAAAAAAATATATAAAAGTTCATTACCTATATATACCAAGATTCATTTCAAATATACATGCAGAAGGGACTATGTTGAGACCCTGGAAACCATTCCTTAGGCCGAGCTCAAAATTCTGACCCTGACCATATGTCACTAGTTCTTTGTGAGAATCTCTAGTAGCCTGTAAATAACCATGAAGATGTACAGCAGAAAAATCTATTCAAAAAACGTAACAAAAAATATGAGAAGCAATATCGTCCATAGCCAGGGGTAAAAGGTGAAAAAAGAATTTAAAGGTGTTACAAGGTGCTATAAGCTGTTACAGCAATCTCTGCATGCATTGGCTAAAGCTTGAGCAGTTACAATTTTTTATTTGGAAAGATGACTCACGCATATGGTGGTTTTCTTTCAATAAAAAACCGTTGAGTCTCAATTCAAGAAAAACGTTTTCAAGCCAAGAAGGCTTCTGCCATGTGTCCTCCATGTATCCAACTCTGCTTCCTTTTTAACCCCTAGTTCCACTGTGGGGCTTATTCACTCTCAGTACTCTCTAGAACTCCTCTTCGCCATTGCAGTGTTGTCTTTCCTTCCAAGGCCGCCAACAATGCCTAGATTGACAATTGGTGATACTCTTCCCAACCCGGAAGTGGAGACCACCTGTGGAAAGTTCATGCTTCATGATTTCGTGGGACAAGATTGGGTTATCATTTTCTCACATCCTGGTTAGTCTCATTTTTATAGAATTACAGATTTAGAGCATTCTATTCTCTATTTCTAATTGTGAAAATCGTCTTCTCTTTATTTTTTTTAGGGGATTTCACGCCTGTGTGCACGACGGAATTGGCCAAGGTTGCAGCATATACAGAAAGATTTGAGGAGCGTGGGGTGAAACTGCTGGGTCTATCTTGTGATGACATCCAGTCGCATAATAACTGGATCAAGGACATCGAATCCTACTCTGTGAGTCATATTGGAAGTTTGATTTTTTATTATTACTGGTTAATTTCATAAAATTAAAAAATTAATTTGAGATCATGCAGGGCGGGTGCAAGGTGAAGTTCCCAATCATTGCAGATCCAAAGGGGGAGATCATAAAAGAGCTCAATATGGTGGATCCGGACGAGAAAGATGCCACTGGAAAGCAGGTCCCTTCAAGGGCTCTACATGTGGTGGCAGGAGACAAAAAGATCAAACTGAGCATCCTCTACCCTGCGACCATAGGAAGAAACGTTGATGAGATACTGAGGGCGGTTGACGCCCTGCAGAAAACCGTCAACCATAAGGTGGCAACGCCTGTGAATTGGAAGCCAGGTGAGCCAGTGGTGATTCATCCCAGTGTGTCGAACAACCAGGCTAAGGAGATGTTTCCTCAAGGCTATTCTACTGCTGAACTTCCCTCCGGCAATGACTATCTCCGCTTCACCAACATTTGATGATCACTTCATGAGAACCCTCTCTTTTCTCTCCTTTACTTCTACAAGGGCTTACCTTTAGTGTTGTTTTGCATGCATTTCTGATGTTATGAAAAAGAACAGTTCTTGTGATAATAATAAATAAATTTCCTCTATAATCAAACTTTTGATGTCTTTGTGTTGATCTTAAAGTCTTAACCCTATACTTGATGTATATATTTTATGTTGATGAAAACCGACAAGGGAGAAGGATCTATAAACTGCCAGTGTATTCGGAGATATGCATATTAGTATAGGGAGAGCCAGTAGCACATTCATTAAGAGGGGACTTGGATTTTACAGAGAGAAAAAGATGAAAATGTGAGAGAGACGGTGTGCTTCCCTTTTCCAAAAACTATTTCAATTAATTTACCTATAGGACCAGAATGACCAATTCAATGAATACCTGATTCCATCGACCAAGATGCCATAATGATATTCATTTAGAGGAGATTTTTGGCCTTTACTCCCTAATCTAATCAAAGATCGAGAGGAAGAAAGACAGGGAGCAAATGATATGAACTCCAATAAAAACTGAGGACGAAGATTAGCAGCGACCAAGAAGCACATATACAGACTAAGGAGAGAGCAATAGGGATTCTTACTTCCCAACAAAATCTTATCCCAATTAAATGGGATCGACAACGACCACATGTATTTTTACCCTTCAATCAAATCGTCTATTCAAGTACTTCTACTGCTAAAATTCTTATGAACTTGTCACAATATTAGGTAGGTGAGAACTCACATACCTAAAATTGTGAGTACAATATATATATATCAAATTTTCCCATCACCATGAACCGAAAAAATAAAATAAAAATAATATTGTCCGGTCATTTCTTATCTCTTTGAAATGTATGATATTGAAAGATGTATGTCTTTCAGATTAAATAATACAATCAGAAAAAACATATTTAAGAAACCCAGTTGCATACATATATACCAGATATATGAAGATTTTAAGAAAAATTACCTCATATGATCAGTCATGCATCTGTAAGAAAAATACAAACTGATTACTTTTGCAGTTAAAATAATTACATGTCCGCCAAGTGTCTTGCCATGTTAGCACTAACATTGCCATAAATATCTGTTACATGTCCGCCGAGTTGCTAGGAGCAGAAGGAAAGAGTAAAAGCGGAAGCAGCCATGCATTGTTGAATTGAATCCAAAGGTTTATCTTCTTTGGTTTTATGCAGAAGGAAATCATGAAGCAGTGAAAGGATATTAGCTTCTGATTCTAAAAACCATTGGTTTCAAATAGATTAGAATTTAGGGGTGGTATATGTAATTGTTAGAAATTAACGGATGATAGATGTAATTAGTCCATAGTTCAAGGATAGTTCATGTAATTTACCAAAAAAAAACAACATATAGCGGTGTTTTGAAATCTGGCATTTGAATAATAACCTGGGGTAAGTATATTATTCAACGGCGTTTATTAAGAAACGCTGCAGTCTAACGAACCTTATTGCATTATATGCGGATTTTAACGTCGTTTCTTAAACGTCGGCATAGAATCAGTTTATTGGTACATTTGCGGCGTAAGAGAGAAAACGCCGGTGAGTATTTTTACCAGCTTTGTTCGAAATTGGCGTCGTTTAGAAACGCCGCCATTGACCAAGAATCTTGTAATTAGATGCCTTCCACTGTTTCTATTTTTATTTAACAAGACTTTGACGGTTTTATTCGCAAAAGGTTCCCTCTCATTTTAAATTATGAAGCATTATCACCAAATGAAGACCTTTCCAAAGACACAAAATAAGCACTAAACTATTTTCATTAATCATGTTAGGAAATGGAGTGATAAACTCTTTCTTCTCTTGAGTGAATCTAACAGAAAGCAATCAAATAGAAAACAATATTCCAAGCATAATAAAATAAACACCCATAACACAAGAAATTTTTACGTGAAAAATCTCCCCAATGTGAAGAGTAAAAACTACGGGACCATAGTCCACTCAAATCTCTTCACTATCACCAAAATATGAGAATACAAGAGTTTTCTCTAGTTAGAATTAGAGGCATACAATAATATCATTCCTCAATAACACAATATTCTTGACATATATCATCCAAAACATCTAGAACAACATGTTCTAGGAATACACCATCAACAACCCAAATACCAAGATGAAGATTGAAAGAGATCTCACCCGAATAGGTGAAAACGTTGATTATTGGACTGATCTAAAAAACTTTAATCGTCAATCGCACCGTTCAGAATGAAGAACTCTTAGTTACGAATCTGCTGTCCAAATTTCAGCTCAATCGGACCACGGATGGTCTTCTTATCCTCACCTTGATTGAAACCTCCCAGCTTTCTTCTCTTCTCTATTTTGGGCGGACAACAACTCACTTAACCTTTCTTTCTCTCCTTGTTTCATTCTAATAAGATTAAAGAGATAAAACCCTAATTCAACTATATTTGAAAAAATTACTTAAGGGCCCTTACTCTTTATGAGCTTATAAGTAATGTGTCATCCTCTACATAAGAGAGAAAACCAACCCAATGCCAGCACACAAGAACCTCTGCATAATTTGTCATGCTCCTTAAACTATCTCTTGTAGGAAAGGGACCAGACTCATTGTTTCAGGATCAATCGTTGTGATGCTGATTATCCCAGAAATCATCTAGCCCAGTTTGATGGCTTTGCATGATTTATGGTTTGGATTATCCTTATCATAAGTCTTAACTTGAAATAAACCAAATCCATTAGCATTAAAGGATGCCAAAAATAGAATTTGGGAATTCTTCCATCTCAAACGATATGATATGCCTGAGATATAGTTAATTAAAACTCTTGAACCATAGTTGAGGGAAATCCACAGCTCCAAAGCCCCACTAAGAAAATATATACAATTCATTACCTATATATCAAGGTTCATTTTAAATAGACATGCTGAAGAGACTATGATGAGATCCTGGAAACCAGTCCTAGGGTCGAACTCAAAATTCTAACACTGACCGTGTTTCACTAGTTCTCTGCCAGAGTCTCCTTCAAATGATGCCTAATTGGATCCTAAATCCCGACATAGAGCCCAACAAAACGTTTAGCTTCATCTTTCTAATCGTTTTATCTGAATTTAATTGTGGTACATATCCTAAGATTTAGATTTGAAAAGACTTGTAGGAAACATAAGGTACAACACAGAAGGTAGAGGGCTCAATGCACAAGCTTCCACAAGAACCTGGTATGCTGTTGTTGATATCGTTGGCACAGTTAACAAAATTCAGATTCTGTAATTCTTCGGAAGAAGAATAGACGGAAATAATTCATTTTGGTAATTCAAGAATTCGATAAAAAAAATACAGTAAAAAAATCATACTTAAAATAAAATTTGAATTTTGATCGGTTCGGGAATTATTTGTTTGTCTAAAAAAATTAAGACGAAAAAAATTTAGAAGTTAATTTTTAATATTTGGTGTTCTTATTTCATAATATCAATCAATTGTCATAACTGCAAAATATACAACTAGCATAAAAGTAGAATAATATTCATAGCAATATAATGCGTAATAAAGTACATGTTTATAAAAGTGGATTGTTAGATTTCATTATAGTATATACTTGTGAATTGTATGGCAATACCAATTTAGCCCTTGTGGAACTAATGTTCATAAAGTCAAATGTGTTCATAAATTCTTCCAATCATCATAGTGGAACCCATCCCAATTTCATGTTGGTTAATTACTTCCTTATGTTTTTTAATTATAATTTATTTTTAAACTCATATTTAATCCCATATTGAAAAGCAAACGAAATTAATGACTTACTTTGTATTATAGTGTGATTTTTACTCATATTTAATCTCACATTGGAATTCAAACGAAATTAACGATTTGCTTTATTATCATATGATTTTTATATTTATATTTAATCCCACACCGGAAAAGAAAACGAAATTAATGATTTATTTTGTATTATGGTGTGATTTTTAGACTCATATTTAATCCCAAATTGGAAAAGATGCAAATAACTAAGGCATTAAGTTTCTTTTTTTTCTAAAAACTTTGTTTGGGAATGGTAGTGAAGGCTTTAAGTCCTCCAATATGTTAGTATTAATGTTTTTTTAGTATCCGAATTATTCAGTATAATTCGGATTTGAAAGAATTAATCACGATATTTATCTCTAAAGGCATGACTTTTTTCTGAATCAATGAATATAATTTGAATTCGGTCGAATTATTCATATTATTCGGTTCGTACAAATAATTCACGAATAATTCGGCGAATTAAATAACTATGATCGTTGGTGGAAGTAGCCCGAAAATAACCAAGAAATTTACAAAAAATGGTAACCAAATATCTGTGAGCACTAAAAGATTTTACATGCGTTACAAGACGTTACATCAATCTTTGCTTGCATTGGCGGAAGATTAAGAATTTACAATTTTATATTCGATAGTAAATGCAATAGCTGTAGAGGACAGTTCATGTATATGGGGGTTTTCCTCCGATAAGAAACCGTCGAGTCTCAATTCAAGAACAACGTTTTCAGGCCTAGAAGGCTGCCGCCACGTGCCCTCCATGCGCGCAACTCTGCTTCCTTTTTAACCCCTAGCTCCCCTGGGGGGCTTATTCAGTCTAACATTCTCTAGGACCCCTCGTCGTCATTGCATTGTTGTCTTTCCATCCAACGCCGCTAACAATGCCTGGATTGACAATTGGTGATACTCTTCCCAACCTGGAAGTGGAGACCACCTGTGGAAAGTTTATGCTTCATGATTTCGTAGGACAAGATTGGGTTATCATTTTCTCGCATCCTGGTCAGTCTCAATTTTACAAATTTACAGGTTTACTAAGAGCATTTTTTTTTCTTTGTTTCTAATTGTAAAATTGCCTTCTCTATTTTTTTTTTTTTTTTCTTTTCTAGGTGATTTCACTCCCGTGTGCACGACTGAATTGGCCAAGGTCGCAGCTTATACTGAGAAATTTGAGGAGCGTGGAGTGAAGCTACTGGGTCTGTCTTGTGACGACATCCAGTCCCATAATAACTGGATTAAGGACATCGAATCCTACTCTGTGAGTCTTATTTGAAGTTTATTTTTTTATTATTGCTGGTTGAATTTCATAAAATTGAGAATTTAATTTGAAATCATGTAGGGAGGGTGCAAGGTGAAGTTCCCAATCATTGCAGACCCAAAGAGGGAGATAATAAAAGAGCTCAACATGGTAGATCCGGACGAGAAAGATGCCACTGGAAAGGAGGTCCCTTCAAGGGCTCTGCATGTGGTGGCAGGGAACAAAATGGTCAAGCTCAGCATCCTCTACCCTGCAACCATAGGAAGAAATGTGGATGAGATATTAAGGGCGGTTGACGCCCTACAGAAAACCGCCAACCATAAGGTGGGGACTCCTGTGAATTGGAAGCCAGATGAGCTAGTGATGATTCATCCCAGTGTGTCGGATGACCAGGTCAATGAAATGTTTCCTCGGGGATACTATGCTCCTGAGGTTCCCTCCGGGAAAGACTATCTCCGCTTCACCAGGCTTTGATCATCACTTCATCTGGACCCCCCCTGAACTCTCCTTTACCTGTAGAAGGGATGACATTTAGGGATGTTTTGCATGTATTACTCAAGTTCTGAAAAATAAAAGTTCTTGGGATAATAATAAATAAATTTTCCGCCATATTCAAGCTTTTGATGTATTTATGTTGGTCTTAAAGTCTTAACTCTAAACTTGATGTACTTTATGTTGACAAAAAACAAGGGAAAAGGATTTATAAATTGCCAATGTAATCGGAAATATACATATAAATACAGGAAGAGCCCAGACTAAATATAGAAAAAGAAAATTGAAATATAAGAACCCTGAGGAAAGAAGGCACACACATTTAAAAGAGAGAGAGAGAGAGAGAGAGAGAGAGAGAGAGTTACAAACTTGAAAAATGTCGGAGATGATGATTAATTATTATAAGGAGAGAGTCAATCGGATTCAAATCGTCTCCTCCCTGTACTTCAGGGAGGAGATGCGGCGACCCCATTGGATGGTCGCCATGTGGGGGTCGGATGAATCCAATCCCTCCGTTCGAGCCGACACTCTCTTGTCTCTTGTCGGCTCGAACAGAGGGGTCGGATGAATCCGACCCCCACATGGCGACCATCCAGTGAGATCGCCGCCCCTACTCCCGAATCTCAGGGAGGAGTCCGAATCAATCATTAAGGCTCCATCTGAGTTTCAGGGGAAATATAGAATCGAGAAATGAATATAAATTAAAACTATGGCATTAACTTAAAATTGTTTGAGAAATGAATTTAAATTAAAACTATGGAAACATAACTTAAAATTGTAATGGCCAACGTTCTAGGAAACTAGATCTGGGTTTTCCTTATGTTTGGAAAACTATACTTGGGGTACGCACCTTTTACAAGTCTTATGTTTGAGGTACCTCTTTTTTTATATTGCCAAGTTTGCCCATTGATAAAGAGAGGGAAAAAAAAATGTCAGTTTATGTGTTTACCAAGTTGTTCTTTAGGGCAAAGAAGAAAATGGGTTGTTCTTTAGGGCAAAGAAGAAAATGGGTTGGCTTAACATCGCTCTTTAACTAAATGCTTCCACCGCCGTATGTCTTATGACATACTACGGTGGGCATTTGAACTATATGAGTCGCTTAGTTTCCTAGTGTCTTTGACATGGGGAGGCCTTCCTTGATGCATCCCAACATTTCACCGGCGATTAATCCGTCGGCGGGGGCGGATAAAGACGTAGTTGATATTGAAAAAGCTCTCACCAGAACAACTTTTCTAGTTGGTGAATCTCTCGGAATCCGGGGAAGCTATACAAACCATCAAAGCATTTGCCTAGGCCTTTTGATAAGATGTGACTAGACTCAATGGATAAGATTCAATCCTTATCTTTTGATGACTGTACTTATGTTCTTGGACTCATGTACCTAGTCACTTTTCTGTTTACTGATTAGACTCAATAGATAAGATTCAATCTTTATCTCTCGATGACGACTAGACTCATGTAATTGGGTTTATGTATCTAGATGCTTTCCTGTCCATTCCCATATTCATTGTAACATATACATAATTAAATCAATCTCAATTCAAACACACAAGAGAAATTATCTCATTATAAAAGCCTTTCACCTCTGATCAAAATAAAGGTGCTGACATTCATTTCTCTCCCCCTTGAGCAGCTCAATTTGAATCAATTGCCACTCAATAATCCGCTAATTTCTTTTCTCATGTAACGCCCTGGCAAGCTGGAAGCATGCCCGAGGAGACAATTGATGCATAAAACCCTAAACCAACACCAAAAACAGTTCAGACAAGATCCAAACCCTCTGAAGCAAAATGTTTAATTTCAAATAGAGAGAGGTAACCTTACATTGGCATTGGGGTCTATGCGGGAGGCACAGAAGGAAGGAGGAAAGGTGGAAGCAACCATTGTTGAATTGAATCCGAAAGTGAATGTTCCACTGTTCTCTGATATAAGGATTCATTTTATGCGATGAAATTATTAATGCAAAAGCATGAGTGGCATTTATACTCGAGCTTAATGCGGTTTTGTTACTGGTATGAAACTAAGCCCAGAACGACCCAACCCGATAAGGCCATCCTAATAAGGAATAAAGATTGGAAACAGACTGAAAGTTATTGGTCTAGTGTAGCCTTCCTACCCCAAAACCCTTATCGGGTTTGTTTCAGACTGCTGGGTTTCAGATTGCCCCTCCCAAGCCCGACACCGAAATGGCATGAAATTATTAGAGGTAAATTTGTAGAGTGATTTAAGGAGATAAATTTGTGAAGTGATTTAAGAAGATAAATCACAAGAGTTTGGAATTACAAATTTTAAAATACAAATTCAAAAGATGTGGGAACCATTACCCAGCACTTATTGCGGGATAATTAGATTATTTTGTGTATGTTTCATAGTTTGCAAGGTTTTTTTTATATAAATTTATATTTATATGTTATTATATATTCTATGCATAATGAATCTATGCTCGTATTTTTATTCCAAAGCCTAACTGTATTAAACATGTATTAAACACGTACCGTATTATTACCGTACATGTTTTTTTAAATAGATTATTGGTCTCCGTATCGATGTCTATCTCCATTTAATATCCGAACAAACCCATATCCGACATTTTTCCGTACCCAAACTTAATAACTATCCTACCTTGAAATAAACTAAATCCACAAGCATTAAAGGATGCCAAAAACAGAATTTAGGAATTCTTCCATCTCAAGCGATATGATATGACTTGGATACCGTTAAAACTCCTGAATCATAGTCAAGGGTAGTCCACAGCTCCAAACCTAGTTAGTAAAATAGCATTTAATTCGCGAATGATATGTGTTTTGAATTTTTTTAACGTATCTTTATGTTTTTTAACAAAATATTCCCCCCCCCCCCCCTTCTCTCTTTCTTTTTCTTTTTTAATATTTTGATTTTTAACCCGAAATCCTTGAACCCCACTACCAAATGAACCCTTTCGGCTTCAATATGTGTTTTATGTTAATGAGAAACGATTTTATGTAAATTCCATGGATTACAAGTTTTGTTTGTATGTAAATTTGTATTTATATGTTATTATTATATTTGTTGAAAGATGTAGATTTCTATTGCATAACAAATATATGTCCGCATTTTCACTAAAAAGTTTGCCGCATTAAACACGTATATATTAATACCATATATGTTTTTTTAACCGGATTTTCAATTCCCATATTAAAGCCTAATCAAATTTAATATACATACATATCCGTATTCATATCCGAATGTTTGCTGTTCCCAAACTTACTAAACATGACTCCAAACCCTACTAAGACAAAAATCCAATTTGCATTACAACACGGTGAAAAAAATATATACATGCAAAAGGGATTATGATGAGATCCTGGAAACCATTCCCAAGGTCGAACTCAGAAATTTGACACTAACCATGTTTCACTAGTTCTTTGCCAGAGTCTCTCTTTCAAATGATACCAAATTGGATCCTAAATCCCGACACAGAGCAGAACAGAACTTTTAGCTTCATATTTCTAATCGTTTTATTTGAATTTAGTTGGGGTACATGTCTTAAGAAATATCGTCCATATTTAGAGGTAATAAAAAATCTGTCAAAAAAGGTAACTCACACATGTGGAGGCTCTCCTCCTGTAAGAAACCGTCCAGTCTCAATTCAAGAAAAACGTTTTCAGGCCAAGAAGGCTGCTGCCACGTTTCCTCCATGCATCCAACTCTGCTTCCTTTTCTAACCCCTAGTTCCATTTTGGGGCTTATTCACTCTCAGTACTCTCTAGAACCCTTCTTCTGCCATTGCAGTGTTGTCTTTCCTTCCACGGCCACAAACAATGTCTGGATTGACGATGATACTCTTCCCAACCTGGAAGTGGAGACCACCTATGGAAAGTTCATGCTTCATGATTTCGTGGGACAAGACTGGGTTATCATTTTTTCACATACTGGTTAGTCTCATTTTTATAGATTTACAAATTTATTGGTCGAGAGCATTCCATTCTGTGATTCTAATTGTGAAAATCGTCTTCTCTTTTTTCTTTTTTTTTTCTTTTTTTCTAGGGGATTTCATGTCGGTGTGCAGAATGGAATTGGTCAAGGTTGCAGTTTATATTGAGAGATTTGAGGAACGTGGGGTGAAGTTGTTGGGTCTGTCTTGTGACGACAACTAGTCACATAATAACTAGATCAAGGACATCGAAATCCTACTTTGTGAGTCTTATTTGAAGTTTGATTTTTATTAGAAAAAAATTTCATCTAATCCCCAAAATCTATGTCAAATTCGATCTAACCTCCAAAAATTTCAAAAGTCTCATCTACCACCCAAAATTTTCCCACTGTTAATCAAAGAGACCCCACCTGTTAGTTGCAAATATTAGGATAATAATGCCCTTATTCCGAAAGTAAAAAACCATAATGCCCTCCAAAGTAAAAAGAAAATCTCTCTTTCGATACCTTTCTTCCCCGACAAGTTGCAACGGTGAAACCCATTGGTCAAACAGGGATTGTGGGAGAAAAATGAAGGAGAAGAAGTAGGAAGGAGAGAAGATAGGGAGGGGGGTCGTTGATGGTCAGAGTGAGAGAGAGAGTCCGAGAAGAGGGGAAGGTAAAGAAATTTTAGGGAAAAAAAAGGATTGTGAAATAGGTTAGCAAATTCTTGAGCAAAAAACAACCTAGAAATGAAGTAATTCTGACCAAGAACAGAGATGAAGGCATTTTCGAAGAATCTATAGACTACAGTAAAATTTGGTTTGTTGATGCATCCATCAATCGAGAAGTGAAGTGTTAATGGAACAGAAACAATACGCCACCACCAAAATCTAAAATCAACTGAAATTGATTGAAATCGAGAACTGAAAGACGACGAATTGAGTAGACGAATTCAGATCTAAACTCAGACTAGAACACTAATCCGATAATACGAACATAACTGAAACTGCTTGAACCAAACCGATGAAACTCAAATCTGAATTTCAAGAAGTAGAATTGAAATTTCAAGATTTAAACTGAAATGCCTGAAACTAGAATTCAGAGAGATTTCAGAGAAATACAAGACATGAACCAGAATTGAAGCGGATGAGACTAGAAGCTTCGAATGACCAGAGAGAAATCATCAGGAAGGGTTTGTTGGAACAAATGACCAGAGAAAAAAAATTTCAGAGATTTCTGAAATACGAAGAAATCCAAGAAACGATGAAAAAAAAGACTGAACAAAACTAGTGCGAACAGATCTGAAAAATCAAGAACAATTGCCGAACCTGAGACTGAAGAACATGAGGAACTACAGGAAAATATGATTTGTTAAGGAAAAACCAAGAACAATCAATCTTGACCGAAACAAAAGAAACTGAGACGATGAACGAAACTTCAGATCTGAGCTAAAAACAAATCTGGAAAGATGATGCAGATTGAAATGGACAGGAATGAACAAAGAAAAATTGAAGTAAGAACATCAGTAGGAATGAACATTTGCTGGAATTGCTGAGAAAATGCAGAATAAAGAAAAACGACGACCTAATCGCTGGACGAACTGAAGAATACCTAACCGTGAGACGAACAGTAGGAGAAGACCAAGAATCACAGTCGAACTATGAAAAAAAATAGTAAACCAAATCAAACTGAGAATGAGATGAATTTCAATGATGAAAGAAACTGAAAATAGGATAAAGAGTTTCTTCTCATTCTGGGGATCTTCAGGAGAATCGCCTAAATCGTTCGGTTGTGCAAAATCCTCGGCACATATCTTTTGAGAGAGTCGGAAAACCTTCCAATCGTGTGATGTCTTAAGAGTTAACTTTTTTTTTTCTGTTTTGATTATTTATTGCGAAAAGAAAAAGAAAAAAAAAAGAATGAGAACTTCTTGCTCGCTAATGAAGAAATTATCGCCGAATTTGGGATCACGAATTTCTGTCATGAATAGAGAATTTCCTGCTTGCCAGTTGCCGCCGATGTATTAATGTTAAAGATACATTTTAGCGTTTTAAAGAAAGGGGCAAATTAGTAACTTTATCTCATTTTAATGTTATAAAGTTTCAAATAGAAAGGGTAAAAATGTCTACTCACATGTTCAGTCAAGTTTGTCAGTTAAATGGGGCTGATTAGAGTTTCTAGAAACCATTAGATAGTAGATGGAATTTGACATAGTTTTTGGGGGTTAGATGAAATTTTTTATTTTTATTATTGCTGGTTAATTTCATAAAATTGAGAAATTAATTTGAGATCATACAGGGAGGGTGCAAGGTGAAGTTCCCAATCATTGCAGACCCAAAGAGGGATATCACAAAAGAGCTCAAACATGGTGGATCCGGATGAGAAAGATGCCACTGGAAAGCATGTCCCTTTAAGGGCTCTGCATGTGGTGACAGTGAACAGAAAGATCAAGCTGAACATCCTCTACCCTGCGACTATAGGAAGAAACATGGGCGAGATACTGAGGGCGGTTAACGCCGTGCAGAAAACCTCCAACCATAAGGTGGCGACATTTGTGAACTGAAAACCAGGTGATTCAGTGGTGATTCATCCTAGTGTGTCAAACAACCAGGCCAAAGAGATGTTTCCTCAGAGCTACTCTATTGTTGAGCTTTCCTCTGGCAATGATTATCTTCGTTTCACCAACGTTTGATGATCACTTTAATTGGTGTTTATATCATTAATTAGAACTTTATCCCAAAAAAAAAAAAATAATTAATTAGAACAGTTCAAATTCCAACCATGCGTCTTGCCAGGTTTGGAGGTTCATCTGATTAAAATCATATCTAGCATGCCCATTTTGAAATGGTTAAAGTGGGTAAATACCAATTAGTTTGGTGTGGGATCCACAAACTGAATATAGAAAAAGAAAATTAAAATATATAAATCCCATAGGAAAGAAGGCACACACACTCAAAACAAATAGAGAAAAAATTACAAACTTAAAAATATAAAATATATATATATGGTGGCAATTGTGATTATATGCATGGTGGCAGCCAATCATCAAGGCTCCATCTGACTTTTAAGGGAAATATAGAAAAGAGAAATGAATTTAAATTAAAACAATGAAATCATAATTTAAAATTCTAACAAACGCCACATCATTCCGAAGTAAGTTATTTTTTTTACTTAAGTTTCTAAACAAATACTTTGGTTTTCAAAAGAAAAATAAAGATTACATCTCAACAATATGATTATAAAATATGATAAAAGAATCTTAAACAAGTTATAGAATTGGGTTTACAAAAGTTTTCTTTTCTTTTCTTTTGGACTTCATTTTTGTATATATACCCGTTTGTGCGCATGGATTCGGATATGAATTTTCTATAGAAGCATTCATGCTGTTGAGAATGCATTTGTTCATGCCCCAATGCAGTCCAATGGCCTAGATGCAACTGCAAGGGCTGCTTAACTATAGACGATCCAGGCCCATCAACTCCTCATCTATTAAAAAGAGGCAGAATTGGTGATGCATGTCTGTCACTCTTGCCTTTTCTTTTTAAACCAATTTTACTTCCCTTACCAAATCTATCAGAATACTTTAATCTATAACGTGTTACTATCATCAGGTAGTGCAGGTAAAATAAAATGTGTTTTGGAAAAAAGTCATGGTCAAAGTTAAAATTACATTTTCAAATAGAAGTTTCGAATGAGATTTTTTAAACTCAAACTCTCTCTTTTCTTTTTTATTCCAAAATTTGGTTTTCGTTTGGATGGGAATTTCGTTTTTTGGTGTCCTTTACCTTTTGAGCCCAAAAAAATGAAGCCAAGCTCGGTTGACACACACACACACGTGCGTGTGCTCTTGTCTAGACCGGTGACCGACGACCATGGCGTAGGCGTGGGCGTCAGAACAAGCCGCAGGTTTTGTTGGATTCGGACACATCTTTTTCTCGATACCCTTTTGGAAATGGCTTATGTGTAGAAACGTATCTCTACACATAAAAAGATGCTTTCTGGACCGTCGATCTCAGAATCTGAGATCTGGCACAATCTGGATGGTCCATTTGGAGGATCACATCCCATCCAATGGTTACGACCAATGGGTATCTGAGCCCTATAAATAGAGCCCGACCCCAAACGTCCAAATTACTCAAAACCATTAAGGTTTCTCTCTTCTTTCTCTCTCCAACTCTCTCCCTCTACTCTGTTTGATCAAAGTCCATTGTGGTTGCTTTCAAAGGGTGGTTGATCTTAGCCGTCGGGTCTGCATACACCTGACAATGCGTGTATACTGAGTTGTTTTATCTTGGAGGTTGGTTTGCGAGGACTTGCTATACCAAATAGAGGGTAAATACAGTTTTAAGAAGGGTGTATCAACACGACTCAACCTTATTTCATTTTCGATTTTATCCTACAAGATATTTACTGTTACATTTAACTTATGTTACATTACATAATTTAGTAATATAGATACGTTGATATATATGCATGTATGATTAATGCAGATGCGATAATTATTTCTTGATAATTAATTATATAATAATTAATTACTATTGCTTCATATATTTATAAGTATATATATATATATATATATATATATATATATATATATATATATATATATAGCTCCATTTACAACAAAATGAAAGAAAAAAAGCCACTTGCAACCATAGTCCAAGGTATCATTATTGGCTTAACTGGATTAGATGATTGATTCTATCCTTATTTTAATATTATTATATATGATTACAGTCAGGTGTTCCATTAGTTCTGTTCATCAATACGATCCAGGTCGAATCCTTTTTTTGTCAAGGGCATGTCCGATAGCTGGATTTAGAACCTTGCATGAAATGAATGATAATAACAACCTTTGTGGTTATAATAAATTTTCTAGCATAATCAAGTTTAATATTGATATCTTTGTGTTGATCTTAATGTCTTAATCCGTACACTTGATGTATTTTTATGTTGATAGAAAACAATAAGAAGGAAAGACCTACAAATCGTCAATATATTCAGAGGAGAACCAGTAATCGGTTCGTCAGGATGGGACTTGGATAATAAGGAGGAGAGAGAAACACATAATATGAAATCTTATTAGGGTTTTAGTACCAAAACTTGATAACAAAAACTATAAACTTATTAGGTATAATAAAATAAAAATAAAAAAACTACAAATTTATTTTTATTAAAATAGTTATGGTTATATAAGGTTTTTTTTTTTTTTTTTTTCTTACGCTAGGATAATAGAAACACAGAATATGAAATCATAGAACCAGTCCGGTCAATCTCTGAACCATGTGTGGGCCCACTGAATGCATGCCATATGTTGCAATTCAGTTCAAATGTTGCAAGATATCCAGAGTGGTTCATCGAATTGACCCTTGAGCTTGTCACCCTCTATTTTTTTAGTCTCTATTGACAAGGATCCCAATTCAAGCTCCTCGAATGATGATGGATGCCACGTAGGCGTACCATTTTCATATCCATTACACGTCAGCCTCTGCAATCCGCTCCCATCCAACCTCACGATGTACAAATCCCCGTAAGGTTGAAATTGGTTCGGCATCGACACTGGCTCTGCCGTTACGCCGTCCAAATTGGCCGCAAATAACAGCCACGAACAGTCTGAGTTGAAGCACACGTGGTTGAACCTCTCTCTATCCACGTCACTCGATCCCTCCGGTCCTGCCACGTAGACTCGACGGAGGTCTGAACCATCTGGACGAATCAGATATATACTGAAGGCAGCAACGTTGTTAGGATTGTGTCTGTTCGACGAAAAAGAAATAAGTTTTCCGTCAGGCGACCAGCTGGGCATCGTGTCAATCCATGGCCCATCTGTTAGCTGACGGATCCCGCCATTAAATTCTCCGTCAACGGCGTCTACAATAAAGAGGTTTTTGTGACCGGATCTTCCTGACCTGAACACCAAGAACTTGCCGTCCGGCGAACACGATGGGAAGGCATTGTTGCCGGTGTCTTCTCTCGTGAGGATCTTCACCGTGACGGGAATCTCTTCTTGATCATCCTTGAGATATTTTTTATCAAAACTGATCCTTGCAATCTGGACCGTTGCTTTGACTGACTGGAATATTGGTCCCACAGACGTGTAGATAACATTCTCTACTGGGCTCCACGAAGTAAAGAAGGTCGTCTTATTTTTAAGAACCGTCCATGTCTTTGAGCCGTCGCTTCTCACTATCTTCAACGCAGAATTCTCGTCGAGGCCCTGGTTAAAAGCGATGAATTCGCCGTTAGGAGAAAACGAAGGGAAAGCTCCATGAAGCCGAAGCATCCTCAGTTCCTTTATAGGAGAAGCTACTGGATCCAGATGTGGAATTGTTGATTCGCCCGGACCTGACTCACCTCGGAACCGGTGGTATCCCAGGAAACCACCTTTGGGGGAGAAAAACGGATTGTAATGATGGAAGTTTGGGTTTACAGACCCAGTAACTCTGTAAAACAATTCCGATTGTAAATCAAAGATCTCAACGTGCCGGTAGTTACTCTCAGGCCGTCGAGATGTGAAGGCAATGCAGTTACGATCTCGTGAAGCTGATGGAGTAAACGCGTGGAATCCTGGTGGTGTTATCCGATGAGGATTGCTGCTGCAGTTATCAGATCCGTTCAAATTTTCGAAATTTTCAGGGAGATCAACTCGGAAAATGCTCCACCATCCATCATCGGCTTTCCGATGGAAGAAAATTGTGGAATCGCCGAACCACGTTGGCCATCCTCCACGCTTACAGACGACCGTACGTCGACTAGGATCGGACGGCGGGAAAACGATGATATCCGTATCGAGATCGTGAAACTCTCCCTTCCAAGGACGGAACCCATAGGAAGATACAGCGATGAATTTCCCCGTCGGCGAAACAGCTGGACTGTAATCGACTGCTCCTTTAGGAGTTAACCTGACGGTTTCCCCCCGCCGGTCTCCAAGCTGGGTCATGTAAATGGCAGACCAGCTAGTGAAAAGTTTAGCGGCAGGTTCGTGAGCCGACACATAATACAATCGATCGCTTTGTACGACGGGTCGGTCGTGAAAGAGGCTGTCGGCTACCGTGGGGAGTTGCTCTGTTTTGGTATTTTCCGGCTGGTTCAGGTAAATTCGAGGTGAATCTGTCCTTTCGGAGATGTAAACGAGGGTTTGGTCTTCGTCGACAAACTGACCGTTGAAATTGATGGAGGTACCGTCTGTGAGGCGATGTTCCATCCATTGAATTGCTGTGTCATTGAGTTTACACGGCAAATCGATGGAGAAAATATCGAAGCCGTAGTTCGGCCTGCCTACGGTGTTGAAGACGACAGTTCCCTGTGGCAACATCATTCGTGTTACAGAATTTTTGAGGACAGTAGTCCGATTCGTCCAGTGGCTATCTCATAGACGATCCTGATCCTTATCCAACCGTGGGATTGGATCGACACGTGTATACCCAACTCCGTCAAATATATGATTATATTATACAAACAAAAAGAATCACAGCTCTCAAAGGCCAAAGGTCAAATTTGGTTGGCAACTCAGGGAATAACTCAAGCAAAACGTTGTCTTTTCATGTCTAAGTTCTGGTTGAATGGTTGGAGTTCGTATATAAAAATATATCAGGTTGGAGTTCACTCATGCATTTGTTTGCGTGGCTGAATTTTTTTTTGGCAAAGCGTGACTGATTTTAGTCTCTCACTGAACCTGTGTCGGTGAGATTACCTTTGCCTACATTCTTCCTTTTTTAGATGTTGTTACAAGTATTATATATGCTGGGCTTGTGGAATTGTCTAATCGAACTATATCTTTATTTTTGGGACAAGAGTGTACTGTTTTTTTTACTATTTGTGTAGAACCTACGAAAGAACAATGACTCTCACAATCCCACCATCTTTGGGTGTATGAAACTCTTAAAGTCAAGATTCTTCATCCATATGCATGAGTATACATGATCTTTGACACCGTCACCTTTAGATAGACAATACCGTTCTTTGCTGTTTTCATAAAAATAAAAATATTGACAATATCATCTTTGAGTGAGCACTATCATTTTTGATGTGTCTGTAAATACATGAGTATTGAATTTGAGCATATCATGATAGAATCGAACTTGCCACTTTGATGGTCCCACCCAATCTTTACATAATACATGTACAAATCATAATTTGAATAAACTGAGATAATGCTACCTTTGGGTAAACACTATCATTTTTTTAAATATCTACAAATACAGTCGCTTGAATTTGAATACATCATGAGAAAACAAGGTATACCACTATGGTGGGATCCATCAAGTTTCACTATGATATGAATAAATCTCATCTCCAGCACTAGTGAGATATATATAATCATGAATGTTTTTAAAATACAAATAAACATTCAATTAAACATGCACTTTATCTCAACAATCAATATGGTACAAGAACATTAATAAAAACCAGTAGAAACACTATAAATCTAGTTTTAAAAGAGCATTAATTTGGAAAAACATTTTTTCTAATGTATCAAAATGCAACAATATAAGATTGAAGAGCATTGAAAATCGAGTCCAACGGAACAAATCGAAGGTCAATCCGACCTTCCTAGCTTCCACAATCACAATTTAAGTCTGGATTGTGAATACAGTTTTGAAACTATAAGGCAAACAGGCCCTTAGGTCATGGACCGGGATGAACCACGGCTTGAACCAAGAGACTGGACTGGTTCGATCAAGCCAGTTCAACCCGGTCCCCCTACCTGGGTTTTAGGGTAAAAAATCGAGTCACATGTTCCGATTGTCGGGCCAAGATATGGGTCATGGGCCCAGGTTATCGGGTTCGAATACGGGTCGACCCATTTGTGTCCTCGGTTCGACCTTCTTGACCAAGGCTGGGCTGGCTTTGATAGGTCTGGGTTGGCCGAACTAAGCTTGCCCGGCTTGGACTGGACTGGCCCTAAACCTGGGCGGGGCTGGTTCGGGACTGGACCTGGGCTTGCCTGGTCTAGGGCTAGCTTTGGCTGAGCCGGTCGAGGCTTTGCTAGCCTAGGAGGGTTGGTCTCGGCCAGAGTCAACCTTGCAAAAAACCGTTAGGGTTAATGATTCTGTGCCTAGTTAACCCCGGCGATGACTCAGTGCTGTTAAACAGGTTTTTTTTTTGTTTTTTTATAACCACTGTCGGCCCATGGATCTCAAGCGCTTTTTCAGGCGGAGCATGAGAGGGTGTCCGGCCACCTCCGACGATCAACTTTGTGTCGCTCGACTCATCTTTCATTGTACTACAAGCTGGCATAATTTATTTTGAATTTCACTGGTTTAAAAAATTTTTGAAGGGCTCCAAACTTTGATAGTTTCGTGAGAAAAAATTATGGAAAAAAATATTTTCCTTTTTCAATTCAATTAGTCTTATCATCTTAATTATCCCTTACCTACGATCCTAGCTCTATGAGGATGACTCTGATACCAATTGTTAGAATTTTTTATGCAAGTTAGGATTTTTCGACAAGATTTTACATGAACCCTAACAAATCTACCACATAGTTTACTAGAATGCAATGAGTATTAAAAGAGATGATAGAACACAAACCATTTGTTGTAGATTGATTTTCGATTTTTTTCTATAACTTGAATGTCTCGATTAAAGTCTTACACGGCCTCTTATGATCCTTTTTTTTACCTCTGTGAGTATGGGAGCGTCAAAGAGATAAAAATCAATGGCTGCGAGGACCCTAACCATAGTATTTATAATACTATCTCTAACCCATAACCATTCTTATAATGGACCAGGTTGGTAGCCTCTAACCAATGACGAACTATACCTAAATAGGTCAAACCAGTAATTGAACTCCTACTTAACAACTGGTTAGGTAATTGATCAAGCCACACAATAGGAATCTAACAACCATGAGCCTAGAATTGAGTATTTATTATTGTATTTATGTTTGTCGTCATTTAATTATGCCTTGATAAGATGATGCAAAACTCTATTACTAGACCCCAGTTTTATTTATTTATTTTTTATTTTTTTATTTTATAGATAGGCCTTGTTAGGGGAAAATGAGATAGGATTGCATCTAGCTATTGATAAGGGATCTATAAAGTCTGCTTTAGATAGTACATATGAAATAATTTCATACCGTAGGATGGATTAACAGATGGAAGATTACCTTGAAGGACACCCTTCACAGTCTATGCTATCGATTCCCGCCTACATTGTTGACCGATTGAACAGAAAGGCTACTCGACCCCTTGGGAATGCATTAATGGGGACATGACAAGTTCATAAGAAGGAGGTGAATAATTAATGCATGCTCATTATTGTTCATAAATGCCGACAATAACTATAAATGGACTGCGAACGGATGGGACTGATTTCTCAGCCGAAGATAAGGAATATCTCCATAAAGGACGCCGAATTTGCTCTAAAGGAAAGGAATGACGGTCGATATGGTCGAGAGGCAGCTGACGTGTACAAATGATGGGAAAAAGGATGGGAATAAATCGAGAAGAAGGGATAGGACATGTACGCGAAGTTCTTACGGGGTCGTAGCCTCTCTGTCTTAGTTTGTCCTCTATATCTAGGGATGGAGATGGTGGTAGGTAAAGGAGAAGCTTGTTCGACAAGTTTCCCCATTGCTCTATAAAAGGGAGGAGGTTATCTGTGCAAAGGATCCGAAAAATTCCATCTTGAGGTACTGTCATTCTGTTCAATTTCACTCTGAATATCCCATTTTCTACTATTCATCTTCTCCACTGGAGAAGGAGAAAGCTTTCTAGAACACTTGTACCTAGGAACCCCACTCTCAAAGGAGCTCTAGTGTCTCACTAAGAGTTCCATTATGCTTGTCTGAGAGACCCATTGACTTTAGCATCGGAGTGGCCACGGGGTCAAACTCACCCACCTTATTGCCTTGTTTATGTTGTAGTTACGTGGCATCATCTAGAGCATTGAGCGAAATCCGACGACAACAGACCCCAAGAAGATTTGAACTCATGACCTCTTAATTGTGTGGTGATGGTCTATACCAATTGAGCTATCCCCTTGGGGTACTAGACCCCAGTTTATTTATTATAATGCTTCTACTACTATCATTTCTGATTTAGGTTATTCAAGTGTTGGAAACCAACGTGTAACAAAATTCAAAACCAACGTGTAGCGCAATTCAAAGGCTGTCCTCTTCCACGCTCATGACCCTTCTCGTCTTAGTAAGCCACCCCTCAATCGCCTACTCTTGAACTACTTGATCGCACGATTAAAGCCCTCAATGTTTGTAACATCATCACCCAATGCTATAAGCTTTGAACTTCATGTTTTTACAGCATTTCAAAAGGTTCCCTCCCTCTCCCTCTCTCTCTCTCTCTCTCTCTCTCTCTCTCTCTCTCTCTCTCTTCTAGGTACTTTGAATCAGTTTGCACAAAAAAAATCCAAATATTAACGGACAGGAAAAATCAGGTGAAATTTGCGGATTGGGGATTCTCTCGAGTCTTGGTCGTGGTTCTTTCATATAATGGACAATGCTAACTTTAGGTTGATTTTGAGGAATTCAAGGGTGGATATTTGGACTTTCATTGAAACGGCAATCTCTGTTGCCTCTTTGGGCTATGGAAACGAATTAGAGGATCGAAGGGATGGAGACGTCGGGCGGCTTTACTTGCCAATGGTTCATATACGTTCGAACTGTGACCTCGATTCAATGAGAATAGATAACAAGTAGATTAAAAAGGTACAACAACAATTGCTGGCAGAGGCTTCAGTACTCAATTTGTGGGTCAGCTTGCCAATGTTGCCGCTGCCGGAGCTCTATCGAGAAACTCCACGGTGAGCGTGGCAGCATTACCTCAAGGGCAGAGGAGGCGGCAGTGATGGTGGAACAAGAGAATCTAACGGAAAACCCTCACCAGATTTTTGGTTTTCTTTGCTCTGAAACATTACCACTACCATTCCACCATCTACCCCAAATCAGGCAGCACTTCTAGTGGACACCGGAGGCCCGGGGCATCCTTGCTGCATATGTTCGACCCTTTTTCTTGTTTCTTTTTCTTCTTCTTGGTTCTTTTCCCTTTTTTTCCTTGGTCCAATACCTTTCTATTATAAAATGGATTCGAGATACCTTATTTAGGTATTTTTCGAATTGAATCGGTTTTTCAATTAGATTTTTCTTCTTCTTGGTTCTTTTCGCCCTTTTTTTCTTGGTCCAATAACATTTTTTTATTCTCAGAAATAGAGGAAGAAGAAAGTTGATCTTGGGAGTCTTTGACTAAGAAAGAAAAAGCACAAAACCCACTACCTATTTGAATCCATCCACCCGTCTTCTATGGGGGGAAAAGAAGCCTCACATAGACGTGGAAAATGGCGTCATTTCCTCCTCCTTGATTCTTTGAAACCATCAATCATGGTAGCGGTACTGGTTTTCTTCGAAAGAATGGCGACAATTGACGATGTCTCTCTCTCTCTCCTTAAAGAATTGAGGTGAGGTGTTTGAGTTGTTTGAGTTGAAGTGCTAGTAGTGTTCTAATTGATTCCTTATTTTTCTGTACCTCCTATCAATTTTAATTTTATCACAACTCTCTTCACAAGAACAAATCTGAACTCTCGATTCTGATCCGATCTATCCGAGTTTGAGTTACTGTGGTAATCTGGTGGTACAGTTTCTTTTTAGCGTTTCGGCAATTATTTTGTTGTTTCAGTTCTTCTCGTTCACAATTCGACCTCCTTGAGAGTAAGACTTTCACATCGATCATGGAGGATTAGGTGTGAAGAGCATAAAAGGGATTAATCTCATTTAAAGACAACTCAATTCGTCTTGGAAATTAATTCACGTGAATAGTAATTGTGATTTTAGTTTTGTTACAGAATGGGATGTCTTACTTGATGGTTCTATTCTCTTCTTTTTCTCTGAGTTTTGGTTTTTGTTGGACATGGCATCTGAGAGATGAGAGATTGAAGAATGAACAGAAAGTGTGATGACAAATGAGAAGAAGAGCCTTGAGAAGAAATTACAAGTGTATTTTTGTTTTAAAAAAAAATTGAACCTCTACCGTTAAGTTAAAAGTAATGGTGTGGGTGAGAGTGTATGAAAGCATTATTAAAAGGGTATTCTGTATAGCTTTTGTAAAGACAGGATAGTTCTGTGTAATTTCACAACATTAGATGAGGTGTCTATGTAATTAGCCCTTGATTATATCTTTTACCAATATATATACAAACAAAAAGATTCATGTCTATCATTGGTAAAAGATCCAATTTGGTTAGCGAATGAAGGAGATAACACCTGAAAAATATTCTCTCTCGGAAAAAGATCGTTTTCAGTTTGTCCAGTCATTCAATTGTGAATGGACGAACTGGATTCAAAGGATACGCCCCCTAATGTATTGGTATGCGCATCCTTTGAATCCAGTTCGTCCATTTGTAGCTGGACGAACTGGAGACGATTTCAATCCAATCTCTCTCGTCATTAAGCAGTTAGAGTATATATTAGATTGGAGTTCATCCCGCATATATAATAATATATGTCGTCATATATATCAAGTTTAAGTTCACCTCACATACTAACGTACTAACATATATATTTATGTACATCATATATACCCGGTTGGAGTTCAGTTGACGTATATACTAATGCATATCAAAAGTTGAACTATGATTAGAGGGACTCGGACTCCGCAAAGGAAACGATCCAAACCCAATAATATTATCTTTATCAACTTTCTTACTTGTAGTGTGGATGGGACTTTCTTTCTGTTCTCACCCAAGAATTAAAAATAAAAAAAAAGTGAATCTAGAAGTGACAGATTTCTTAAAAATTTTGTGATGTTAAATTTCTTCTTCTTTCTTCTTCTTTTTTTTATTTCTTTTATTATTGTTGTTAATTTTTCTCATTTTGATTGTATGTTTAAAAAATGAATAAAATCTCATAATCAGGTATGAGGTTGAACAATAAAGTTTACTCTTTGGGATTTATATATCATTTGATCTTAGCATTTTGATAGGTTGGGTTTAAATCGTGTCATATCATTGAAGGAACTCCGGCAGTGATTCAGTGACTAAAATTCATCCGATACGTATATCAACTAGGTGAACTACAACCGTTGGATCACGACTAGAACAATATGAGACATTTTTTCCTTGGAGCCCAATTTGAATGCTCTAATCATGATGCCAAATAAATTTTCACATATAATGTATAATTTAAAAAAAGGGAAAATATCTACCACACCCCCTGTAGGTTATCGTAATCTCACCCACCTGTCATCGTTTGCAATAATATCCCTAAGACCCCCTATTTTTGAAAAGTTGTATCCATCAGACCCCCTCCATTAAGATATGTCCTTCAATCGATAACATGTCACCATTTTAATTTAGTAAATGACAGAACTACCCTTCTCTTTTAATTTTATAAAACTTAAAACCTTTTTTCTTTTTTTCTTCTTCTTCGTCGACAGATTCTCATGAGTTGGATATGGCCAGAACCCGACTGCGAGCCGGAGAAGCAGTGATATCAAAAGATATTTCTCCGGCTCGTAGTTGGGTTCTGGCCATATCCAATTCATGAGAATCTGTTGACGAAGAAGAAGAAAAAAAGAAAAAGGTTTTAAGTTCTATAAAATTAAAAGAGAAGGGTAGTTTTATCATTTATTAAATTAAAATGGTGACATGTCATCGATTGAGGGACATATCTTAAAGGAGGGGGTCTGATGGATAAAGCTTTTCAAAAGTAGGGGGTCTTCGGGATATTATTGCAAACGATGACGGATGGGTGAGATTAAGATAACCTACAGGGGATATGGTAGATATTTTCCCTTAAAAAAAATACAGAAAAAGAAAAAGAAAAAATTGCCTATTTATTAAATAGAAATTTGAAACTTAAGAGTTAAGAGCGTAGTTATGGTGATCGGTGCATGGGTTTGGGTCCATCAAACTTGGGCCTTTTTCTGCCAAAGAACAGAGCCCAGCCCAGTATGAAAGTGGGAAACTGGGAAAGTTTCCATGAGGGATAATTCGTCAATTCATGAATGGAAGAGGATCTTTTTGTAATTTTGTTGCCCATCTCTAAAACCCTATAGCTAGCCCTAATCACGAAGAGAAAAGCATAGGAGGGGCGTCAGGGACTTGACTTTGAAACCCTAGATTGGTGTCTCCCATCGTTCTAGTCTCAGGGAAGATGCAGATCTTCGTGAAAACCCTAACAGGGAAGACGATCACCCTAGAGGTCGAGTCTTCCGATACGATCGACAATGTGAAGGCCAAGATCCAGGACAAGGAGGGCATACCTCCCGATCAGCAGCGCCTCATCTTCGCTGGAAAGCAGCTCGAGGACGGAAGAACCCTTGCCGATTACAACATTCAGAAGGAGTCTACCCTTCACTTGGTTCTTCGTCTCAGGGGAGGAGCTAAGAAGAGGAAGAAGAAGACCTATACCAAGCCCAAGAAGATCAAACACAAGAAGAAGAAGGTTAAGCTCGCTGTGCTTCAATTCTACAAGGTCGATGATTCCGGGAAGGTTCAGAGGCTCAGAAAGGAGTGCCCCAATGCTGAATGTGGCGCCGGGACCTTCATGGCCAACCATTTCGATCGTCACTATTGCGGTAAATGTGGACTTACCTACGTCTATCAGAAGGCTGGAGGTGAGTGAGTGACATAGATATGGCGGAGCTGCTGGGCGAGATTTTGAGATTTATTTTTTGTTGTTATGACTTTGATATACAAACTGCTTTTATTAAGTTTTCCTTAGAACACTGAGGATTTGCTGAGCATCATTGGTGTAATTTTTTTTTTTCTGAGATGGTGGATTATCCTAGTATGGATGCTTTTTTAAGTACTCAATTGCATTTTTTTAGCTCTACTTTTTTCTTTCTATTCCTTTTTAGTCTCCTAAGCTATTCAAGTTCCAGTGCCTTTGTCTATTTTCTCAACATACCTGTTCTATGCATTGGGATTTTGCTTATGATTTTGATTATTAATTTGATAGTTCTGCTTTGAATCTGTTGCTAATTTTGAGATGATTTAATTTTTGGCATTAGCTGATCGAAGTGAACTGGTTCTTTGTTTAATTTTAAAATGGGGTTGATTTACTAGTTGTCGATTAGTTGGATAATTGGTTGCTTCTCTCTGATTTTGTTCATCACTTGGCCTATTCCGTACCCATAACATATTAACCCCAGCTTAGTGGGGCATTTTTCTGATCACTAAATTCAGCTGTTTAGAAATGCGAGACTGCAATGCTTGGAAAGTGGAGAATACAAGGAAACCTTTTTATGAACTCCCATTCTTCCGGGAGAGGTTTGGCTGTAATCTTTTGGTGCCTCTCGATGTTTGTTAGGGTATGGGCCTATTTTGCAGATGGGGTGAGCATCAGCATCCGATTGTCGGATGATTTGTTGTAGCAGAAACAATCGGCCTCTTCCCATTATCTGAAGTAACTTGGGGAAATGCGTGAGGGATAAGCTCTCCCTTGATCTCTTTCCCTTGCAAATTTGTGTGGCTTTAGCTCCAATGTAGTCATGGTTTTAGGTATTGGTATGACCTTTTTTAATACCTTTAAATATAGTATTGGCCACATGTCACTGTCATTAGTTCCGTACTAATCTACTACGGACCCGTATCGGTTTTCAGAATGACTGGACCGAGTGACTGAGACCCCTCCTTTTACAGTGAACTAAAACCATGACCGTACTTATTGTCTACAGGTATCTTTCAGCTCTTAGATTAAAATTTACCTTCTAACCAACCTTGCTTGGAAAACCAATTTCTATTCCACCAGTTCAGTAATCCTTCTTTGTTATTCGCATGACATTACTCCAACTAGTATTTTTCCTCTCTGCCCATTCAAAATTTTTCTTTGCTAGTTTGAACTGGTTACTTATTGAATTCCATTAACTCTTTTACGTAGCACAAGTAATAGTTTCAATGAGCCTTTTCCCCTGCCTGTGCCCAAATTTCATTGTCTTCGCAGGATCTTTGTACATGATATTGCTGATTTCAAATGATAGATTTTGAACCTAACAGTATCCTAACTGGTTGTGAGCAACCCCGAAAAATTGTCTAGTAACCCCTTAGAGTAACCTCCCCTCTTCTCGACACAGTATCCATGGTCCTCCTCTTTCTTTTTCTTTTTTTCTTCTTTTTTTTTTCAATCATATAGTATCCAGTCAAGGTGTAATAGTTTCTATGAGCCTTTCCCCCTGCCTGTGCCCAGATGAT
The DNA here is from genome assembly GCA_028583415.1 of Protea cynaroides. Classification (NCBI taxonomy): domain Eukaryota; kingdom Viridiplantae; phylum Streptophyta; class Magnoliopsida; order Proteales; family Proteaceae; genus Protea; species Protea cynaroides. The sequence goes on along the minus strand of CM053275.1, from coordinate 1,534,920 downwards.
CGGTGTCTATGCTTCCTTTTTCCTTCACTTGTTGTGGATCTATGATTATTGTTAAGTTCATATCATATTTTGATTGAAATTTCACCATGTGATCTTTTCATTAGGGCTCCACCAGAGTTGCGAGGGAAATGAAATTAATTTAATTGTAATAATGTATCATAGTTTTTTGTTCGTAATGAATAGTGTATGATGTTAAAAGTTTCTAAAATCTTGAAGGGACTGTCTGAATGACACCTCTATTGGTGTATTTAGAACTTGCCATCTTTTTAATTACCCCTTGTTTTATGCCCAAAAGTTTTTTAAGTCGGGAGTAAAAAGGGGTTTTCAAAAATGTTTGAAAATGATCTACAATTATCCCATTATCAAGGGTTGTCATTGTTTTGCATCATTTTTTAGTAGACATGAAATGACAAGAAATACCCTCTCTAAAAAAATGTGTAATATGAAGAGGGCAAAAAAAAAAAAAAAGGTATCAAATCATTTAACACCTTAGGAGGTGTTAATTAGAAAATACCAATCTTGAATGTGTTTGATAAATATAATTTTATGAGTGGGTCGTTTTTTAGGCTCCCTTTGGTTCCATTTCACACTGATTTTATGAAAACAATTTTAAGAAGTGTTTTGGTCAGGAAAGTGAAGTTTGTTAGGTTGCATCAATTGAAAACGCTTTCACGAATGAGAAGTTTGTTCAGTAGTCCACTTTTGAGAATAAGTTCTCCCTCTTTATTGTATATATTTACTTAGGAGAGGAAGTCTTGACTCTGAGTACTATTCATTTCTTCCTTCTAATTAATCTCACATTCTGGAGCTGCTGCTTCTTGTTATAGTCTCTGCCCATGTAATGCCAACACTAATTTTGGCAGGCACAGAGAGTAGTTTTAGGGGGTAAAATGTCATTTGGTAACATGGCAACAGAATTGTATTTGACAGGCAATTTAACAGAATTTCTAGATGTAGCACTCGTCTATATTTACTAAAATGCCGTTTTTGCTTGTATATATTTACAAAAATGCCGTTTTTGCTTATATATATTTACAAAAATGCCAGTACCTCTAATATAGCACCACTGGACCAATAATCGTGGTATAATTACTAAACTGCCACTGTAACATCGCACTAACTACATGACAATTTGCATTTGCACTCATAGCATAAGAATTTGCAAAATGAAACATAAGAAAATTCAATGAGTCTTGATGTAGTCAAACCATCAACCCTTAGGGAATCCCCTAAGTGCTTTATCTATATGAGCTAAAGATTCATATGCCTTGGTATGTGAGTATTGCACTATACTTATAAAACAAATATCCAGTTCTTCTGTCTGGCGATAAGAATCTGATGCAACTGTCTTCTTCTTTGCTGTTCCATATCCCTAATGTTGGATTAGGAGTATTTATACCGAAGTGTTTAGTTTTTTTTTTTTTTTTTTTTTTGGGGTTGTTGGAGGGGGGGAGGAGGAGAAGGAAGTGGAGGGGAGGAGAGGATGGGGGCAGGGATTGAAAATACATAATAGTTGACTTTTCTGATGGATGAAAATACAGGAAAGTTGACACATGCATTCACTGAAACACATGCAAATAACAACCAAATTAAGCTAACCCTCTCTGCTAACTCCAACAAGCAACAAAAATGGAGTGAAGCACCTGTGGACTGAACCCAAACTATGGTGGAAACCCAATGTGACACAGAGCTTAATAGAATTAAGCATTTGTATACTATGCAAGAAGCCAGAAATTTCTCTGTTTTTTGGTGTTAAGAAGATAACCGTTATGCCCCTTCTTCTGAACTCCAACGCATTTGCACTTACTGTTCTCAATCAAATATTCTGCTGTATCTATCCCTTTTGTAGGCATTCCATTCAGCTTACATCTGTTAATCACATAAGAAACAAATTAGACTTATATAATATATTCGAAATGAGAAATCAAAAGAAAATGCCTTCTCAATGATGACCTTTGGGATTTGGTTTTGAACTGGGTAGGTTTAATTTTCTTTCTGTAAACATGTAAGAGTTGTAAAAAAAATGTATGGTAGCCACTGCATAATTAATTTGGAGATGATTCCCCTTTGGATGCTTTTGTCTATTCTCTTGGGTTCTTGTTATAAATCTCTCTATTCACCCAAAAAAACAATGTTTTTTAGTTACCCAAAAAAACATTGTTGATTAGGTAAAAGGTGACAAACGTTACAATGGAAAAAAAGGGAAAAGTAGGGAATATCATTATCATTAATGTACCTTTGTAAAAAAAAAAAAAGCATAACTAGATCTGGAAGACGTGTATTTTCTATATCAAGAAACTATAGGAGAATGTTCATTGGGTTCAGTACTTCAGTTACTATTCCTTATTGGGGTGGAACTATGGAGGCTTCAAGTTCCTTTCCTCAAATTATTCAACTGATCTCTGGAAAGAGTTAAAAATTGGCTCTAGTTGTGTACTATTTCCAGTACTACTTCAAATCAAACCGTCTCGACTCCTCAATTTCATGAAGCCTCTTGCAGATTATGACATTCCTTTTTTATCTGGTTTCTTTTGTAACAAACTGAGCCGGTCCATAGTAAGAAAGGGTAAATTTTCTCTGTTCTTTTTTTCTGCAGTTCTCTTCTACCACCTGGAGATCCTGAATTCTAGTTGAATAAAGTCTCAGTACAGCAATTACCCAAAAAAAAAAGTGTCACTACAGCTACGGTGCCTTCAGAAATAGCCATTCTTTAGGAAGCAAGATATTGTTGTTCATTGTCCTTTTGCTTATGAAATTTGGATGATCTTTCTAAAACACCCTTTGAAGTGCAAAGTTCTTTACCTAGAGGTTTCAAAGGTTGTTGTCAGCATGGAAGGCATATGGATTAAATGAGGGGCAAATTTCTGCTTTACATAGTTCCTCAAGTTATCGACTGGGCTCTGTGGATGGAAAGCAATTCTCAAACCTCTGAAGATCATTTCAAAGATTGTGTGAAATTACTTGGAGATTTGCAGATTCTTATTGCATTGTGTTGTCATATTCATCCAGATCAAAGCTAGGCATGTCCTCTAGATTTGTAACACTCTAATAAGGGGGTGTGAACATAGAATTCAGAGAACAAATACAGCAACAAAGAGGGAGGCGAATCCATGTAACACTGAATTCAAGAAAGCAAAGAACAAATCTCAACAAAGCCTATAAAGAATAGCAGTTTGTTGGTGTCCAGCTGGTTGAGTGCCGACCTCCAAGAGGTCAAGGGTTTGACTCCTGTTTCACATTGTGCATTAAGGCACCTCCTTTCTCTTCCCCTTCCCTCCTTTCCTCCTTCACCCTCCACTCTCTGTAGCTATAGTCAAAGTCATATTGGACAGATAAGATAGATAGGTAAATCCTCTCCCACCAAAAAAATAAATAAATAAATAAAAAATAATAGGATTTTAAGATCTTTGTTCGTATGGACTCTTTTTCTTAGGTAATGTTCATTTATGAAGAGTATGCATGCAACCTGTTTGAGAGAAATATAGGTAGGGTCTATGAAGTTGATCAAAGCTCACCTTAATATAGCATTGGGGTGACGACGACGCTGGCCTATGACAAGGAGGTCAATTGAGAACATCCTGGATTTCGAGAGAATGATTGAGGCCTTGTCCTTTCCATGATCTATTTCCACCCGTTCTATGTGCACCCTCACCTTAGGCTCAGCTATCTCACATGCATGCTTCATTAAATCAACAAAGTCGACTTCTCTGTCACCACTGCCTTCCAACAAAGAGTTGGTAGCCACAAAAACCGGCGAGGAGCGCCTTCTAAGAAAGGTACGAATTGTGTTTAGCCATGAAATGGGTTGCTCTACATGTAAGAGGAAGAGCTCGTCCTTCTCAAGCACTGCATGAGAAAGAACCCATTGGAGTGCATTCGCTGATTCCCGTGTAAGGTTGGCAACAACCATCACCTTCTTTGGTTCACCGGTTGCCACCTCCATTATAATGGAGATGAGAAGGCACTCTTCTACCACCAGCAGCAGTAGCAGCAGCAGCAACCCCCACAATTAAGGGGGTTCTTTTTTGGGGGGCTAACTAAGGTTGTTTTGCCAACCAAATATAAATTTTAGGCTGTCATTTCTCAAGTTTTATCACAATAAGGATGATAGCGACAAACTACAAAGCAGCTTCCATCGCTTCCATCTTGTGATCTAAGTTCCACACCTTGTCTTCCCATGCTAAATTTAGGTACCTATGTTGTTGGGAGTACACCCCATCCATAGGACCCGGTCAATGACCAATATCAAACAAGCAATAAGCTAATAAATTCAAGGAGAGGATAAGATGCTAATAAATTCTGCAACTTGACTCTGGCAATAAAACAGGTAAATATGTGTTTCAATTGTGTTTTCATACCCATACAAGAATCTAAGGGGTGAGGAGGACTTGGGCCTCCCTAGGAAGACCTCCAATTGTCCCAAATCTCAGATCAAGCAGAATTGATCTTAATGAGATAACATTTTGGGGGAGAGAGAAAGAAGACTTACCTGACAAGTAGAAAATCACCAGAGGTCGATAGTTAAGAGTGAAGCTCGGGTCTTGATTTTATGTTTTCTTTTGGTCGGAGAATAAAAAGCGGAATTTTTTTTTTTTTTTGGGTAGAAGACCGAAAATATTAAGCGAAAGGGAAGTTTATTTGACATATAAAATCTAGAAAAAATTTCATCTAACCCCCAAAAACTATGTCAAATTCGATCTACTATCCAATGGTTTCCAGATATTCTAACCGGCCCCATTTAACTGACAGAATGGACTGAACATATGAGTAGACATTTCTACCCTTTCTATTTCAAATTTTAAAACATTAAAATGAGATAAAGTTACTAATTTGTCCTTTCTTTAAAACGTTAAAATGAAACTTTAAAACATTAAAATAAAATATTGAGTTATGGGAATAGTTAAGAATTTCGGCCGGAATATTTTGGATTTTAGCTAACCCGAAACAATACTGGGTATCGACCATAATTTCAAATTTCGGCCGAAATTTCTGATTTCGGCCGAAATGTTTCGGTTTTTGGTTTATACGAAACGAGATGTGCTCTCGGTACCAAAAATACAAAAATTCAGCTAAAATTTCAGTTTCGACCATATTTTCGGTCAAAAAATATGGTCGAAACTCGGTGACATGCTCTGGGTAAAATAAGATGTGAAACCCATCTCTAGAAAATGATTTCACTGGATATAGACTATGATGAGATTTACAGGGAGGATACACGTTCTATAGCTCTCCTCTGCCTTCTTGTCCTCTGTTTCATCGCTGCATACTCTGTCTCTTCTACTTCCCTCTACTACGACGAGCAGGAATCTCTATATCAAGTGTTAGATTCAATCAACTACGGCATCGATTGGCGATCTCTCTTCCCTGACGACCTCTGCAACTCAGCTCCTCATGGCATCGTCTGTGACTATTTCTCAGATCAAAACGGTACCATTACGCCTCACATCACAGAGCTCAACTTCGGTTACGTTTCAGATTTCTCTCCTAACCCTCCTTGCACTTTTAATTCCATGCTTTCCCCTCGACTCTCCTCCTTCATCTATCTCCGCAAGCTTTCCTTCTACGAGATGTTTCCACGAAACCCAGGTTTCTTTCCCTGGGTTCCTCTCAACCTTGGGTTCTACCTTAGAAGAACTTGTGTTCATCGAAAATCCATCTATGGTCGGGACTCTGACTGGAAAGCTCGGCAATTTCAAGCATCTTAGGAGGTTTATTCTCACTGGAACTAGCGTTTCTGGAGAAATCGTGAATTCAGCTCCTCTGGTTTTCCAACAAAAATTGCATGGAACACCTTCAGCAATGACAGATACTCATCTGTCGGTCGAGCAATCGTGAATTCAGCTGCCAATGACACTTCCACGAAGTACCGATTTTCTTCTACGATCACATCTAGGTATTCATAATCTCCAGTTAGAAATCGCCCAATTTTCTCTCATTTCGATTAGAGACCTGCATCAAGACCTCTCTGGCATAATCGACTCATCAACGGACGTTTCAGACTCGGTAACGAATCCGTTCCGAGAGATTTGATAGCTATTTTCAGGTACAAAACAAGTGCTTCTTCATCTTCCTTCAAACAAAACCATTCTCTGCAATTCACCGCCGTTGGTTTTAGGTAAAGGTGTTTTTTAGTTTGGGGGCATTACGGTCTTTTATCTTTGAAATTAGGACAATATTGTCCTAATATTTTCAACTAACGGAACTCTACTTACGAGTGGGGTCTCTTTGACTAATGGTGGAAAAATTTTAGGTGGTAGATGAGACATTTGGAAACTTTTTGGGTGGTAGGTGAGACTTTTGAAATTATTGTGGGTTAGATTGAATTTGACATAGTTTTGGGGGTTAGATGAAATTTCTTCTAAAATCTATTTCTCGACCAATCAAACATTCAATATAATTTCCTTTGTAAAATAAATTTCATTATTCTTCAAAAAATTGCATTTCCCTCCAACCAAACAAAACCATCACAAAATACATAGGTTCCACCACTGACAACTATCCATCCCGCAACCAGACCATGCAGCCAGTCCAGAGTCCAGAGTCCAGAGTCCAGACCCGTATCAGAATTTAGACTTGGATTTCCTGCGGTTACATCTGGGCCGCTGAGATGCAGAAAATCCAAGCCCACTCAGAAGTCAGAATTTGGGTTCCGTCAATTCATCTTCACGGGGGATATTTCGTCCATTCATGAATGAGAAAAGGAGCTTTTTGTAATTTTGTTGCGCATCTAAAAAAACCCTAGAGCGAGATCCATACATCTCAAAAGGAAGGCGCAGAGGCCAGAGGAGGTTGCGAAAGTCTGAAACCCTAGATAGGTGTCCCTTAACATTCTGGTGTCGTTCTGGTATCGTCGAAGATGCAGATCTTCGTGAAAACCTTAACAGGTAAGACAATCACCCTAGAGGTTGAATCTTCAGATACAATCGACAATGTCAAAGCCAAGATCCAAGACAAGGAGGGTATACCTCCTGATCAACAGCGCCTCATCTTCGCTGGAAAGCAGCTCGAGGACGGAAGAACCCTAGCCGATTACAACATCCAGAAGGAGTCGACTCTTCACTTGGTTCTTCGTCTAAGGGGAGGAGCTAAGAAGCGAAAGAAGAAGACTTATACCAAGCCCAAGAAGATCAAACACAAGAAGAAGAAGGTTAAGCTCGCTGTACTTCAATTCTACAAGGTCGATGATTCCGGGAAGGTTCAGAGGCTCAGGAAGGAGTGCCCCAATGCTGAGTGTGGCGCTGGGACCTTCATGGCCAACCATTTCGATCGTCACTACTGCGGCAAATGTGGACTTACCTACGTCTATCAGAAAGCTGGAGCTGAGTGAGTGCAGAGATATGGCGGCGATGCTGCGGAATTTTCTTACTCCTCAACTTATATAGGACTTTCAGATTGGTTTTGTTGTTATGCTTTTGATCCATAGACTGCGTTTTTTTCCCTTCATGATACTGAGGATTATGGAACATCATTAGTAGCTTATATTTTTGTTGCTGACAGGGTGGATGGCTTATCAGAGTAAGAGTAATTGCAATTTTTATTCTCAACTTTATTTATTACTATGTTCTTTAGTCTCATATGATTTACAGTGCCTGTGCCCTTTTTGATTTTCTTAGAGCACATGTTTTATGCGTTGGGATTAGGCGTAGGGTTAATTATTGATTTGATAGTCTCGCTCTGAATCTTCATGATAACTATGGGATGGAATAATCTTAGAAATTTTAGTTGATTGAAGGTAAGTGGTTCTTTATTTCATTTTAGTGTGAGTTCATTTACTATTAGTCGGTCTATGGATAATCGGTTGCTTTTCTCTGCTTTTTTTCCCCTTTCCAATTACCTGGCCTATTCTCTATCCACACATGTTTCACGAATTAACCCCAACTAAGTAGTACATATGTCTCATCACTTTACTCATCTATTCGCTATTGCGAGTCTACTATAGGTTTGAAATGGAGAATCATGGACAACCGTTTGTGAATTGCCCGTCCTCTTAGGTTTGGTTGAATTCCTTGTTTTGGCTTCCAATATCGATTGGTGTGTGAAAGCCTGTTCTTTAGGAGATGGTGTCGAGCTCTTTAGCAGATGGTGTCGAGGTGTCTGTTGGTTGATTTGCTGTAGCAGAAACAATCGCACTCTTCTGATTATCCAAACTAATGTGATGAAATGAGTGAAATGTTGGGTATAATCCCACATCAACTAGTTGTTCGACTTTGTATGACTTCATACTAACTGTGGGAACCTTTACACCTAATAACCCAGTGATCTTCTCTTTCGCATAAAAAAGTTCCGTTGCCTTTGTTCTGCCGGACTTATGATATCCTGGTATCTTTGGATGCTTGGATTAAAATTTTCCTTCTAAGAACCTTATTTCTGTGTTGTCTGGAAAACCATGTCTGTTAATTCATTTGTTTTTCAATTACTATGCCTCTCACTGTAGTTTGTTACTGTTTATATGTTGTCCCTATTACTTCTCCATTCTAGAACTCCAAAAGTTGTTCCCTTGTAGTTAAAAAAAAGAGGGTCGAGCTGCCCACAGCTCTCCTTCAACTAGTATTTATCCTCTCTGGCGCATTCAGTCATTTTGCTGTGTAATTTGAAGTGGTAATCAATAGTTACAAATGTTGTCAGTGGCCTTCTTCACTTGGTCCAACTGCCTTTGTGTGTTTTGGGAGTGGATCTTGTTTTTCCAGTACTTATCAATGTGAACAAGGATTTGTGAAATATCGTCTATTATGATGTTTCAGAATAAGACAATATCAGATCAATCTATCAGCTGCCAAACCAATCATTTTGATCCTTTCTGTCTCTACTCTTCCCCTCCCTCCATTTTTTCATATTCCTTCTCAGGCGCTGTTCTTCCCTCCTCTTCCCCCCTCCTGTCCTTCCTGACCCTTCTTTTGCCTCAGGCAGAGTTCTTTCCTCATTTGCTAAAGCCTCGGGTTTTGATTCTTCCTTATCTGTTCTCCCATCTACGCATTACCCCAAAGTCAGCCCTGATTCTATGTCTGTTCCATCTCGGGATTCTATTGACCAACCCCAGTCCATTGGCCCTTTACACGCTTATGTCCAATACCCTCTATCCATCTACCCCTCCACTGTCTCGACTACTGTTGTTGGTGCCCAAAGGGCACCTTTCGTCTCTTCCTTGTTATGAGGAGGATGCAGTGGAAGTCCTTGAGTCAAATGGGGGGACTGATCCCTCCCTCGGTGAGGGAGATCTTGAGTCCTCCGTTGCTGGAGTCCAACAAGTGGTATTTTAGTCTCCTTTGAAGCAGTCTCATTCTCCATCAGGTGACAAGAGGAGTGAAGCATTTGAGCTTTATGAAAAGGTCTTGGTTCTCTATCTGAGAAGAAGCTCCCATGTTCGAAGGCTTTCTAGTCATCTCGGAGACGAGTAAATTTGTGGTTTCTTTTTCATTTCAAGGGATCTCTTTTATGTGATTGGGTTTTCTGTTTGGTTGGTGTTTGGGTGTGCCTCCCTCTTTGTTTTGTTTCTATATGTAGCCCGTTGGTGGTCTTTATTCTTTGGTGTTCCCTCTTTGGTTTGTTTCTATATGTAGCCCGTTGGTGGTCTTTATTCTTTGGTGTTTTTCTTGTAGGCTTCTCTTTTGTTGGTTTCTTTGGGCTGACTCCGGAGCCTGTTTCAGTGGCTTGTTTTTTTGGGGTTTTTGTGCTCCCTTCTCTCCTTGGGATTAAACTTACCTCCCCCACCCCCCCACCTACCCAAAAAAAAAAACCTATCAGCTGCCTTTTTTTTTCCCCATCTTTTGTTTGGAGATGTTAGCCTGGATTATGATTATGGAAGTATAATGGCTGAGAATAACCGATAATATCTTGGGCAATGTGAACTTTCTGACAAGGATTTATTCCAATTTCCCAATAAAGGCTTGTTGTTTATGATTATGAGGATCAACCTCCAACAGTAGATGGAGTATTTTTTTTTTTTTTTTGGGGAGAAAATAGATCTATTGCATTAACTCATTGGGAATAGAACTAGTAGCATGGTTATAAGATTGATCCAGCCATTGAGTGGACAAGGGCCAATTAACCTTCCTAGCACAAGTTAAAGCCCTTCTTGCTAGGGAATGAGCAATTGAATTGACTTCTCTAGGAAAAAATCAAAGATAATAGTCTCCCCTTACTAGATAATTTCCAGATGTCCTCAACAATATATGTAACAAAACTATCACTCCCACTGGTCTTCCTATTGATCAGATTAATAACTGAAAGACTTTCTGATTTCACCAATAGTTTTGAGAGTCCTGCATTCAAGGCTGCCAAAAGACCGGCTCTAATGGCCAGACCTTCTCCTACCTCAACTGAATTGAAAACGAGAGGAATTGAAACCGCCATAACAGAAGCTCCCTGAGAACCTCGAATGATATAACCGATTCCACTGCTTTGGGTGTACCCCAAAAGAACTGCGTCAGTATTTAAAATATAGAAGCCATCGGGAACATTATACCAATCATCAACCAGGGTTACTGTTGCAGTGACCTTATCATCCTCTTGCATCCTTAGAAACACAATGCTACTGTATTCGTGGAAAAAAATTTCAGCTCTCGTTATAACTTCCATTGGTGATGAAGACTGATGTTCAAAATAAAATTTATTCCTTGACAACCATATAGACCAGCAAATAAAGGAAACGTGGGAGAGAACTTGTCTGGAGTGCTGTCGAGGTAGATGGAGTATTCTGAGTTCAATTGATATGTTGGTTGCCTCCTATGCTGCTCTGCTTTCAAGTTCAGTAATCAAAATATGTGAATTAGCCCTACGTCCAATTATTTGTCCGCTAGAATCTCTGATTAAGCGCTGCAACATCATCCCTCTGACTGTGTTAGAGCCACCCCTTGGAGAAGTTGACCTGTGTTTGAGGGGCAATGTGTTGATGCGTTCCAAAGTGATTAACCTAAAATCCAAAGAACGCTCACCCTATTTTCGTTGTACATGGTTAAGCTTTGAAGTTCCTTGTTCTGATATGGGAAGCTGATCATGATTGTGTAGATTGACACTATTTGATCACCTGGACCCGCAGATTAGGTTTTTTTGGCATCTGAAGTGTGTTCCCTAACAAGTGCCAACGGCAACTGCAAATGAATGAGGAATTCTGGTTTTTATAGTGTTGTTTCCAGCTTGTATATGAACTGATGATGTTGAGGGGAAAGCCTGAACTCTGGCCAAACCTTTTCTTAGGTCAGCTTGGATCAGGTCACCTTCTTGAATGAGATTGGATTGAAATTAGTAGAGAGAGATCTGATATTGTGTTTTAATACTGAAAACCTTGAACCTAGCATGGCGTGATGTTCCTGTCCAGTTACGATAAAATTATTTTCACCCCCTTTTTTTTTAGTGGGGTCTTTGATGATGTCCAGTATCCCCAATTACATGCTTATTGGTTTTTGTGAGGTCCATTATTGGTTTTTTAGGTCAGCCCAACTAGTATTTTGGTGATTCTGTAAAAACTTTTTCAGATTATCTTTAGCTTCTAGTTTTATAGATTAGTCTAAAATGAATCTGAAACTGAACCAGTAACAAAATATAGCTGGGTACCATTCCGAATCAAAGTGCATATTTTGGACGAACAGCGGAAAAGAGTGACTACTTGTGTCGGTTGCAGTACCCCGTTCGAATGCAATCTTATTGTAGGGAAAAAGAAAAAAAAAAGGATGATAGAGAAAGCAGAAAGAGCTTGATTCTCTCTGTTTAGTTTCTATTTCAAAAGTTCAAACTAGTAAGTAGAGGGACTCTCACGTACATAAGGCATCCAAGATTCCAGACTTTACTAATGTAAGATTATTTCAAACATTCCTTACCTTGTAATTTCTAATAGGAAAAGGGGATCGGCAAGCTGCCGGGGATACAGGAATATACAACTGGTTCTTGTTCAAAGAGGTAAACATTAAGCATATAAAAAATTCCTAGTTACTCCCATTCAAAATAGTATGGATTCAACCTGGTACAATATAGATCGTTTCCAACTTATGGAGGAATTTCAGTAAGCATCCCTCTCTATTTACAGAGGCAATGCAGTCAAAATTAATCACCAGCAAACATGTTGTCGTTCAACAAGAAGCAAAATCAAGAAACTAACTCGACCTTATGTATGCATAAGGGAACAATTTTGAGAATAGTGCATTTTTGCCTTTCATAATCAATGCATATATACCATAACAAGGAAGGTGAATCACAGCCATGCAGAGATACCTGTGAGAGAAAAACCCCAATTACAACCAAAAATAAAACAAGAAAAAGAAAAAGAAAAAGAAAGAAGGAAAGGTATATTGCAGGCCTGACAGTCGATACAATGGGATGTCTCAATAGAACAGCAGAGGATTGCCACATGACCACATCCAGTGATGATGTTAAACAACTCCTACCACTTTCCAGGGACAATCACCTTGTCAAAGGCATGTGTAATTGGTCTAATTCCTTGCAATGACTGTCATCCAAGCATGAATGAAAATAGATGACTGAGGAGAGTTAATTTTTTTTTACCATACTGGTGCCCATGGAGTAGAGAGCTCAAGAAAAGGATAAGGCCACCTGGAAGAAGCACAAATAATTTGTCATATATACTTCTTTAAATCCAAACCTCAAACAATTTTTCTCTAAAACAACAGTAGTTTATTCTGTGAAAATAGAAGAAACTTACAATTTATAGCCGCATGCATGAATAACCCACTGAAAAATGACATAGATACAGCTCCATAGCATAAAATACGCGATCCGGAACCAAGGGAATGACTGAAAAAAGTAAGGAAAAAAGATCATAATTTCTTCTTTGAGGAGACAAGGAGAAAACAGAACTGTTCAGGACAGGTAAGGTACCCACAAAATAGAATAAAGAATCTGTCACAAAGCCATCATACTTACAAGTCTGTTTATAGCAGTGTCAAGGAGAAGAAATACAAGATTGAGAGTATGCATGCACCCCATCAACTGTCAAGAAAAAGTGAGCAACTTTTAATATGATTAATAGAGATAGAAGCTCAAGAAATTCAAATTCATCAGTCTGTAAAGTAACTCAATATGACCCCCAAAAACAAAAGTTCTTTAATTTTCCCCTTCTTGTTCAATATCTGTTCACTTATTATCCATTGCAAATCCATTATACCGAACCATCCGCAGGAATTCGGAAATCTAGAGCCATTAGAAAAGAAAAATCAAAAGATGAGGAGGTCATAGGACAAAGTACTCATGAAGACAAATATAAAAATTGGTTTAAGAGGCCTCAGTTATCTTAAAATAGATTACCTTGTGATACTAAGGATCTGAAAGTTATCTTATTTCTTTCATATAACAAAGAACTAAATTATTCACTAATTATCTTCTAGAAGTTTTGGTTTAACAGTAACTCTTTGAGGTGATTTGTTCCATAACAGTATTTCTTCCTTTCAGACCCCAAGACTTCCAAATTTTTGCACTGGATAATCTATTATAAATTAAATTCTCACCATTTTATCTTAACAAAATTCATCTGAAATCAAATTTTAATCATTTATATGTTCAGGAGAAAAGAGTCTCACCGTATTAAGGGAAAAATGTGCAATTGACAAAAATGGAACTATAAGAAACCAAAAGACAATATCTGTGAGCATTACAGCACCTGCACAAGTCTGCAGAAGAAAGCAAGCAACAGTTTCAGCATAAATACATAAGAGTAGTCAGAAGAAATATAAGGAAATAAAAAGAGGAAAAATGGAACATCTGGACATGGAAGATCTATCTTAGATAGATTAACCTGAAAAACAATTTGCATTAGGTATCCCCAGAAGCCAGCCATTTGCTTAGTCTCCTCCTGCTCCCAATGACTCTGCAACTTTATGGTACCTCTGACTTTGTTTGTTCTGAAAGATATGGTGGTTGTGGATTCACTAGTCTCTTCTAAATCTCTTTTCGGAACCTCATTTTGGGGTTTCTTTACATACGTCCAGCATCCATGGGCAGATATAATGGTGCCAAGCTACAAGCAAAAAGGACAGGCATTCAGCTGAATCATTGCTTAAATATATGGCACCATTGAGTAGGGTGTTAAAATAAATTTGCTTTCATTTACACACTATCCATAACATAGCGTTATCAAAAGCGAATGAGGATCAGTTCACATTTTTATTGTTCACAAAAAAAGAAGGGGAATGCAATGACATACCACAAAATAGACAATGATCAGTGTAAAAGTCCACCTGTAGATCAGTTACATCATGAAAAATACAAGTTTAGTTGCCACTATTTTCAATTCAAAACAAGTCATATTAAAATTGTAATTGCTGAATAAAGACTAAATTTATATCCTGGATGACAATAATCCTAGTTGGTGATATAATGTGAAATAATAGTGCTGAATATTACTTGTAACCACAGATGAATGGGTAGAAACATGCTTGGGTAAAGTAATTGCTCTTTTAATAAAAGAAATACATATTAAAGAAAATCATGTCGAATATGACAGAAATAACCATTGACAAACCAAAATGAATCATCAAATAGCTGGGATAGGGCCAAAAAGATAAAAATAAATAGAAAGAACAGTTTTTGCCTTAGCAGATCATACTTAACAAGATAGCTTAGAACCAATATTTTATGGAAAACAAGTATTGCAATGCAAAAGACTGGAGAAGAAATATAATTGACCAGAACATAAGGCTTTTCGATAAGAAAGTAAGCAAGCAAGCAAGCATAGCAGAGCTGAACAAAAGCCCAATCAGGAGGGAGGTCCTATTGTATCTTTTAACTGTCCATTTCCGAATTCGGGCATTTTTGTAAGTGAATATTTAACAAAGAATGAGTGTCGTCTTCAATTTCATAGCAGGTGAACAAAGGCAGAAAGCTGGAAGATACAGGGTTGTCTTCAATTACAGAAACTGAAGGCAATGATTCAGGGTCAGTTAACAGAGTCTTATTTATCATTCTAAGTATTTTCCATTTTTCTTTGAGAAAGAAAAGGAATGAAAATGAGGGGACTCACTCGGTGTAATAAATGAAGATGCTGGAATCGTATTTACAGTCATCCCACCAAAGAATGGTGCCCATGAGAGCAGCAGAGAGCATTCGAACAGCAAGGAGCCATGCAGGGTGGAGTCCTCTCCAGCAAGTGGTCCAGAGCTGAGTGGAATCAATGTAACCAGGCCGCCTGAGCAGACCATCAAACTCAGACCCTTCTGGATCCGAGTTAGCGACCAAGAGGCTCTCGTACATGGTCTGGTCATAGTCGCATTTGCCACCACCTTCTTTACGTACGATCAACCACAAAGCGAAGAAGAAGGCCCCTGCTATAATGGCGAAGCAGATGAAATCATACCAGTAGATCACCAGGGCCATATTTGGATTTCACACACAACTCTGTTACTGGATTAGTCGAAGATTGATGGTGGGTATCTAATTTTTATCCAAACAGAGCATCAAATGCAAGTGATGAATGGATAAGAGTCGGTAGGGATGATCAATGCATCGTCGTCTCTAGACATAGTTAGCAGTTAGTAGCGACTAGCTAGTGTACAACTTAAAGTCTTAAAAATGGCTTCCTTGCTTTTCAGAGAATTGGTGGGCTGGTAGTTATGACTGTTTGGTTTATAATCCACTTTTGTTATCATCTCTATCTCTCCTTCTCTCTCCACACTTCTCAGTCAAAGGGATGATGTTGAACTATTATTCTGTTAGTAAGATGTTAGTGTAACAGAGATTTGTGAGACACGGTTGGATACCAATTTGATTATTGACATAGAAATCTGGATCCTTCTCTCATAAGAACCACAGCTAACAATAATAAACATGATCTTAATTTAATAGATGAAAAGGGTAAAGAGTATGTTTCAATTGGGTAATCATAATTAATCAGGTGGGTTAGTCGTGCAGGAATAAATTAATACTTCACTAGCAAGTCAAGGCTCAATTGTTAGTTGATGACTCTGTAGGCCTTTCTTAAAGAGAGAGAGAGAGAAACTCTGTAATTAAGCCTCATGCATGGATAGGATGACCCAAAAAGTCTACTTCTCTTACTTAATAACAACAATAATAATAAAGTCTTACACCAACTAAATAGGATCGATTATGTGGATTTTTATCCTTCAAGTAACTCTCTTTGATGTCATAAAAACAAGGCTTTTCTCTTTTCTTTTTTTTTTCTTTTTTTTTAAGATTATATGAATTCATCAAGTGAGTTTAAGTTTTACCCATGGATCATTCTGTTTAAGGGTGTTTATTCTGAATTAGACAGGAAAATCGAATTGAAACTAAATTAATCGTTTCAATATTCGGTTTTAAATATAAATAAACAGTTCAAAATTGATTTAAAAACAATAAATTGTCGGTTAATCGAATAAAACCTAATTAAATAAAAACCTAGTAAAACCGGAAGGAAAGAGAATGTGGAGGAAGTGAGAGAATATCAGATTGGGAGAGAGAGACTATACTACTTGCCGTGGCCTGTGTGTATATAAATAATTACTCTTAATTTAAACTAATGAAAATTAACAGTCAAAAAATGAATTTAATTTGATGGGATTCACAAATCACAATGTCAGGCACTCCCTCCAGTGCATTTAGAATCTAGATTCCCTCGTCCATATAATTATTTTCCAGACAAGTACTTGGTTTGGTGTCATGGCAAATAATAGAGTTTCAATCTTATAGGAAAAAAAAAATCCAAGACATGATACATGAGAATATCACCAACACCGAAAAGGAAAGGAAATTTAGTAGATTTTAAATTTGACTAGTAGTGGTCATGACGATATTTAAGACGAGGGTGTGGGTAACGTTTTAAACGCAAGCATATTTATCTACACGGAACAAACAACAACAACAAAACCTTATCCCAATTAAATAGAATCAATCACATGAATTCTTATCCACTAATTAACTCTGTTCAATATCAATATCATACTTGAAAGAAGACCAACCTAAACTATAGGTATCTATACAAAACAAGGGCAAGACAGATTAGCTGGCAAACTTTTTTAAGATAAAAGATTAGTAGATATTGGTTCCCCTGACGCAATGGTATTTGGTGGAAGGCTCTAGACCATGAACTACGAATAGCATAAAAGAAATGAATGATGATACATATAAATATGGAGAAGCCAACAAAGCAAATGGATGGAGGGGCTGGGGTCCAATACAATCATACATCCTCTGCCCCCTTCAATTTATCCAACGAATGTAAATAAAACAGTTACAAGTAGTACCAACAATAACAATGGCGATATCATCCTCAGCTCCACCTCTAAAAATAAATATTTACAATAACTCAATAACCCTTCGCAAGAGCTTATGGTCATAAACACAGCCCACAAACCCTACCCAAAACTGCTGGCTGCTTTTTTTTCCTACCTAAACTCTGAAGCAGCCTCAAAACAGAAATAAACCCTCCAGCACGCTGAGAGGGTTTTAATGAAAGTCATATTTACACGTTGCCATCCAGCAAGTTCTTCAGCCTACATAGGGCCTCCGCAGAGAGGCTGCAGCACTTCAATTTCCTTTCTCTTGGAGGAGATGGCTCCATATAATACTCAGGCGAGGAAAAGCAAACAACAATCACAGTAAGGTTGTCAAAGGTGTTGAGACGAAGGGCCTCCATGACCAGGTCCCTGGCAGACTGCTCTGGGTCATCATGTCGACAAAGCCCACGGCGCACAACACTGACGGCATGTTGGCTTGACATGACATCCCAGATGCCATCGCAGCCAATTATCAGGAACTCATCATCTTCTGTAAGTTCCACCTGCTGGAACTCTGGATCCCCAATAAGAGGCGACGGAGAACCCCGTGGAAACTTCATATCCCAATCTCCCAACGCCCGGGAGACAGACAGGACACCATTCAGATAACCATCATCAACAAATGCACCCAGCTCCTCCACACGCCTACGTTCTGTTGGATAGATGGGTTTGTGGTCTTGAGACATCTCAATTGCTTCTCCTTTCCGGCAAAGGACTGCCCTGCAATCCCCTGCATTAGCTACTAGCAGAAGCCTGCAACAAGGACAATAGAAGGATCAGAAAGCCATAGAAAGCCACCAAAACATTAATACAAATAATTCTTAGACCCCAAAGAACACCACCAACGATGACTACATTTGCAGCTCATACCTTCCAACTATAAGGGCAGTGAGTGCTGTTGTGCCAGATGAGCTGCTAACAGTGGAGTCATCTGCCAATGCAAGGTCAGCTAGAAGGAATGCTTTTCGCATGGAATTTTCAACTTCTCCTAATAAGACATCACCAGCCTCGGATAAATCTGGGAAATCCGCATTTTCAAAGAAGAACCTAATTGCATTCTTCCTTACATATGCTGCTGCATCAGGGCCTCCATGACCATCAAACACCTATATAAGTATCCAGCTCCGTTAGTAACAGAACAATAAGAAGAAGGAAGCTGATGAGTAAACACCATAAAAGATGAAGCGTATATTAATTACCCCATAAAACGCACTTGGCTTAGGACATCTGATAAGTGACCCCAATTGTGTAGAAAGATCATCTATCCGTATATGTTCATCTTCCATGAATCTCCTAGGTCCAATGTCAGAAAAGCTGCCTGAACGGATGCTTGGGACAAACTGGAGAATGGCAGATTCAATAGCAGCATCTGAAATATCGTCCAATATCCTCGCATCCTGAAGAAATAAGAGACTCAAACAGATCAGTTATTACCACAGCTCAAAACCAAGTAAAAATGCAGTGACTGTTCACTGCATTTCAATGGATGGGGAGAACACTCGTGAAAATAAGCAACTGGCAAAATTCTTACTGTTCATTATATAATCACAAGCGGGACAAATAATAACTGAGAACCATAACAAACTGGAACGAGGCTCCTGAAGCTAAAAAAAGCGATTGATTTACATAATTCTAAACAGAATAAAACATGAAAATTATACTCTGTTTTTCAGTAGAATTTTGCACTAGGGAAGGTAAAGTTCTAATACTAATTTATTTCGGTGGGAAGAGGGCTATGGGCAACCACACAGACACGTATTTGGTCAGCATCAGAGAGAAGTTTTTATTCCCTCTGATATATATGGGAATTGAAGCCGTTAATTTCAGGGAGGGCAAAATCTTACATGCATAAACAGGAAGACCAGTTCCACAAGATAGAGTGAATTTGATGGGGAAAAAAAAAGGACGACGGTTTTTTGCTGTCAATTGACACAACGTCAAAATTGCAATCTTCTTCGTACCTAAAAGATAATATGATTCAATCTGGAGCATGTTAATAGATTTTGATGGATCATCCAGCACCAAGTTTTTCTGAAGAGAAAGCTCCTTAAATAAAGAGGAAAAAATTCATAATATTATAATTCAGCTTCTAATTATATTCAATCAAAAGTTCTTTTTAAGGAATTACAGAAAGCACAAAAATGAGAAACCCTCCATCATCGTCTACTTTCGTCTTTCGAGAAGAAACCAATTCTTGCGAAACCGCGTATAAAAAAAGCGAAGACTACAGACGAGATTGAAAGAAAACAAAACCACAAACTCAAATGCGACTCGGATATCAAATCTCGCAGAACAACAACCGAAACAAGGAACTCACCGCATCGGACAGCGAAATATCGGTCAAAACCGAATCCGCCGGAGCACGAATTTCCTCAATTAGAGATGGCGAAGGTGGGGAGACATCGACGATGTCATCAATCTTCTGAAGATTGCTTCCCTTGGCGATGCATCGATACTGAACATCCAAGACAGAAATACCCTGGTGACAAACAATCTCCGCTCCAGCTACCATCGCTGATGCACGATCATTACAAACAACAACAACAACAGAAGTACTTGGAAGCCCTCCCTGTGGAGAAATCTCAACAGATTCTGATCTTTTTATAGTAGAATTAGGGTTTCAAATCTTTCAAACGGATGAAAATAGAAAAGGAATCTTTCAATAAATTAGGGTTTCTTTCTTTCAGTCTTTATATATCTTCTGTTTCTCGCTCTTTCTTCCGATTTCTTTTCTCGCCGATGAAGAAATTTTAAAACCACTTTGCTCGTACTTCAATTTATAGATCCGGGTATGGAAAGAAAACCGGCCGCCGCTAAAAAGCTTTGAAAGTCTGTCAGACACGTGGGATATTATGGACCATTCGATTGAGAGATTATCAAAATTCAGAATCTTGTGATGGATGCAGGAATCTACACGTGCGTATATCTTGCTTGACGCGTGAAGCGTGACTTGACGAAAGGGCATAGTTAATTTAGTTGAATTGAAATGGCTATCACACCCTTCCAAGTAAGAGCCAGGTACCGTGTTCTGTTTTGACTTTAAAAGGGAGGGCATATTGGGGGTGGTTAGGGAATAAAAAAAATTAAACGTCGGAAGGAAGGAAGGAAGGGTTTCTTTCTTGCGAAGCAGGTGGTGGGGAGGCCATCAGAAAGTACGGTTTGCAAATACACGTGGGGAAAAGTTTGAAAGTATGATTGGGATTTGTCAGATAATCTGAGGGGTAATCTTGGAATTACATGAATGGAAGGACCTGGACGAGTTCCCACTTGCTTACGTCAGTGCTTATTTAAATTGATGTATGACTGGGATTCAGTCTTTTATTCTTTTTACTTAAAATCGTCTCCCCCTTGTACTTCAGGGAGAAGGCAAACGTCCTCGTCCGATGACCGATACGTGTATTTCTTCCATTAATAATTAAGGATAAGGATATGTAGTAAAATTCTTTTACATTTTCTCTCTTTATAAACACACGATTTCATTTAATTATTAGTATATTCCTCCATTTACGAATCAATGATGGTGACTCCGCTTCTCGCAATGCAATACGGTGTATGATTCTAATATATATCACTAATGTATCAATCCTCCCCTTAATGGTAAATTATGTTGTGACACAAGTGTGTTGCCCTATTGTAGATCCAATAACTAGAGAAGACCAAGCACACATCAAAACCCCTTCAATACCCAAAGCACTCGTATAAAACGAATTGATGGATCGCTAAAGGCGATTGTACATGAATCTCCTCCCTTTCATTATTGTTACAAAGTCATAAATTTGACGGTTGAATTACTAATACATTTTGGATTAATTATATTTTAAAGAATTTTCAAATACCCTTTTGTATCAATACCTGCATACTTTCGTTACTCTAATCACTATTGGTTGTGCACAATTTCGTAATTCGATGTTTCAAACCTTGGATGTGTCAGTCCAGGCACAATTTTTAAATATGCACCATGGGTCTTGGGGTTTAAAATCCACAAAATTTAGACCCCATTCAATCTACCATGTGGCAAATATTTATATTATCTTAATAAATTTAGAGTCAAGCTGTAGTGTCACCAAAACAAGGATAAAAATAACATGGAAGCAAAGAAAAAAAAAAACAAAGTTCAAATTATATTGATTTTTAAACGTGGTTTTTGTTTGGCATTGAAGATTTTTGCATAACCCGAATTAAATTTGAGGTTTTTTTATTATTTTATAAATAGAATGTTACCAACCTAAAATTGAGTGTATTTAAACAAATGTTAATAATTTTCTTTCTTTTTTTTCCTATTGTAATAATGGGTTGTAACAACTATTATAGAGTTACAATATTCGCTTCCTTAATTGTTCATGGCAATGAAAAATAAAGCCAACCGTTAAGGCTTTCAATTTCTTTGCAAAACTAATTCAAGAAAAAATATAAAATCCTATTAAATGAAGGATTCATACTCTGACCGTGTACGATAATCATATATAAAGGATAAAATTTACTGATATTTGTTGTTAGTCGCTTCATTCTTTGAGGGGTTACTTTGGTTATTAAAAAAGGCCAACTAATTAATTTCGTCTAACTATCTAGATAATTAAAGCCGATGCTTAAAGATTTTTTTACATTTTTTTTAGTAGGATTGGTTTATTTTTAGGTAAAAATCATATTAAAAAAATGAAACTAATATGAAAAAAATCCACTTCAAAAAAGATTCCTTTATATGATTTACTTGAAAAAAAAAAAAAGCAGAGTTTAAAGAAAACCTTAAATTAATAAAATGGTTTACGTAACTCTATAAGAATCTTTAGCGAGTGCTCATGAATATTGTTTTCGAAACCACCAATGAAACTGGCTCCTTTGAGTAAATTTTTATCGTTCTAAGGCATGATTAGTGTGATGGTAATTTTTGACAACCAAAGTTTGACTTTAATAATTTAATTGAAACTATATTATCTTCTTTTTTGAGGACTCTATTATCTATTTACAACTAATAACTAATAAGGGTATTGTAATTATAAAACTATAATAAAACAAAAGAAATGATGAAATAATTATAAAATTTTAAAACATTTTTTTCTTTTATTTTTTCATTTTATGAGAGTAAGCGCAAATGGTCTCCCTCAAATCCAAACCCCCACGAAGTGAAGATAGGATTCAATCTCAAGAGTTGACACCACCAAACCAGCATCAATGGATATCCGATTTTTGGCCTGACTAATCCCACCGGCCCATACTTACCCCACAATCGCATGAATCGAGTCATTCCAAGGTTGAATGAGAATCATCCCACTTGCATCCATAGTAAGAAAGAAAAAACACTTAACACCCCTGTATGATCCCTACCCACCAAACTAGTCGACTCTTTTTTTTTTTTGACTTCCAATCATAACTTAAAATACTGTCTAAAAAAACCCTTTGGGCTAAAGCCTAAAGCTATTTCCACTTGATTGTCAACACTCGTATCATCTGTCAGCTAATCATATATAATATATGACAAATTGATATTTTTTTTTAATGAAATGGCAAATGGATATGATTTGTGATGGAAGTGTTTTCTTTAGGGCTCTTAATTTGCAATTGTATGATATGGAAGTATGATGTAGTAATTCTAGATAAATATAGGGAATGATTTGCAGTTTGCCACATGGCAAAATTTTCAATTGAACAGAAACCTTTTTGATTAGTTCATCCAGGCAAACCACTTTGCCCATAAAATATATATCATTTTTTGGGGCAAAGTATTTGGCAAACCTAACTAAGTTAGTTCTGGTTGATCCACAATCTGCCATGTGGCATATTGGATATGGATGACCTTTCCACGTGTACTTTACACGTTGAACTAGGAGCAAACTGTGTACTGTTCCTTCATCTAATTGCACTTTTTTTTTTTAATTTGATGGGTGACAAGTGTCATATTTGGTTGGACGCAGCGCTGGATATCTCCACGTTCACTAGTTTTTTTTTAATAGAAGATAGAGAGTTTGAATTGGTTAAGCAATTAAGGAAAAAAATTTTTTTTTTTTTTTTTTTTTTTTTTTGGTAAAGCAATTGATGAATCTGGGAAACACTAAACATGCAACACCGAATCCCAAGGTTTTAGTTCAATGGCTACTGCCAAATCCGATCCGATACTAATTCAGATCGGGTACAGCTCCAATGGCATACTGACATCTAAATTTGAAACTAATTAAAAGTTTAAAAAGGAAGAATATTGGGATTGGCCACAGCTGAAATCCGAATTGGCCAATTCAGCTGATGAAAGAGAGTATTGTGATGGTCATAGTAAGCAACCTATGGATAGTTATCTGACAACCGAAGCACAAAAGAGAGCCCAACCCAAAAGACCGATCTATTAGGTTGAACCACACTTGGTCCATGTGAGATCCCAATGAGGGATCATAACAGTTAACTTGTAGATTCCTGTAACCATTGGAAACAATTCAACTTCAGTGTTTACACAGTGAGAGACCATTTATGTAGTAGATGTGAACAGTGAATGAGAGAATGAACTGATAGGGGATTAGTTGAATTGATCTTTGCACTTCATGTGGTTAGGGGATCTCTAGATGACCTGTTACAAACAAAATCAACATGAGGATTTATCACCTGATCACCACATAACTATCAGAAAGCTTCCATAATCTTTGATGTACAAAAATGGTAACTGGATACCACGTCCAAAACAATAAGCATTAAATCAAACGCTCCATCTTTTCTGGATAGTTAAGATGGGTTGAACCAGCAGTGGATAATATCATGGAGTTCCCATTACCATAGCTCTCCCCATTTTGATGCTGGCCTGGACGGGTAGGAAAAGGTGTCATTCAGTAGCATTCGACGTCATTCAGCATTCGAAGTCACTCACAGCAGACGGGCTGATGCTGTACTTGCAGTTTCTCCCAAAGGCATAAAACCATCCTTGGGCTTTGATAATGGGCAAGAACATAATCTGATTCACATCCAGTATTGTAAAACCTCTCATCATTGATGTAATGCACTTCCTGACCACTCTTCTTAAATTGTTCAATCCATATGCCCATTGCAACATCTTCCAGTTTAAAAAGCTTGAAAATCAACATGAGAGAAAAGAAAGCATCAATGGAGTCAGTATGAGGGTCCAAATATTGTTACTGTTCCAGCTAAAGACTAAACCCTGAACCCACTGATGGAATTTCAAAAATATTCTCATGGAGAGTCTCGGGAATTATAGTCCTGATTATACGATCCATTTATCGGTTCACTTATCCTTTAGAAATGTTACCGTTCATCTATTTATCCTAATGAGAATTAGTACAAGGCAAACAAAAAAAAACATATGTAGGCCACAAACAAAGTAACATGAATATCTGCAAAGTTTAGACAGCTTAACAAGCATGCCCAAAGGCAGTTCCAGCCTCTATTAGGGAAGATGCAACAAGTTGACCTTTCTTTAAAAAAAATTCTATTAAAGCAGAAAACTGACACATCCAGAGTGAAACATCTGAAGTCCTACATTTTTGTTCTTGTGATATAAATGATATTCTTACCATAAGATGCCCTCCTTGGTGGCCTTGAACAATAAATTTTGCAATATCTCGAGATATAATATATCCCGGACCATGAGCCCAGGCAGGGTATGAAACATGTGGCCACTCCTGCACCATCAAACCCTCATCAAAGTAGAACCTATGTCTAATTCAAATTCGAGAAGTTTCTCTTCTTAAAAATGAAAAGCTCACTAAAGTTGATACCTCCATGCTGATGTACCATTTGCTGTCTTTGTCTCTGTGAGGTTCGGAATCAAAGGATATACGACCATACAAGAGGCCATTAGAGACCTTTCCATCAAGACTAGAGAGAACTTCATCAATCCGAACAAAAGCATCATCATCGGTTTTCATTATATATTTAGCAGGAAGAATTTTACCCTACAAAGTCGTAAGGAGAATGTTATTACCTGACAAAGGAGAAGGAAAAATAGCATATACAGAGAAATCTATAGTAAGCACGAAGGCATCATCTTCAACCTAAAAATTGTACATATACATGGCATGCGGAGGTCTCTAATCCAAACAAGCCCACCACTAAAAAATATAAACTGTAGAAATCTGAATACTTCCACTTTAACCAAAAATGTGTACATGTAAACTGATATGCAGAGGCCCCTAACCTGATTAGATCCACTGAACGATATCTACAGTAGAAATCTGAATGTCAAGATGATCTCAACTATTCGATTTTACTCTCAAATTTGATGGTAAAAAAAAAGCCCCACAATATTACAGGAAATAACTTTATAGATCAGACAGCCAAAATTATCTGACTATGCTAATTTTTGGTCATGAAGATCTCCCATGCAGGGCCGCTTTAATGGTGGATTCTGATCCTCTTAAGATGTGACAACTGTCATGGTTTTCAAATTCTGCTGCGTAAACATGGTACAGACCTTTATTGCATCACTCGAGGAACAAGATGGTTTATACATCTAAAAGTGTAGCTCAAGGAGATTAGGGGATGGGGTTCAGATTCAGACCTAAATGCTTGTCGTTCAGAAGTTTCCTGGCAACAAGAGCCCCAACTAAGGGTGAACTAGCCCGACATAATTGAAGCTGAGATCGGAATGAGTTCCTGGGCAGCCCATGAACACCCAAATACCTAACCCATGTCTGGCACCTCATGTACAAGCAAGCAACTAAGACTTTTCCAGTTTCTTATTTCTGAGTTTTAGGAAATTATACAAAAAACAAATAAGATGAAAGAAAAAAATCAACTCAGATGAATATTGACACTTTTAAAACCTTAGAAGCACCTTTTTTATAAAAATAAAAAAAATAAAAAAATAAAAAAATATTAAAAAAAAAACCCTCAAACAGAAGTTTTATCCATTTAGCTAAAATTTGTATGACATACCCCCAGGATGCAAATAGCAATGGTTTTCAAAGTGATCAGGCTATAATAATCAACAAATGGCATCAACTGGATATCTCCAAAAAAATTTGATTCTCTCCACAGCTTGATGTTGACTTGCCTATTCTTCTGCTGCAGATTTGGAAAGTACGAAGTCATCAGTTCAAGAGCTTATCTGATGAAATAAAAATAGAATGTAGGATGCTACAGCATTACAAGTATATTGATCCGGACTGAGTTGAATTGACTCCATGTATATTTACAGAATCATAAATGACTAATAGAAGTCAAGAAAGAGCACTTTATAAAATTCTTTCTGGTAAAAGATCAGGAGAAACTGTAGCTACTGAAGAAAGACCATAGGACCCTCTTTCCCCTACATAAATGACTAACAGAAGTGAAGAAACATGATAGCCTATAATCATCTCTGGTAAAGATCAGGAGAAATTATAGATAATGAAATAAATGTTTATATCAAGTAAAGGCCTTAGTTTAAAAGTCCCATTCATTGCCTATCCAAATCTTAATCTAGTACCTTGAACTATTCAACAATCTGAAGTATATCAAGCTCTCTTGAACTGCAGTGTATGACTTACAAGACCAACGAAAAAGCGGACAGCCACATCCCCAGAATGTACAGCTTTGTACTGCATCCAAGACCTTCTCAATGCCATTCGGCGCTCAAAATTGTTCCCAGTTGAGAAAACCCCAACCAAAAGTTTAAGCCTTTTCTTAGAGACTGGAGGAGCTTTCAGGTTCTCAGCATCACCAATTAGATCCAGATCTTCAGGAACAGGCAAACCATTAGCTAGGGCAGATAAGAGACTTAAACCACCAGCCACTTTGACTCCACTAACCAACCATGGTTCAAATTTCTGCAGTGGAAGAAATAACATCAAACATAGTAAAGACATCCTAAAACTGTAGAATTCTAATGTAGACAGAGACACGTCACCTACCTCCTTGTATGCAAAAGATGTTTCATGCCTCCCATTCACAGTCATATGGAACCCCTCTGAACCAACCCATATTGTGGCAGTAAATGGATTTCCTTCGACAAATGGGAAGTTAGCAACATTTATGTGGGGAGTCCCCTCAGAAGCATTAATTCTGTTGCTACTACTAGGCTGAATGCCACCAAGGTTCTCCCCAATCACACTTCTTACAATTGGTTCATTGCATCGAACTAGTCCATCAACTGGCAGATGTCAACCAAGATGTGTTAAAGAACAGAATAAGCCCTACCCAGCAGAGATCATGATGCAATAAAGAAGGCATTTAAACAAATTTTTTTTAAGTTGACATATTTTGGTCAAAAATATACTGAAACTTTTTGGTTATGCCAGAAATAGAAAGTAAATATTAGTGTACTAATGTAGTTATCATTAACTTTATAACGTTCGGTAAGAAAATAGTGTCATAGAGCAATCTTTGATTTCACTTATATGGAGACCCTATAATTTATCTAATTTTCATTTGGTCAGGAATTCAACTCGGTTAAAAGAGTGCAACCAACTGATGAGCAGGCCTTTGCCATAGTTTTCAGTATATGTTTAGCCGTTTAGAAGAACAAATTGGATGTGAGAATAAATTGGAAGTGATACAATTGTCGTGATTGAGTTAACCTCTTTAGTGAGAGGTGTTTCTTGTTTGTAACAAGTCGCCCCTCTACAAATTTCTACATTCAACATTTCAGTATTTTAAAGCTAGACACTTAGTAACAAAACAAGCGGTTAAAGAATGGCATACACCTCAGAACAAATTAATACAGAAAACATTAAATCGAAAGGCTCCAGAGAATAAGCATCAGAGGGAAAAGAAATATCGGAAAGCGTACCTTTCCGGTCGCTAGTGGAACCATGAGCAGGACATCTTTCTTCTTTGCCCCAACCCCGCTCAGTGCTCCACATATTCTGAACTATGACTGGATCTTCTGTCAGTTCATTCCCGGGCAAAGTAACATTATAATGCAATATAATAGGAGGCCTAGGCTCCCCTTGAAGTTGTGATTCTATAAGTTCAATTTGAAAGCTCCCACGATGTTCCTCGGGAATGCCAATCAGCGTAATGGAAGAACCATCAACGAGCCCACAAGGAAACTTGAGCACAACTCCTTCACTAGATATTGTATCATTTAGTATACTTACAGAAAAAGGGCAGTTCTTATTTTCAGCAACATATCTGGGGTTGCTACTATTCATGACATTGGAAGACTTTTCCTCTGCAATAGCGGCCAACATTTCCTTCCAAGCAGTGGAAGCTTCTTTGACCCCTTGAGCTGTTTCAGGCAAAGAATCTGACCTTGCTAATAGGGAGCGCATCTGAGTCCATACAACCATGACCCTGGATTCCTCTACTGAAAAATTTGTCGGAGAGTAAAGATCCCAGAGTCCTTCAACGGTAATAAGGCTAGGCCTCTTCAGGCGATTTCGTGTTTTCTGCTCTTGCGAAGATCTAATGGCACCTTCATCCTCTATATAAGAACTATTGGTTTGATGGTTTCTAAAGAAACTATACGCAGAGTGCTTCTGTGACTGCTTTTCCACTAGGCTGTACCGGATAACCAAAACCATAGCAAGCGCGATAATCAAAATGCCTCCATACCACTTCTTCATGGTCAGCTCGTTTGGATCAAACGCTTACTGAACAAGATCGATATATACTTCCACAAGCGAAACAACAATAGAGAAGATCTGAATCCCACTGTGTTAAGAGCTAACTGGAGAAGTGAAAAATAAGAAAGTTCATACACTGAACTGACCTTTGAAATCCGAGAGCAGTAGACAAGTTGAAGCCTTCCTGCTCTTCTTCGTCTTCTACTTCTCTCACTACTATGGTAATCGATCCCTGCAACTTCTTGGACTTCAGAAGACCGCCATTACTTCATCCTCTACTGCTCAGTGGAGCCATTTATGCTAAGCTGTTCCACTTCCACCACTTGGAAGCAGCTTACTACTAGGAATAAGACACGCTTCCAGTGTCCTGCGCTGCTGGAAAGGTATAAAAATCCTCTCCCGCCCACCTGCCGCTGGCCAAGGGCGGGATTTCAACCGGCCCACCTTCCAATGTATTGATAGACGGGTCAATTGATCCCCAGCCCTTGGATCAGCGGCAGGAGGCAAGAAGCTCCTGCCGCGGGAGAGGATTCCTTTCCGCTGGAAAGAACTCTCAGAATCTCTCTCATTGCATCGTATATGCAGTCAGTTGAGGAAGGAGATCGTCTCCTGCGGTAGGACGGTCCTACGACTGATCCAAGGGTTTGGGGATCAGTCTGGCCGCCTGCCAATACATTGGGGGTGGGCCAGCTGAAATCCGGCCCTTGGCAGCGGCAGGATCCGGTTCCGGCAGCAGATTTGGATTTTTTTTTGCCACGTCAGATTTAGGGATATGATCATCCATTGCTAGTCAACTAGATACCAGCCGATTCCGAATTAACTCGGCCATTAAAACGATCCAAGAAGTAGGTAGAAAAACACGACAGAACAGAAAAACATCAGGGCGATAGCAGGGACTAATGATCTTGACCTTAACCACCAATTTGGTTTGGAGGCAACATTCCAAAATCTGGGCCTTCATTCGTTGCAAAAGACATTTCTCCATATCTTTGGAGCATGAAAACCTCATTTCATCATTGAAATCCTGCAATCAGACCTCTGAAGTCTCACAAATCCATGGCAATATGATCAAGACTGGACTCGACGTCAACCCTTTCACGGTGAGCAAACTTCTTGCCTCTTGTGTACTCCTCGACATAGAGTATGCTGCCTCAATTTTCAAGCATATCCAGAACCCCAATCTCTTCATGTTCAACACAATGCTGAGAGGTTACTCGATTTCTGAACATGCCAAACAAGCTCTTTTTCTTTTCAACTATATTAGGGTTCTGGGAGTTTCGCTAGATCAATTCTCCTTCATCTCTACTCTCAAATCTTGTGCTCGCGAATTAGCCCTTCAAACCGGCCTAGGGATTCATGCAGTTGCTGTTCGTTGCGGGTTCGAGTTCTTAATCAACGTGAGGAACACACTCCTCAATTTCTATTGTGATTGCGGAAGGATTAGAGACGCCCATCAATTGTTTGATGAATTGCCTCAAGTAAGAGATTCGGTCTCTTGGAACGTTTTGATGGGTGGCTATCTCCATATGTCTCAACCGACAGTAGTCATGGATTTATTTGTGGAAATGCATATTGCAGGTTTTCAGGTTAGCATCCCAACGGTCTTGAGTGGTTTTTCTGCCTGTGGTGAAGCAAGAGATATACTCGGAGGAGAATCTCTCCATGGTGCTTGCATCAAGAGTGGATTTTGTGCTGATAAAAACGTGGTAGCTGCTACCATATCCATGTACTCAAAAACTGGATGCATGGATTCTGCAAGGCGGATATTTCACGGGCTCAGAGAGAAGGATGTTGTTTTATGGAATTCCATCATAGATGGGTACGCCAAAAATGGCCTGCTAGAAGAATCATTAGCTTTGCTATCCCTAATGAAACTTGATCGAGTGAAACCTAATTCGGCTACATTTGCTGGTTTGCTGGGGACTTGTGCTTCTAAGGGAGCTCTTGCCATGGGTCAGTGCGTCTATGATTATATACAAGAGGAAAGACTGGAGTTGGATGCTGTTCTTGGTACAGCTCTTATAGATATGTATTCAAAATGTGGGTTCCTTGAGAGATCTGTTGATATTTTTCGTAGGATGAGGAGTAAAGATGTGAAAACTTGGACAGCAATGATTGCAGGTTATGGTTTCCATGGCCAGGGAAAAAAAGCTATTCAGCTCTTCCTTGAGATGGAGGAGGAAGTAAGGCCTACTGATGTCACCTTCCTTGCTTTGTTAAGCTCTTGTAGCCATGGAGGCCTTGTGGCTGAGGGGAAGGACTTATTTAAGAGGATGGTCCGAACATATGGGTTGTTACCTAAGATTGAACACTATGGGTGTATGATCGACCTATTGGGTCGTGCTGGGTTGTTGGAGGAAGCTCACAAACTGATCAAATGCTTGCCCATTGAGAGGGATGCTACAGCTTGGCGTGCATTACTTGCGGCTTGCAGAGTCCATGGTAATGTTGAACTGGGAGAAATTGTGAAGAGAGAATTGATTCAGTTGAATGATAAACATCCTACCGATTCAATCCTTTTGTTGAGCACTTACGCCATGGCTGGGAGGTTGCCTGATGTTGCAAGAATGGAATTTGAGGAACCAAAGGTGGTTCCGAAAGAAGCAGGGTGCAGTTCAATTGAGGTGGTGGATAGTTTAGGTCTGAGAAGGTAGATGCTAAGTCATATCATTTGGAGAATTGGAGCTTTCCCAAGAGTTCCTCATGGCCCCTGCAATGTGAGGCACAAATAGAGCTAACCACACGGCAGCACTTAGCTGTTGGGTTCCCATGAAATCCATGATTAGGACAACACAAAGAATACCAGTACATGTGCATGGTTTCATAAGGGTTATAGGACCAAAGGGTCCTGGCATCACCTTTGAACTCTAGCTACCGTTTCCTTCTATTCCTTCAGCCTAGCAACTACTCTCCTATGTGTATTTCATTGGGATGTTTAGTAGTAAGTTGGATTTTGAGGCTTCTTCTTTCCATCCCTATTGTCATTTTCTTTTTTTTTGGCTGTATATTGATAACTAATAAACCTTGTGCTATAGAAATTCAAATACGGGGGTCCTCCAAGTGATGCCCCAGTTTGTTCTTTTTCAATTGTGTAGGTTGCTACAGATCAATTAGAAACTTCCATTTGATAATGCAGTGCTGTAAATTGTTCTTTATTATGATTATTGATATAGTTGGGGTAGCTACAGAGAAGTGCAAGTTGAGTGTTCACTTCAATTAACAGATCATTGTCTGGTCCTGCACTGAATCTGAATCGCTTTGGTTGATTTCTCTGTCTGATACAACCTTGGGAGAACTCAGTCCCTTAAACTGGCTTGTAAAGTGATGGAACCCAAGACCCTATCATCCCAGTTAGTCTCTTATGGGACCAATGTCTGATTAACCCCTCCATAAGGTTAGGGATTGTAACACTGTCTGTCGTACTTGATAAGATAGCCTCTTCTGTTGTTGCCGATGTTCTGCAAGTGTTATCCACCTGGGCCCTGCAGTCCACACCTGAAAGTACGTGTATCTGTAGGAAAAAGATACAGTTGGCTCTGCAACATTATCGTCTGCATTAGAATAGGAACTGGAATACCTCAAAAGAGGTAGTGGCCACAGCAATTTTTTCCCCTGGTCCAGCTGATTTATCCAAAGATTCATTTGCACCCGTTATGGTCTGGATCTACAGATCCCCAATAATGAGGATAAAACAGTGTGTTTTGATAGGCAAACACATCTCACAATCACTTTACGGGCAATAAATGTTTTGTACACAAAATTAAGTTATTGATCTATTTGCAAATATATTACAGCAACCTTCTGAAACCAAAACCCATCCACCTGGTCTACAAAGAGTCAAACACATTGTGATCTTCTGGCTGAAACACCAAGCTCATATAATACAAAAATACAAAATTTGAGTCATATTCTGCTGTTCCCCATTTTGTTCCGGACCTAAATACTAGAAGATTTTATATATAGAAACAATTTTTGTTTTCAGAGCAAGATGATTTTATAAAAATCCTCCATGAGCAAACATCTGTACACACCAATGGTAACTCGGGTTCTACATTGTAAACATCCATCATACGCAAAACAATTTCGCCTCTACAATCTACAGGTATGAAGAAATTCACCAAAGAGAGAATAACATTCCGCTGCCACAGCTGATCACCCACGCTTCCCTCTTCACCTAATTTTACACAGGAAAAGCTCAAGAATGGATGTGGTCAAAGAATGTAAGTATCATCTTCCATACATTCTCTTGAATTCTCAGATGTTCACTGCTAATTACATCCGATTGTTCCTTCTGCTTGGAGAACTGACATCACTTCTATCAGTGTCAGAATTCTCCCTCTGTGTATCAACCTCTATGCTCCCTGCTTGACGACTCCGGTGTCTCCTATCCTGGGAATTTCAAAAAAAAAATAGTTATCATTCAGAGTCACTCAATGGTTGCATGAGTGTATAACTAATAACTCTTACTGATATGCCTGACCTTTTTAGCCAAAAACAAGAGGCAATGGAACTAACCCCAAGGGGATAGCTCAGTTGGCAAGGACCAATACCTTAGAATTAAGAAGTCAAATTCAAATCTCCTTGGGCCTACCTTTCCAAAAAAAAAAAAAAAAAAAGAGGCAATGGAACTTTGAACCGTATGACAAAAGATGAGTATTTTGGGTTTCCCCATTTTAGGACATGAGCACACAAGAAAAGTGACAGAGAAATTCATTTCGGATTCGATATGAGCTACCCAGAGAGATAAGAGGGGTAAAAATGTAGAGAATAACAAAGGAGAAAATTGATATATATCTAAATCCCAGATATCTACTTAAATGCAAGTACTGATACATCTAATACAGGCTTGTTTTTTAAAGGCAGACTTAAATCAGTCTGACATCTGACAAGCCATGTACCTTAAATGGATGCTTTTTAAAATTCCACCCATTTGTATTTGAATCAAGAAATATACATATGCTTCAATATAAGATGCCAACTCAGCTCATTTTCTGAAAATAACTTTGGTAACGATTAACCCATTACAGAGAAAATTCCTATCACAGTGAAACCACTGCCAAATTCCAGGCTGAGGAATTTGAAAGGTCAAATTAGAAGCATACCTCTCGAGGAAGAGGATATTCCTCTGACTCAAGCATGCGAACAACTTGGCTCATCTTTGGTCTCTTGTGTGAGTCCGGATCAACACACCTTAAAGCAGTCAAAAGGGCTCTTTTGAGGGCTTTAGTAGATGGCCTTTTCTCAATATTTGGGTCCACAACCTCTTCAGAGCGCCTATTGCCAACCATCATCTTAAGCCAGTCAACCAGATTCACCTGCGAGTGCCACCAAATTAGTCAATATTGATGAAACATTAACATATAAATATCAAACCAAAGTGAAACCCCAGGAAGAGGGTGGGAGGACAACCCGAGGACCGCCATAGTTTGTGAAGTGAAATTATGCAAGGCCCATCAAGTCTCTCAATTGAGCTTGCATTCTTCAAATGTGAACTCAATAACCCCAATATGCTACAACTAATACAGGACGGCTCAAAGTAGAGGGCTGGTGAATATACTAATCCTACAAAGATGCTACGTGATATACATACTGTGGAGTTTAATTCCTTGAAGTCAAGTCTGGTGGGCGCCTTACTAAATTATCAATAAAACTTATGAGCAGGAGTGCTGGACCAGAGCTTTTTCTTCAAGAATATAAAAGGCTGAGTTATTTCAGTCAGCTCATTTACAATTTTGACTATGCAATCTCCATCAGGAATATACCCTTTATAAAAATTATAAAAAATAAATAAATAAATAAAAACTATCTCCTCATTTTCTCGTAAGAGCTTTGCCATTTCTTTCCCCGGCAATGAACCCACTAATTAGGCCACGAACTTAGAGAATTGGACAGATGAAGTTCTGGCATGGATGGATTCCGTTTTGGATTTCACATTGCCAAAATCTCTGATCTGTTCAGCTTTGTCACTTCAATGACCCATGAGCAATTTCTTTCTCTAACAACAAGAAGTCTCATGCAGCACCATAACATCACTAAAATCCTCCTGGCTGCAGAGAAACACAACAACATTTAACAGAAAAAACTATGATGGATGTTTGCTTTGGTTTCACCAACAAAGGAAGTCTGCAGAATCCCACAAGTGATTGTTTTCTCCAGCAAAGACAGTCTCATCAGTTCCAGCTAAGATAGCACTTGCCTAACAATGAAAGATGTGTTCGACCAATGGAGCAATTCTGCAATTTTGCTAAAGTCTGTGGGTTTCAGTTGGATTTTGTGATCAGTGGAAAAGATGGTTGAGAATACTAGATATGCCTGCAGCTGAGCATGGGACGATGAAAAACATGGAAAGCAAGCATGATTGAAGATGCAAATGCAATTGTCTGTGTGCATGCATGTATAGAACTGATCTGAGCATTAGCCAGAAGCTAATCAGAAGGAAAGAAAAATATTAGAGAGGTAAACCACATATTGCTTGTGGATGTTCAGAAAGTAAATCAATGGGGTTCAGTTCAGGGTTAGTTATAAATTTAAACTGACGATAAATTTCAATGAAATAACTCAACTTGTAAGGACGACTGTAAGCAGAAAAGTCAAAATTTCAAATGATATCATTGTTTCATGTATACTCCATAAATCCAATAGCAGAAGTCTACACATACATCTGCTGAACAAGAAAATCTGGTAAAACACTAAAACTACCTCCACAGCATTTTAACATACCTCATGGGCAGGGCGACCATAGTCCACAGGATCTCTTCCGGTAATTGCTTCCAACAGCAAGACCCCAAAGCTATAAATGTCACTCTTTTCATTCAAAAAGCCCGTATTTGCATATTCTGGAGCCACATATCTAGAAAATTAAAGGAAAATATATGTGTGAGAGAGAGAATTGTTCCTTTACTCATGGCATTCACAACTTCTCAATCAAATTTTAAAAGCAATGACATTCATCCAAAGAAATAAAAGAAATATCTGACGACCATAAAATATCCACTACATGTAGCTTGTAAGTTAATTACCCAAAGGTGCCCATAACTCGGGTTGAGATATGACTTTTCCCAGAACCCAGCAGCTTAGCCAACCCAAAATCAGACACTTTAGCATCGAAGACATTATCAATCAATATATTACTGGACTTGATGTCTCTATGCACCACTTTTGGCTCAATAGCTTCATGCAAGTAAGCAAGCCTGTAGCAAATAAGGAACTATTTTAAAAAAAAAATCAAAATGTACGGAAATAAAGCCCGCAAATTCATATATGAATGAATCAACTTACGCCTTAGCAGTGCCAAGGAGAACCTTCATGCGGGATTCCCATGTAAGATATCCATACTGACGCATAGCTCCATGTAGCCATTGCTCTAAATTCCCATTGTTGACATACTCATAGACCAACAACCTACACAATTTTAATAAAATGTAACCAGAAGCATTCCCAGACCAAACACTCACACATACATATCTGTAGGGAATTCATTCATCTTGCAGAGAATATTAGTTTGCATTCTTGTCCAAATACTCTACCAAAGTTACGGCAAATGCATTGGATGGTGTTCCCTCATATGAGCAGCATTTTGGTACAAAGAGATCTAGGTAGTTATTCTATAAAAGCCAAAGTAACATCAGTCCATGGTCATTCACCTACAGTATTATGTGAACTACTAAATATGGCTATATGATAATTACATTGTAGTGGATTATATAATCCACAAGATCAATATCTTTCAATTTTTCTTAAGAAACAATGTTCTGCTACAATATTACATGCAAAAGTTTCCTAGTCGATGCAGTCAGTAAACGGGTTGAAGAGACAAGCGCACTCCATGGACATAAAAAACATCCTCCCTACCATATAACATATACATAGCTATACACATACATGTTGATGTCATGAGATGGATAGACAGATTGACAGTTATACCATGCATGCTGCCCATGTTCCTCAAAAGCATGGAAAAAGGATCATACCTGTGAGTGCCTTCAACACAGTACCCCAGTAGCCGAACTAAATTTTTGTGACGCACATGGCCTATAGCTTCAACTTCCACTCCAAATTCCCTCTCTGCTTGGCCTCTATAGGATAGGATCCAATAAGTTACATAAGCTATACAGAATTTGAGATAAGAAATAAGGAACACAATGCAATTGGGAATACAGAAATAAATTTATTTATTTTTTAACTTACAGATTGTTAAGGAGTTTCTTCACTGCCACTGGAGTCCCATTTATCAGTTGGCCCCGGTAGACGACTCCATAACCACCCTCTCCAAGGACATTTTCCTTTGAAAATCTGTTTGTCGCAAGCTCTAGATCCCTCAGTGTAAACCAGTGGCCCCAACCAAGATGAGAGAATTCAGGCAGGCCAGTTAGAGGTGATGGAGCAGTTGTGGGATATAAAGAAGGAGGTCTGTAGACAGCATGTGTTCCAGAATTTCCTTCTTCTCCAGATTGAGACCCAGCCCCATCTTTCTCCAAGTGATGAAATGAGCCTGATTGAGTACTATTATCGCCATTCTTTGTTTTGTCTACACCCAAATGGACCAGAACCTTGTCTGAGTCTTTATCAGTGGGTTTATCATCAACAGGGAGGATGATCCCTTCATTGTTTGCTACTTGGTCTATCCTTACCTCTTTGATTTCCTTTGAAACAGCTGGGATTTGACTAAGGGGGAGTCTAACATTGGACCTCCTGGATTTCCTCCGTGAAAATAGACAAAAGGATAGCACAAAGAGAATGATTACAATAAATACACCCACGGCTATCCCAATTAAAACCCAAACCTTGAGACCAAAAATGCCCGTTTTCTTTGATAGTTCAGCATTAAGATTAGTCATTTCTCTTCCGCCGAAGTCAAGGAATCTACAAGACAGAACACAAGAAAATGATATTGTAATCCAGTTCGCCAAAACTATATCCTTGTACTGTTTCATATTTTTAAATCTTGCTCTTTTTTTTTTTTTTACTCGTTTGTAATATTATGACTAGTGGCATGAGCTTCCCACTCTTTTCCCTTCGACCAAGAAAAACCCAGGAGCATAAGAAAGTGAACAAAAATTGAAGCGCACAGACAACATACAACAACAAAATAGGGCACTCTGATTGGGGAAGATATAGCAAAAATTGACAATCTCGCAAATAATGGATCAGTACAACAAAAACAAGGCATCAGTACAACTTCTGTTTCCTTTGCACCAAGTTTCACCAGTATAAACAAGACAAGTGTAAACAGACTAAAAGCAATGAATCAGGAGCAAAATCTAAGGAAACAATTACACAGACATTCTGTTTCTTCAAATTCTTTTCCTCCATAAATAAACCAAAATAACCCATTTCCGATATCCGGTCATACAATATCTTCTTAAAACAAAACTGGAAGTCTAAAATTAAAGTAAGATGGGAATGTTAAATCTTTTCAACAGATTGTCATTTTTATACCTGCAACAGGCCCGCAGCCCAGATCTCTGAACCCTCTTCTCCACAACTAGTCCCACGGGCAAATGAGTAAACCTTAATCCCGGATCTCACTGATCATAGAAATGCAGGAACCCATATTGAGAGCAGCACAAAGCAAGTCCAAATCAACCTCATTGTTGAAACTAGATATATATGCAGTAGGGTTTGGGTTTCCCTTCTGGGTTTTCTGTGTTGTGTAGCAATCGGTCTCTGAATCTAAACTCGAAGGGAGTTTTCTGGCTCCAAACCTAGAATTCAGGTTTCGGAGTGAGGTCGAGTGCGATAATACGAAGGGATGGAGTTATCAGCGGTAGGTGACAAAGAGATGCTTCACGCTCACAAACAGTGAAGGAGAAGAAGCATTCAAGCATGGAATTGGAAGGTTTCCTGGGCTTTCCCTTGGTTCCATTAATAAATAGCGGCCTTCTGATTATCAGAAATTTATAATATAATAAAAACCAAAGAGTGCAGAGAGAATATATATTAAAATATTATAACTTTCACTCCGATTTTTCTCCTTTTCATGGTTTCCGTTGGTGTTACGATTTACGACTTTAGGACAAAGTCTACTATAAAATTATTGCGATTTAAACCTCATGCGAAGCAAATTACAACATGGGGACTCTGTAATTGTTTTTTCCCTGGAATCTGTCTGGTGACACTGTTCAGCGACGACTACGGAAGATAATCCACACTTCTGTCGGTGATCGTCAAAGAAACAAACTGGAGTTGAGAATTGAAAACTTCACATTACAGACCAAACAAAGTAATTGGCTTACAATCCAATTAATGACAAAATAACAAACAGAAAGAATAAAAATTCAATGGAAATTACCGCAAGGATCGTGTTGGAGAGATAATAAATCTGCCCATCAGGGAAAGATCCGTGTTCGATTCCGAACATTAATGGTACACATGTCACCGTTCTTAAACCCGCAGTCAGATGTTATCTCAGTAGACAGATAAGTAAGAAGATTATTACCACGATCTTGGAGATAACCGCCAATCAATTACGAACGTAGATGTTTCTTTATATCTCTATCACGGATCCGTATCCTGTTCTCGCAGAGGTTTTCGGAGGACAGTGGCAATCTGTCCTGGATGACTGCCACGTGATTCTTAATAAATCCAAGACCTACGTTCGAGCTAACACCCACCTGACAGCCTAGCCGACAGGGGTTATCGGCTCAGATGTGGGTCTCGAATTCAACCGAGAGCCACGTGGTAACCATCCGAGATAGGTTGCCGCATCCTCCCAGAATCACTGGGAGGAGACAATGTGCATCCCTCGATCACACATCAATTATCAAGGATATCCCCGAGCTAAGATCACGGAACAATTATAGTTAGACCATTGTTAGATCAAAATCAAATGGTCAGAAAACTTCCTTAGCCATGATCAACTCCAATTTACAAGGGATAGGATCGTACATTCAACAACTTGCCACATCCAACCACCATGATAGATTGTAATTGTTGACATAATATCAAGAGCATAGCCGAGATAAACTAAATCATTTTGGGGTTGAATGAGAATCATTCCACTTACCTCCAAAACAAAAAATAAATGATACTTAATACCTCGTGTGAGTAGGCCCAAAATTGTAAGAGAAATCAAACTCATAACCTTCTACTTATTGAGATGTAGACTCCTTAACCTCGAGATAGTCTAGGGGGTGAATGAAACAGATGATGAAGTGACATGGTCCAAACGATCGAGAATTGAACCAATAGTCAATTAGTATACCATATTTGATTCTATTTTATCTTTACAGCTTGTATATCATTTCCCAAAATAAATAAAAGGACAGCTTTCCTTCCTACATGATAAAGAGAGATCCTCTTAATTATCTGTCATTTTGTATGATTGGTAAAACCATGTTAAAAGAGGATAATTTGAACGTTCAACATGCATGGTAATTCATTAAAAATCATATCGGTGGGTTTGTGAAAAAAATTATGTCTTAGGGGTGGCAAAAAAATCGTCTTTCGCGCGCCAGCCTTCCAGCCCGCCATCTGACGGGTTGGAATGCATCGGTATATGTGTCAGTGCATTCCAGCCCGTCAGATGATGGGCTGGAAGACTGGCACACGGGAGACGATTTGAGTCTCTTAAGGGTGAGTCACCGCCCTATTGGCTTTTTTATTTATTTTTCTTCTTTCTATGGGACCCAGGATAGAAAACTAATGGGAATAATTGTCAACAGTCTACCTTCTATTTTTAACATACAAATGAGAGATGCAAGACCTGCAAATTTTGGATTTTATACACTGAAATCTTTTCCACCTTCTTTCTTCTTTCCATTTGTATCATGTTACCCAACACCTTCACAAATTCTGGATTATTTGATCAGCATATATTTAGAGGTTGGATCTGGAGTCCGGTCTCTGGACCCACCAACATTTTGTTTCTAGAATGCATTCTTAGAATAAAGAATATATTCTTAAAAATAAAATAGATTAAAAAGTGAGGCATTTTTGTCCTAAAGAACGCATTCTAGAATTTTCTATGTTCCAATAAAAACTACATATATTTTAAGATTAATATACCAAACCTAACCTAAATATATATTTAATAATAGATATTCCACAAGGGGTTGCTTCTATTTTTAAATCTTGAATTTTTTATGGCTTTTATACCTAACCATGCATCACCTCTCTCTCAAATGGTCCACCGCTGACCTCACCTAAGGGACACAATGATCTGATATGGACGAATTAACGCGATTTATGGACCATCTCCAATGATTAAATGGAATTTTTGCATTAAATCAGTTAATAAAATTGCAAATGGATAGCCTTACTAGAGACAAGAGAATATAAAATAAGTAAAGGAAGATCCCTTAACAAACCATGTTTAATTTATGGATAATATTTCCTTTTATTAAAAGTGATGGTGATGGTAAGATTAAATAAATAAACCCCCTAACAATCACATAACAAAAGAATATACTCATATTGTAATCATATAAATATATCTAGAAGACCGCCCCCCTATGTACGAATGAGATAATTCCATTTGATGACATTAAAACCAATCGTGATTACACAGAGGAGGAAAATATAAAATTGGATTCACTTCCACCTCCCCGTAGGATAAAATCATTTGCAGTCATGCAGCCTCATCTGGACCGTTGGATCGCATTGATACAATGACTCATCGGCCCATATGCGACTGCAGGGGCTGCACTGATGCAAGAAACCCAAGTCCCATAAAATGTTGTACGTAAAATTTTACAGTAAATTTTTACATTAAAACAAATGGAGCTTTTAATCTTACAAAAGTTTACCTAACCTTGCAAAAACAGTGCTTAATTTTTATATATTTTTATATATTAAGCGAGTGAGGGTTCTTTGAGTGACATCGCTGCCTACAACAACTAGTAGGTTTGCCGTGGCCTTCTCCTTTTTTTTTTGTTATTAACTCTTCCTTTAGCCTTTAATTACGAAGCGTGAATAAAATTAAAAATATTCTAATCTCCTATTAAAGGTGCCACATCATTTTTCCACGTGATAAAATTAATAAAATATATTGTCATACTTTTGGATGAAGGCATGCCAAAAGATTTTGACAAATAAACAAATAATTATTAAAAACTTAAAAAGATGTGATAAGCGTGAACCATCACGATGGTTTTTTATTTTATGGGAGACCTCTAAATTAGTAAGAGTGGAGAAAACTAGTGGGAATGATTGTGAACCATCCTTTTATTTTTTTAGCATACATCCTGAAAAATTAAAAATAGTAATTCATTCATGAAACAGTCAAGTTAATTAAATTGGTTTGGACTAATTCGTTGAATTTTGGTTTCGAAAACTGAAATTTTTTTTATTATTTTTCTTCTTTTTCATTTCGAGTTCACATCACTTGCGTGTATTTGTATTTTTCTTAGAATTTTATCACCATCGATGTGATGTACAACCTACTTCTAGAATATGAGCCACTAGATATAAACGATAATAAAATGCTAAGAAAGATGCAAGTATATGGAATTAAACTATTCTTACATATTCATATATTATGATTTTTGATCCTACATGTCTCCAGAGGTTGGATAGGACCCACCAATATGTTTGGATGTTTTGAATCTAGTGATTCCCATTATCTCTCTCCTTTGATTCTAATTTTATTTTTTTGTCTTTTCCGGGTTTCGAACCATAGCTCCAATCATTTGAGACTAAAATAACGACTAAAATAGAATCAAATAACAAGTATTTCACAAAAACATCAGTTTTTGCCTTCTCGGTTGCAAGTTGGAAGCCTTTGTGGAGACTTCAAGGGAACAATACAACATAAAAAGATCTCCATAACAAACCAAGATCAAACTAAAGGTAACATTGCCTTTTATTAAAAATAAAAATGGGATTAAATAAATAATGGTCAAATTATACTTAAGGTACTTAATATTTCAAGAAACTACACCTAAGATATTCAACGTTTCATATATTGTGTTTGGATACTTAAATAAGAATAAGATTAAATTGATTTGACAAAATTCCAATTTCACCCAACCCTCCCTCCCTCCTTTCCTCCCTTCCCTACCCTTTCCCTCTCCTACTAGTTTCCTCGTGACCCACTCGTCGGTAGTTGTCTCCTACAGCCTTTCTTGTCAACAGTTGTTCCCTTCTGCCATTCTCATTCACTGCACTACTTATATCTCTCGATCCAAGTAGAAACTGGGAACGTGAAGCTGTGTAAAACATAGAAAACGAACAAAATAGAATTAAAAACTGTTGTCATCGGATTGGACTCAACCCAATTGCAAACTAACAAGAGGGGCAAGGAAGGTAAGAGCGGAGAGAGGGTTAGGGAAAATTAGAATTTGATCAAATTAATTTAACCTTATCCTTGTTTAAGTACTCCAAACATAATATATGAAACTTTGAATACCTTAGATATAGTTTTTTAAAATATTGATATCCATAATGTAATTTACCCTAAATAAATCCTCTAACAAACACTTCAGATAGGAATATTCTTACACTGCAATCATACGATATAAACCAATAATGTAAAGAGAAATTATGTAATCAAACATATCATTTATGCTTTTATATCATGAAGAAAACCATCCTTACATGTACGAAGGTGGACAATTCCATCCGGTTATAATATTAATGTAACCAAACAGAGGTACACAAAAGCAAAGTCTGGAAAAAAAAAAAAAAAATCAAATAAATTCATTCCCAAACCCACCTCGGTGTCCCCTCCTCTGCAAGTGCCCTCTATGCCCTTTGTTTCATCTCCAATTTTTCAAGTAAAATAGGATGTAATCGTGTTATCTAGTTGAGCACAATTATCATAGCCTAAGTTATATAAATCCAACAATTATGTATGCTACCTTATAGGATTTAATATTTAATCATTATTCTTATTTTTTGGGGGTCTATCTTACAACTAGGGGGAGGATAAGGAGGAGAATTAAGGCGTGCAATTTGTGTAACCAACGATGACAGGCGAGTTGAACCCGGCCTTTTGGATGTCTATACTCTATTATGAGCAATCGACCAACTGAACAAACAATTGTCATCATCATCATCTAATTCATATATTTATATTTGTTGACTTTTTTAAAATTTTAATTTTTGTTATTTTAATCGGAATCATGAATGTTGGATGTGTTGGGAAAGGAAGTTGCAGGCGAAGAAGCCCATTGTCTCCTAACATCTTCCCATCTTTATTACAAATGTCTACATTAGCAGTTACAATTTACAAACACAAGTGTCTTGTCTATGTGGATTTTTAAACCATTGTTTGTGTCCTAACCAATGACATTGCTCATTAAACTTAATTTATTCGTAGAAAATCAGATCTCATTGGTTGATAAGATGCAAAAGGTTTATCGATTCTAAGGGGTTGCATATCCATGATAAGCATACATAAATTATTTTACAACATTAAAAGTATTGGTTTTAGAAGATGGAATGTCTAATTTTTTTTTTCCCGCCTAGAGAACTAATTGGATTGTTGTGAGCGGAGCGAATAGGATGCGCTTTGGAAGAAGCGATTCCTTATCGAACTGTCTTATTGGGTAACGCAAGCATCTCTGAATACTCAAAATTTCATTTCCAAGGCAAGTTTTCAAGAAACTGCTAGAGTTTTAACAAAAACCGCTCTACACGGTCGTATTAATTGGTTGAAAGACCTAAAAGAGAATGCATGTTGTTATAAGGGAAATGATACCTGTTGGTACCATATTCAAAGGAGGTAGGGCCATTGCTATGAAGATATGTGATTCGTTTGGACCGTACTACTTACCCAGACCTAATTCTCTGATGCACCATTGTCGTAGTCAAATCGGCTTGAACTAGTGATTAAGGGTTTGAGTGGATCGATCACGACTAATCCCATGTAGCCACCTCGTCGACAAGGGTTGCAAGGGCCAATCCCATATGACAAGGTAAAAATCATAGAAAACAAGACCGGTCCCGTATCCGACTTCATGCTCTATAACCTAAGGCATGAGAAAAAAAAATGCAGTAATCCGGTAATGAATCGATTCATTCGAATTGGTCCGAATCAGAATGGGTTTCAGCCTATTCCGAATCGAATTGATAGATTCGACCGATCCCATTTCGATTCACAGATCCCTGATCTGAAATAGTATGAGAAATCACCGTTGGATCGAAATCCTCTACGGACTCAGAACTATTGAAGGACAAGAAAAATCCCCCATCTGACGGTCTTACGTTTCTCATCCTTTTCCCGCCATAAAATACATTCAAATCAAAAGTTCTCAAACAATCGCTCTCCCCCGATCTGCTGCATTCATCTAGTCTTACGTCTCCCCCGGCCCTCGCTTC
The DNA here is from genome assembly GCA_028583415.1 of Protea cynaroides. Taxonomy (NCBI): domain Eukaryota; kingdom Viridiplantae; phylum Streptophyta; class Magnoliopsida; order Proteales; family Proteaceae; genus Protea; species Protea cynaroides. Next base: position 1,489,964 of record CM053275.1, on the reverse strand, counting down.
CTCTGTCTCTTTCTCTCTGTGCGCATGGGGTCTCAAAGAGGTAGCCAGGAACCCTAATTCATTCTCTTCAATTGTTTCTTCTTTTTTTTTGGAGGATTTTTTTTTTTTCGTAAAATCTTTTTTTTTTTGGAGGATGACTATGTCTTTTCAAAATTAATTTTCCACTCACTGTGACCTATCCGTCTACTCTATGAGTAATTTAGTTTCAGGCGACAATGACATCGATTTATGGTCAGAAGTTGCTGCTGCTGAAGTAGGACAACCTCAAGTTGCAGTAATTTACAGAAGACGAAGAGCCGAGAATTCTGGTATTGATGTACAAATGTAGGTGTGAACCCTCAGATTCACCTTCCTCCGAACAACGTTTCTGAAAGTGGTGCTTCTTGGGGTTTTAATTTTTTGGTCCTTTTCTTTGCTTGTCTTTTGGTTTTCATTGTAGAAGCCAAACATTCAAGGGCAATCGTCTGAGTTTGGCGCCAAGCAAAAGAATTAGTTGGAATCGTGCACTGTCGACCAGGTTTTCTCTATTTCCTCCTAGCTTTAAGTGCATGGTATGAACGTTTAATAGATAATATGACTCCTTTCCTCCTTTGTGTTCTTGGGGGCCGATATCACAGCGGAACACATAAGCAATAGATGCTATTTTATAACTAGCTTCATCTAAACAAATCATACCTGAAGCATCATAACACAATTTATGTAGCCACAGATTCAATATTATGAATTTCACTTTGTTTTGAGCAGAGGGAGAACTAGCATTGCCATTTCTGCTGATGTGGTTTATAGGCATCAACTTAAACAAAAGGAGGCAAAGAAGAACCCTAAACGTGCTCCTTACAATGTATGATGCTGGCTACTTCATCTTCTTTTTACTTTCAAGGTTGCTATCAATCTTTGCCTTTTTCAATTATAGTTCCCGACTAAATGATATACAAATAGAAAAGGTATAATGGTACTTTCAATAATATTATTTTACTAGATCTGACATCCGTGCTGATTATTTGAATTGTTTACTTTTATTTTTTCTTAACTATGAAAATGTATATCTTTTCTTTAAATTTACTTATTTTCTCCAAAGTTGTGCCTTGTCTCTTAGGTGAATGGTTGCCCTATTACCTTAGTTGCACATTAGAATAAATCATTGGCTATTATGATTGATTGAATTGTTTAGATAAATTTTCAATGATAAATCCATCAGCACAGTTTTATGAAAAAAACCAGAAGGACATTGGAATCAATTTGATATAATCTTTTTTTCTACTTATCCTTTTTATGTTTGCAGAGAACGAATGTAAAATTTCCTGACTATGGAAATGAACGAGCTTACTTTAAAGAGGTTGACTCCTTTGAGTTGTTGGAAGAAAGTCCATCGCCTAAAAACTTCGGTACATGGTCCATGGGCATCCAAAGTGATCAGATTATTCTACCAGATGTATCCTCAAGATTAAGAAAATGGCTAATCTCAAGGCAGCCAACTCAAAGTTGTGGACCTTCTAGCTCACTGGCTAAGATATTGGAAACTCCAGGGGTTCCCATGGAGTCAGTCTACTGTGATGTTTCCAAGTCTTCAAATGAGAAAACCCCAGTTCTTATTTCTGCACAAAAGAGCAATGTTAAAGGTCTAGATTTGGGTGATGTCAGTTCTGATGATTTAGGAGAAGAAATTACAAAGCTCACTCTGAAATCGAACCATACATCAATAGATGGCAATTACCATGATTCTTTCTCCATGCTGCTAATGTTTTGCAAGCAGTCTTCTCCTTCAACTATGTCGGATGTGTTCTCCCAGTATTGGTTAGTTCAGTTTTCAGTTTTTTTTTTTTGTTTTTTTTTTTTTTTTTTTTGAAGTTTAATTATAAAGGTTTAGCGTCCAAATTTCAATAGTAGCCGTCTTAGTATGAATAATAGGGATTTTTGAACTCTTACCAAATGGATTAATTTGGTAATCTTTTGCCAGACTTTTGTCCAAGCTATTCAATTAAGCACCACAAAATAATCTGCAGATGATATTCCTCTACCATAGAGTTGCTTTGGTAGTAAACATGCTTATAAACCTTGAACTTTGTGTATAATCTTCTATTTCTTCTCCATAAATGGAGTTCTTTTAAATGTCTTTTTGATAAGACGGAGCAGAGCAGAGGCTTGATTTAACCCATGTGAGGAGCTAATATGGCTAATCCAACAACTGGATAAATTGATGATTCAACACATGCCGAGTTTCAGCTCCATCTCAGTTATAAAACGTCATCATGCATTTACTTTCCCTTGATTTCAACAGTCCAATGTTAACTTGCTGCATGGCAAAGTTGTCCTGGACTGAAATTTAACCCATAGGTTAAAGTAGGGTGGGGCTACCTGCCAATGTTATTTGGTGGCTTGGTGCTACTGCTCCTTTGGTGACATATGTCTCATTGTTAGTCCTGATCTTGCCAGAAAAAATAATATAGTCGTAGCAGCATAGTAACATGATCTTTGTTTTTGGTCTAGAAGTTTCAGGACCCCTTCAGCAAGTGTTAATAACATGTGAGCTTTGGGCATAAGCCTTGTGGTTGTCAGTTGTCACTATTTCACGATCCACAGCTTGTGCCCCTCGAAGGCACTTCAAGAATACTGTATTTCTCTTGTTGATGTTCAGATGTGTTATCTTCTTTTGCACTCAATATTGCATTTAACGGGCTTAGCTGTCTTACCTTTTGTTATTTTGACAGTGATTCTGCATTGTCTAATGGAAAACTCAAACTTTCCTTTGGGCAGTGACCCCATTAATATTGTTAAGATTGGGGAGGGAACCTACGGAGAAGCTTTCAAGGTTGGTGCAACTGTTTGCAAAATAGTACCAATTGATGGAGATTTAAGAGTGAATGGCGAAATGCAAAAGGTATCTGCCGTTGCCATCCCTCTTCCTCTTGGGTGTTTCTTAACAACTGGAACCTTTTCCTTCCATTGAATATATACATATGGTTAATGCATGTACTTGTAATAAACTCATTTCGTTTTTGATTAAGTTCTTTTGTTCTTCAATCATCAATCTTCCTTTGCTGCAGAGATCATCAGAATTGCTTGAGGAGGTGGTACTTTCTCGGACTCTTAATAATTTAAGAGGACATGATAACAATGAATATAATGCATGCACAACCTTCATAGAAACAATAGAGTACGTCTTCTGTCTAAATCTCTCTTAGGTACTTCCACCATGCTGCTCCGTCTTCTGACAGTTCTAAGTATCTTTTATATTCTTGCTGCCTTCATAGAGCTAGAGACTAGATGGTAGGTCCAACCTATGATATTGATAATTCTGAAGGATTCCAACAGCAAGGATATTGCACCAGTTGTCTTAACAATGGTTATGCATGAAGTAGTTTGGTTGCTTTTGTGAAGATGGTCTTCACTGCATGGGCTGCAACTTTGTGAATTCCATGTTTTTGGTGGCTCACGAATTATTTCATGTTTCCACCTAAAATAACTTTCTTTTAATAATATCTGCAGTTTACGTGTATGCCAAGGTGCCTATGATCCTATTCTGATCAAAGCATGGGAAGACTGGGATGGGAAGCATGGCTCAGAAAATGACCACCCAAAGGAATTTCCGGAGAACCAGGTTCTTGTTCTTTAACCAGTGACTTGAATTTCAACAGTTAAACAGTTCAGTAGTTGACCAGTCCTTTGCTCAGGAGGCTTGGCAACTTGAATTGGCTATGAGAAGACAAAATTGAATTGCATCTATAAAACAAGATCTCAATTTAAATTGAATACATCAACTAGGTAAAATAATCCTTGTATAGATAGCAAAATTTTAAACAGGGTGCTCACACACACCCACCATTAAACGCACGCATCCACACTGTCCATGCACATCCATATCATATTGGATCCTCCTGGAACCATTTCAAAAAATTGAAGAGTTTGATCTTTCTTCTTTACTTGAACCTAAAGAAATTTCTTTCAGTGTTATGTAGTGTTTGTTCTAGCTCATGGAGGTCAGGATCTTGAAAGCTTTGTACTCTTAAACTTTAATGAATCTCGGAGTTTATTAGTTCAGGTAAGCAACTGAATTTCTTTCCTCTTCTATTCTTCTTTGTGAATCCTCCAGTAATAAATGATTGACCAGAGTAAGCTGTTGCAGGTTACGGCTGCGTTGGCTGTGGCTGAAGCATCCTATGAATTTGAACATCGAGATCTGCACTGGTTTAATTTCAATCCATTATACACTTGTTGCCTCTAAACAACATAATACCATGGTTGTAAATATAAATCCTTTTGCGTGGAAACTTATCTTGAAATAACTTTGCAGGGGGAACATTCTTTTAACTCGTAAGAATGATGCAACAGTGCATTTCACTCTCGAGGGGAAGCCTATGTGGGCTCAAACATTTGGATTGAAAGTGTCAATAATTGACTTTACACTCTCTCGAATTAACACTGGTTCAAATCTACTTCATAACCATGATTTTTCATGATAGAATGTCTGAATAGGAAATTTATTCAGTAAACTGAAAGAAACTTCTTGGTATTGTGCAGGGGAGCGTATACTTTTTCTAGATCTATCTTCTGACCCGCTGCTCTTTGAGGGTCCAAAAGGAGATAGCCAGGTAAGCAGAGAAAGTGGTGAACACGTAAGTTCCTTTGCATTTGAAGTCAAATGAATTTCATTCAAACAATTTTGTAAATGTTGGCAGTTCGAAACCTATCGGAAGATGAGGGAAGTAACAGAAGAATGTTGGGATGGCAGGTATTATAATTATATTAAATCATGGTTTGCTTAAATTCATGTTCCATGATAGGAAATCTGCAACTTACTTACATTAAGGCTCTGTTTCCAAGTGAAAAGCATGGAAATGAAATTTCAGATAAAATCTATGTAAATAGTTGACATTTCAACTGAAAGTTTTCCTTTTTCATGCTTATTACCTGAAAACAAACAAGTAAAAAAGAAATCTCTATGTAGTTGACCAAATAAGTCATAAATGCTACTATTCGTGTCCTGCTCTCATCAACCGCCTTCCAAATCATGCACAAATCTAATTCTTCTTTCTCATAGAATTTGTCAGTTTTTTTATTGAAAATTTCACGACACGAAGTTTCATTACTTAAACTTAATTTAAGAACATCATTACATCGTAAGATAATGAAGCACATACCAGTTGCTTGGGGTTGGTTCACCAATCTTGTTCCTCTGTTCCAATGTCTTTAGGATATCTTTTCTTTAGTAATTATTTCTTTTAGAGCATTCAAACCTCAACCATATCAAATTAAAATGGTGCGCATCTATTAGTCATCATTGCACAAGATGAACCATCTTGGTCAACATTCGTTCATATGGTTCGATATTGGTCCACCGTTAAACTTCCACTAATCCTTCCATTCCTGTTTCTAACATTTGTCGCTCAGATGGCTATTACATGGTGCAAGTCCTGCTTTCACAGGGCCCAAAAGGGGTGGCTTTGAATTGGTCCTTACCTTTTCTGGATTTTTATCATGGAGTGGCCACCCAAAGACTCAAAAATCCCTGCATGCATGACAGCATTTGTGGTCTCTCCATCTCAAAATTCCTTGAGGACTGTTGAATAAAGTCTAATCGTGTTCTCTCATTTCAATAGCTTAGTTTCTATTTCTTGGAGACTGAAAAACAAGCATGACTATTTTTGCTACTGTGGTCATACATTAATTGAAAAGCAGCATGATTAAAATTGCCTATGGAAAGTTGATATTTGGATTCCTATAACAAGATTTTTACATCAAATCAATTAGTATATTATAAGTGGGAATTTGTATGGATTTTAAAACCTTGTTACTGTCTTTGATAAAAACAGCTATCCAAAGACAAACGTGTTATGGTTGCAATATTTGGTCGACATTTTGCTGTTGAAGAAATCATTTGTAAGTTCTGATCAAGGCACCAAGATTTTTCCAATTTCAACAAATGGTTCAGCATCCGTTCTGTTTGTATTATTCGACATTCTCTTTTTTTTTTTTTGGTGGGGGTCCTGGAAAGGACTGGTGAGAGAAAACAGAGGTAGAGAGATCCTCTCTATTTTCTCTCACCAGTCCACTCCAGTTTCTGCAGCTATAGGTGAAGGGTATGTGACTAATAACTGAATTCTTTGCTTGGTCCAGAAACGAGCTTCAAAAGACGAAAGGGAATTGCGTTCACTAAAGAAACGGTTGCATTCATACAGCTCAGCCAGGGAATCAATCACTGATGCCTTCTTTGAGGAGTTGTTCGTCAGTGCTGATGAGCAGAAAGAGATAGGTGGTAACAGCTAGTTTATCCATTCTTTGCTCCTGTGTATAAACTTTCTACGATGAGTATCATGTTTAAGTAAATTTATGGGGAGGGATTCTCTAGTCCGCAGACCAGAGTAGTCCACTGTGAGGAGGGCGGGGCTGGGGTAGGTGTGTTAATACTCTTTTGTTTTTTAGTAAAAAGGGTGTTAGACTTTTAGTCTATGTACTTTTGGGTTCGGTGCATTGTTGGTATCGTCTGTGACTGATATGGATACTTCTCGATACAGTTTGGTTTTACTGAATCGGTATGGATACTGTTACCAAACAGACATGTGATGATATCAACCGACACATGATAATACTGGCCAATACTAATACAGATACCCATATCTGATACCATGAATTAAATCCATTGGTGGGTGTCCGACCGTTGAGCTCTGTAGGAAAAAAAATTCCCCTTAATTTGTAGCCTGATATATTTTTTTTCTTTAATGTCTTCTCATCGATGATGACAGATAATTTTTCATGACGATTGTCTGAAAATCTCTAGGGATCGACCTTCCGAGTTCAAAAAAATAAAGTTATATAACGAATTAGGCTCTGAATGATAACTTTTTGAAAATTACTTTTTTTCTTTTCCATTAAATTATAGTTATCAAACGTTTTTTTTTTTTAATAAAAATGAAAGCAAAAGTAGGAACAATTTTTTCGTTTTCCAACGGAAATAGAAAGAATATTATCAAATGGTCCATTAGATGATCGTTGCAGACCCAATGGTGTGAAACAAAGTATGTGCTAGGATTGAAGATTTTCTTTTTTTTTTAGTAAAAACTAGGATTGTAGTTTATCTGGTTCAAAATGTGATGAGCTAAGAAACAACCTGCGTCGGTTGAATGGAGTAAAGATGAAAGTGGCTCCATTTTCAAACCCCACATCTAAGAGAGAATACCACTTTACACTTCCCCAGTCAGGAAGGAGACGCTTTCTGAGTCATAAATGGGTCATTATTGCTTTAAAGGCGATCTGCAGGACCTTTTTATCAACTTCTGACAGATAACCATTTCTTTTGTTAGATCTTTCCTGCTTTCCGCACTGAAACAAGGGCAGACATTGGTGTTTTATTTATTTTGAAGGAAGCTCACGGATTGTCACCAGGATAACACATCATCCCTTCCCTCCCTTTCTCAATTTAAATAAATAGATAAGGTGTGTATTAATTTAGTCTCGAAGAAAGGTCTACAATTTTTTTTTTCTTTTATTCTTCCTTTTCGTATATGATGGCTGCTGTATACCGTCCCAGTGGGTATATGATCTATAAGTACTGTGTTCAAGTGGGTTCTTTAACATCGGCCCATCCTAACCTTCAATTTTCATCATATAACTATTTTTTTTTACAGTTGATCTTCATGTTATTAAATAATTAGGTTTAAATAACTTGGTTGAAATGGAATAATCATACCTCTATAATGCCATGGACCGATCCCTTAACGACAGAGGTACCATGAAGAGACAGCCCAAGGGGTTTGCCCAGAATCAGCCACTGATGGAGGGTTCTTGTTGTGCCGAAGACGAACGGAACTGAGCGATTTGTCGAATCTCTAAAATGTATAAATGCATCGATATACGTGCACATACAAAAGAGGGAGAGAGAGAGAAAAGCTTCCGCCTTGATATATTCTTTCTACCCACATACTATTGCTTCGGTGTGATTAGATTCCTTATGCTGTAGACTGTGTTCTCGTGGTCCAATGCTCATCCTTTCTTACAAAGTAACACAATCTTTGTTATCATCCCAACAAATCCAATGTTTCTTTTTCCTTTTTTATCGCCTGTCTTTCCGCTCATCCATGCTTTTTCTGAAAATACTTTTCCGCCGCACTTTCGTCGCTACTCTTCCTTTTTCTTCCCTGCGAATCCATATGTACGAGACAATGCTCTTAATTAGAGTTCTTAACAGTCTCTGTAGACATCCCAAAAAATTTCCAATTTCGGTCTCCTCTAGAACGGCGAACTACTTCTCAGTATAATGGCTGGCCGAGTTTGTACGAGCTTCTTCTTCTTCTTCTTCCTGCTGCTTTTGCTTGCCCTCGCTGTCTTTTCTTCAGGTGAAGTACTACTTACTACCCTTCAATTTGTAGTCTATATCTCCTCAAGTTGCAGAATCCATTCGTAGGAGAACGTTTTCCGAATATCTGTCTTATTGGTCTCCACAAACATTCTAAGGTCCTTGAAGCAAAATAACAAGCTTGTAATATAAGCCTTCTAGGAATCTGAGTTTCAACGGTGTGAGGAAATCAAGCTTGGATGGAAATATTCTTTCGAGAATTCTTCTTCTTGTATCTTCGTTGCTTATTCACACCTATATGACATTATGTATTTTAAGCCCGACTTCCATCACTCAGCAGCCGCCAGTAATCTTCATTTTGGAAAATTTGAGTTCAGTTTCATTTTTCTCTCATTTGCCTTTGTTTCCTCATTTCAGGAACTCTGGTGGGTTTCTACTGCGATGCCAGGAGAGAAGGTGCAACTCCATCGGCTATCAAGACAATATCCTTCCTCAACGAGAACAAAGCTTCGCCCTCTCAGATCAAAGTCTTTGTGGCAGACCCTAGTGTCCTGGATTCACTGTCCAGTGCAGGATTAGACATAGATCTTTACTTGAACGATGCACGGGTGGAGAATCTGAGAAAGTCCAAGACTAGAGCAGCCATTTCATTGCTCAAAACTCAGCTTGCTACTGTTATTCCACGTATGAACGTCACAAGCATCGTTGTTGGTTGCAGTCATAATAGCTCAGTAGCACTAAGTCAGCTACCGTCTATCCTACCTATCTTGAGGTCAATCCAATCTGAGCTCAGAGGCTTTAAGCTGGACCGTCGAGTGAAGATCTCAGTGGCATTCTCGATGTCCTCCTTGGAGAATATATGCAAAAAACATGTGAGCGATCTGCTTGGAATTGTTGATTTTATTAAGAAATCCAATTCCTTCATTGTCGTGGAGAGCAACATTCCAGGAGAACTGAGGATGGGAAATCAATTTGTCCGATTGATGATTGAAACAGCTGCCAAAGCGACTACAGCTCTTCCTTACATTGATGTTCCCATTGTTGTGATAGTCCATACTTCTGCTGTCCTCAGTTCAGTGGACGTCGCTGAATTCTCCTCCAGGATCTTGAGGTCTGTAGAGAACAACACTCAGGTCCTGGGTCTTGAGGGATTATTTGTAGAAATATCTCCAATGAAAGAATTAGAAACAGAAGAGCTGAAGTGGGAAGACGAACAGATCTTTCCCTCTTTCCACAGAGAACTCCTAAATGTCGGCCGGAGAACACTCTCATCAGCAAAAACTACCAGTTCTCTAAAAGATATAATCAACCCACCCCCAGCAATTGTCCCTACGACACCAATAACAAATCCTGCAACGACACCAGCAGCCACCATCCCCACTGCAAATCCCACGCCAACCATCGTCACCGTGCCTTCTACAAACCCAGTCTCCATAATGCCGACAAATCCTGCTACAACTCCTGTCGCTGTCCCCTCAACCACACCAGTGACTGTACCCAACACAAATCCGGTAGTTCCACCCCCTACAACATTGCCAACCACTAATCCCATTGCAGCTCCCATGACACCCCCAGTTACAAACCCAGTCCCCACTTATTCAGTCTCACCTCCCACTCCCAGCAGCGTTCCTGTCACAACGCCTGTTACAAATCCGGTGATGTCTCCTCCGGCAATCACTTCACCACCAACAGCACCAACAACGACGGGGCAGACCTGGTGTGTGGCAAAGACTGGTGTGTCGGAGAGTGCACTTCAAGCAGCGCTGGATTATGCATGTGGCATTGGAAGTGCAGACTGCTCTGCAATTCAGCCAACTGGAAGCTGTTACAATCCAAACACCCTCCAAAACCATGCTTCATATGCTTTTAACAGTTACTATCAGAAGAATCCAGTGCCATCAAGCTGTGACTTTGGAGGAACTGCCATGGTAGCTAATACCAATCCAAGTAAGACCATAATAACTTTTTGTTTCTCTCTTAATGATCAGACTTCTGGCTAGGATGTCTGAATAGTAAGGAAAATAAATGCAACCACGTCTTGAAGCAGTTCTCTGTTAAAACTTTCTACAGGCATCACTTCTTGCGTTTATCCATCGTCATCATCCGCAGCACCTGCGACAACATACGGGTGGGTATTCTGCTGCTGGACTCATACATTTCTACATAGTAACACTTTTTTTTTTCAAGTGTTATGTAGCAATGACTTGTTTCTGGAATCATGGTTTGCAGCTCTGGTTCAACGCCATCAGTGTTGAATGCCAGCAACCCTGCTCCACCACCATCAGTGTTGAATGCCAGCAACTCTGGTCCACCAACATCAGTGTCAAGTGCCAGCAACACTGGTTCACCACCATCAGTGTCAAATGCCAGCAACCCTGGTTCACCATCATCAGCATTCAATGCCAGCAACCCTGATTCCGCTACAACAATTTTTGGATTTGAAACCCCTCCCAATGCCACTACTTCTGTATCCATCTCAGCCCGTCTGCAGCCATTGTTCGGCACCATTGTACTACTGGTAATATCCATCATCACTGGAAGCTTAGTAATAGCTGCATAAATTTCGTATTGGGGAGCCTGCAAACCAGTGACAAGACCACTGGGCAATTGGCTTGGTACTTAGACCACAACTCTGATAGCTCAGGTTATCTGTACAGTTTTCATTTTCAGAGAGAAGCAAGTGCCGGTAGAACACAGGAATAGAATAGATAGAGTAATGCCTGTTATGTCATGAGACAACTTTCTTGTAAATTTCTTCAGTTGGCTAGAGTTATGTAACAATATATATATCGAGCTCGAAAGGTTGATCATGAGTAGGAATATATAATCCTCTCTTCCAGGAAAACAATTGTATCAGTATTATAAAGCAGGCCATATCTCAACACTGGAACATTCATGAAAGTAGGGTGCCCTTGTTCATTAAATCATCCAGGACAGATTGTTATTTGTTAATATCTGAGATACTGATCAAACTTACTCATATGAAGACAATTGCTAATTTGCTAGCACAGTTAGTGGTAGCACAGCCACTAGGGTCTCAGGAGGTCAACATGTTCAATCTTTCTGGAATCAAAAAAAGAAAATAATAAAACTAAAAAGCCTGATTAGGAGTATTAACTGGATCCCCTTCTAGCAAGAGAGAAAAAAATTGGGGACCCATACAGCATTTACCCTATAAAACAGTTCAATGCATAATTGACAAACCAAGTCTTGGTGCTCAAAATTAAGTTAAGTCTTCGTGCTCAGGATAAAGCAAACATTTTTACCAGGCAATGCAAGACCCTCATCTGGAGAAATATGACGGTGATTCAATAAATCAGCATTTGTTTCCAGTCTAAAGATAATTAACAATAGGAACAACAAAAACAGGTTCCTGCTGATGGCCCATAAACTAACTCTAGCAATCACTTTACATAAACAGGAAGGGGGGAGAGTTCAAATCCAATCTTCCCTCATCTCCTTGGAAATTAACTTCCATGCCTATAACTCTGCTCTGCTTTAAAGCAAATTAAATGCATATTATGTATGATTTTACCGTTTTGCAAACACTACCAGAATCAACATCGACACTGAAACCACAATCTTGAAACCTGAGTTCTCCCAGAAATTTTGTTTTTCAGCGCTCACTCCTCCCTGTTGCTTCATAGCCAGCTGATCTCTCAGTTCTTTCAGAGCTCTGTCCCTCTTTTCTCCCATCTACCACAAACAGCGTTAAACATATACACACTAAGAATAAGTAAAATTCAGCTGTAATGGAAATTAATTTCAAATTAGTCTAATCATTTGTCCTCATAGAATAAGATGTCGGACAGTGGGACACACTAGAACGTCAAAATCTTTCATAGGACGTTTTTCTTAGCATGTTTAAGCAACAGGTTGTTGCAGGGGATTGAAGCAAGGTTTTAATTGGATCAGAATATTTGAAGTCAGCCAATTCAATTTGACTCAGAATCGATGACGCATTCCCGATTAACCTCAACTGAATTCAGTAGATTCTATCCAATTCAAATCAGGATCAATGGATACTGTTCTTGTACCTTGGATCAAAGGGTCTCTCCGGAGATCCAAACATTTGGGTTTGCAATAGTTACATCCAAATCAAAGATTTCGCTAATTGATACCAGACTCAAATCAGGAAACAGGTTCCCATCGTCAGTGACAATAAGAGCACAATAGCCAGGCATCAAAGTTCGTTTATGCTCTTTTAACACTACAGTCTACACTCTACAGTCAGTTGTTATCCCAGAGAAGAATAGTGGTTAAGTCTACTCTCTCAAAGGCATGTTGGAAATTTTTTCTTTTAGGGATAGGTTCATATTGAAAATTTAATGTCTCAACACTTGCAGACTTGTGGCATAGCAGGTCAATTTAATGTAGACGATTCTCCTTGAGTCTTCAATGAGGGACAGAGATAGACATCCAATTCTCATGGACAAGCATGCAACAGAAACAATTTATACCCCATGTATTTTCAGCTAAAAAAGGGACTGAATAATTCAGGAGTAAGGAAAATATACTTTACCCTTTGAAGTTTTCTTGTCTGAGAGCGAGCTTCCTGAAGACAGAACTCCAACTTCAGCACCCTCTTCTTCAATTCCTGATCAGCTCTCCGATGTTTTTCTAACTGTAAACACGTATAATATGAACCATTTCTTTAACTAACAGATAAGATGAAGTTTTTGCATAGAACAGGAATGTCAAAGAATGTCGTTTGAAGGATTGCATCAGAACAGACCTGTGACTCCAACTGTTCAGTTTTTAGTTTCCAGTGTGTGGACATAATCCTGATTTCATCTCTCAATTTGGATATCTGTTCATCCTTTGCAGTTAAAAGCCTATTGATCTTCTCAAAGTTCTTAGGAGAAATCTCGTCAAGGATTTTCCTCAGTTCACAATCCTTGATAGATCCAGCTTTGGCAATTGCTTCCATAATCTCCTGTTCTATTCTTAAAACTTCATCTTTCAGCTGCTTCTGAGAAACCTCTCTTGCTTGAAGGTCCTTCTGCAGGTGATCCAACTGCTCTCCTAGCCTACTAACACGATCCTCATGCTCTTTTAAAGAACTGTTCTTCTCATCAAGTTCCTTTAACAAGGCCAAACACTGTAACTGAGCTGATTGAGCCGATGCAGCACTTGCATCTGCTGTAGCTTGGGTGGCTAAGAGCTGCCCTCGTAGAGCATCTAGCTCCTTCAGGTACTGTGTTAAAAAAAGACAAAATCAAAGAACGAGAAAAATTGAAAAGGACCATGAATTACAATAATGTTAAATCATATAGACAATAATAACAACACTATATAGTCTATATTTGACAATATAAAAACAAACATGATCCAAACCACTAAAAAATAAAAAAATAAAAAAAAAGAGAAAGGAAAAGGCAGTCAACAACTATAGACCTTCTTAGAGCATTTTAATTCATGGAATCTATAGAAGGACAAGAGAATTTCCAAAGAAGAGCTCAATTAAAATGTCAGATATTACCTTAAAAAAAGCTAGGCCTTGTGCCTTCTCAGTATTTTTGGGTTGTCATAGTATGTTACAAAAATACACGACTGAATTTAGAGGCGTTATTATGGTATGGAATTGTGCATGCTTAACAAGTAAAAATTGTAACAAGAAGATGTCTAGCAAACAAAGGGGTACAAACTGAGATTTAAGGGATTTCTACCAAAAAAAAAGAAAAAGAGGGGGTACAGGATACAATTTATGGGATTTCTAACCAAAAAAATTGTGTGGGGTGGTTGGGGAGGGTTAGGATAGCATATAGGGTATTGCTGCTAAAAAAAGAGCATGAATTGTATTCTAGATGGTCGGATATTAAAATTAAAGTGAATATTTTGGGTATGGTTCTTTCCATAACAAAATAGAAAGAAAGAGAGAAGGAAAGAATGGAGAAAATGGAGAAGAGGAAGAGAGAATCAATTGGTCTTGTTCTCCTCTTACAGTATTATATATACATATCCCAATAAGAAAAATAGGATAGGTCTACGACTCCACATAACATGGAATCCTAGTTACATAACAGATAGGAATTTTACATGTCAACATGACATGGAATCCTAGATAACCTGTAAATCCTAGTTAGACATAGTCTCCTAATTACATAATGAATTAAAGATAAAGATAAGGAAGACTTAATCAAACAAAATCCCAGGACCACAAGGCAGCCGGCTTGAGAGCTGGTCATCTCCAATCCCGAGATGAGATTTGCTAGTTAGCTAGCTCGAGATTGGTAATGGACTTTGGTGATCAGGTCCAGTCCCTTATAGCAATATTGTTAACACATCCTATAAGGGGTTTTTAGGATATACACCCCACCCGCCCCCCCACCCCCAATTTTATTTATTTATTATTATTATTATTATTTTTTAGTCACAGTAGTAAAAGGTCACACTTTCAAAATCAATAAACTGAATAACATAATCAGAATGGTGATGACAAATGAAAGCTTCCAAAACCATTGCATGCAAAACTAGATAGTGCTCCAGAACTACTCCCAAAATGCTTCCTTCAATTTGGAGAACAAGCCAAATGTCAAGTTAGAAGCTTGAGACCTTCAAGGTCACCAATCAAGAATTCCAGTACATTAGCAACAAAAAATCCAAAGTCCAAGGCAAACCTCAAATCTACATGGTGGAGTTTTGCTAGGATAGGTTGATATCTGAGAAGGCATGAATTTTGGTTCTCAGGTGTAGGTTATTCAGTTCTTTCAACAGGTGCAAGCATTTCAATAATATCAAAATATCTTTGTACATAAGATGACCAATTATACTGAACTAATTGCAATAAATGCAAAATCTTAAAAACACAAATTGGATCTCCTTTTTACTTTTTCGGGAGAGAGAGAGAGAGAGAGAGAGAGAGAGAGAGAGAGAAGGGGGGGGGGTGTAAAAAATTGTATTGGACATAGGACATGGAACCTACCATAATTCAATGGGTCCACTCCACCCACCCCCACCCCCACCCCCAAGGGAGGAGGGTTGGGGGACAGGGGGAAATTATAGTTTGATTTAGGAATTGCATTGATTTTCTTATTTTTAGATCTAGTTCAAGTATTCAGCAGAAATAAATAAAATAAAATAAAATAAAAAGGGGGAAGCCAATACAAAGGAAAAATAAGTGGAGTGGCGGAAAGGGGAAGGCTTTACGGATATTAAAACCAGACGCTATATCCTAAGCAATAGAGGCTAATAGGACAACCATACTAAACCGGTTCAAACTTTCGCCAGATGGGCATGGATCCAGTACTGATAACTAGGGCTTAAATCAACGAACCACCAACAGAAAGGAAAAATCAAAGCGAAGAGAACGAAAACTAGAAACAAAAGAGTGAGAAAATGTGATGAATCCTAATTTCTACCTGCTTTGATGTAGATTCGGATTCCTGCAGCAGCCGGTCCCTCTCTTCCATACTTTTCTGCATTTGAACGATTTCCTCTTCCATACTTCTTGCTCTCGTTTCCGCGACCTGAAAAATCCATGCGTCACTTGATACAGATACCTAAAGCCAAAATGGACACAGAGACGCGCGCGCAAAGGGGAAGGAGAAAAGGATAGGCGAAAGGGAAAGAGAAACACTGAAGTAGTTAAATCAAAACTAACTTGCCTGCCTCGTTAGTGTTTCTCGGGCAAATGATTCCTCCTGTGAAGAAAGGCGACTCCGAACATCCTTAAGCTCGGCCGCCAAAGAAGCAACATTTCGCCGGAAGCTCTGTTTCTTTTCAATGAGATCATCCAACAGAGGATCAAAATCTCGGGCAGACGATGAAGGTTTCTCTGAGGTCGACATAAGAGAGGAAAAGAAGCCCCAACAAGTCTCTGGAGTCCAGGAACCCTGACCCAAAAGACGAGATAATAGTCAGAAGTTGCTCTGCATCTTCTAGTGATAATCTTTAGCATGAACAAAGTAGGTTAACGATTTAATCCTTCGCCCGCCAATATCAATCATGAAAATTAGTCGTCTCCCTTGCATTTAATACGAGTCAAGTCAAAGAAACGGTAATCTTCAAGTAATTAGAGGTGGGATTTTTTTGGCAATTTTCTTTTTCTACAAATAGCAAAGGATTTAATACGATTTAAAGCTCAAGAAAACGAGTCCGGTTACTTACCGAAAATCGCTCTTTTTTTTTGTGGTAAAGAACAAAAAGTTTTCTACATCTCTAAGTTTCTAACTCAAAATCTGCTTGCAGCCAGGGAAGAATTGTACTCTGCATTTTTAGTTAGGAAACAAAAAACAAATTAGCTTTTTGAGTGTTTTGAAAAATGACATACAGAAAAGGTTCCACTGGATTTCAGCCACGCGTTCGCTGTTGTCTTATTACATGGACAAATCTTTCGTCTCCAACAAAACCAAAAATCAGGAGAAGGATGTTTCTTACAACGGGAAAACCGCTTGAATAAGCGAGAAAGACTTATCTGAATCAATAATTATAAAAAAGGAAATCAAATGCTCTAAACGAACTGTGGTCTTGAAACAATGATAAACAAGATGCTTACTGATTATATCGTCATACTCTCTGAATCTACTTGCAGGATACTGAAGAAGAACAAAAAGCTCCTTGATAACAAACCAGCTCCCAGTCGTCTCCAGCTGTTAAAACTCCTCTACCTTTATGCTGAGATGGAATCAAGTAATACACCTCCTCAGTCCTCAACAACCTTTCTACGACCCAACAGTAGAAAGAACGGCAGTTTACATTCAGAAACTCTGATCGAACCCTAAAACCACCCGCAAAGGACAAAAAAAAAGAGTTCCAGAACCTCCAGATCGGGCCTTTAAAACTACAAAATGGATGGTGGAAATACAAACAGAGGAACCAGTTGAAAGCAGCGTTATATCGTCTTCTGAATCGGAACTACTAAAGAAAGATTAGATCACTTGCGAGTCAACAAACTTTGTTAGAGAAGGAAATCATGTTCCCGCTCGCCTTCGAACTTGAAGAATTCGAATACTTGAGATTGGAAGCAATCGAGAATACCAGATCAACACAACGAAAATCGTTCAGTACGAACCAACTACCACTGGATGCTTGATGTGAAACTGTTGTGGGATGAGAATTGCTTGATTTCACTCATCCAGGAACAAAAAATGGGAAAACTTACCCAACAGTCTTTTGAAAACCACGAATTAGAGTTAAATCTCAGAGAATCTTCTTCCAACCTCCAAACCGACATCATTCACTGCACCTATTTAATTCCATTAAAGATAAAAAAATCTGGAAAATTAAAGGAAATTACACTGTACACATGTCCAGATCACCTGGGGCTGGGTCGGAAGATGGATGGTGACCTCGCTTGATGTTAGTGGTAACATAGTGATAATATCATAATGCTGACAAACATATTATTCTCTTTAAATAAATGATAATACAGACAAACATGTGGTTCGAAATTTCCGAGCATCAGCTGCGGATTTATGGGATGAGTTTTTTTCGTGATCCAAGCGCGCGGGAAATCCAAATTTTCGATTCGAATTCACGTGACCATCCTATCCAAAAAAAATAACTCACGTGATCTCTCACCTGTCACGGTATCTTACCAAGTTCCCATCAATACCCTTTTTATTGGTTTTCCATTATACCCCTTTGTTTGGATAGAAATCTTCTTCCAGACCTGTGGATTGCCAAAAGCTAGATTTTAGTTTGTCCACATATCAATGTATTGGTATGTGTGTCGATGAAACTCCAGTCTTTGGATCAGCCGTAGTTCCCACTTGTTGTAGGAAAGGATTTGGATCCCCTTGGCTTGGCATTCTTAATCCTCACTTCTCTGTTGAAATTGGTGTCTTGCAAACGGACACCGACTGATGTCACACAAAAGAACCCTTACTTATTAGGATCTATGGCAGAGATATCCGTGCACACTTTTGCGATGATAGGGCCTAAAAAATGGTCGCTGTGAATTGGAAATTCCAATTCTAGGGCCTCGGGTATTAGTTGATTAGTTTGGTCCAATGTCAATCGATCTCAATCGATATAGTCCAAAACCAAACCGTTAAGGGATAGTCTGATCAATTTGTCTTTTAGTTTTTATGGATTTGGTGTAATGGGAATACGGGATCTTATCGATTTGATTTCTATTCTATAAACCAACAAATATATCCAAATTCGAAACACCACCAGAAAACTTTAGGCCAAAAAGCGTCTTCGCATGGTGGTAGCATAGAGTTACGGGTTGAGTGGTGGAAAATTGCATTAACTCTTGGGAAAAGGTCAGTAGTTCAATTCTCCTCAACCGATTGGATGTCGGTTTTTATTTCTTTTCTCCTCATGACCCTTTGGGTGACCTTAAAAAAAATTATAATAATAATAATAAAATTTGGACAAAAAGGATTGTCCGTGGCTAAAGAAAACTCCGGTGGGAAAATGGTCTGACCCAGGATTCCCGGCGCAGGGTAAGATAGGCAAATTGTCTTTCACGTGATGAATCAGGAGTTTATTTGCGAATAAGTAGCTGACCCCTTTTTCTTGCATCTCATGATCTCTTCATATGAATATTATAATATTTAAGATTAAAGATTATGTTTGAATGAAACAAAATGAAACAAGGTCACCACAACAAGATTAGCCTCATCAGGGTAACCATTAGGATAGTAATTTTTTCTCGTCTGAGATTTGGTAGGAGAGTTGGTGGTCTAAATGAATGGTCGACACCTGACTCTTAGGTGAATTCAAATCCTCTATTCGAGCCACCACCCTGGCAGACAAGCTGAGCTGACAGGGGTATCGGTTCGGATGGAGGGCTCGCATTCATCCGAGAGCCAGGTATCGCCCATCCATCCAGGCCGCCAATTCTCCTTCCAAATCTTAGATGGGAGAGGATGTGGATCCGTAACCATCCGATGATCCCTTAGATTATATTAAAAGAATTTTCTTTTGGTAGAATAAATTACATTATAAGTTTTTGAAAACATCGGCTTATGAATGATCGACACATGTTACGAAGGTATTCTTGTCATCACTTTGTGGTAAATTCGTTCAAACTATTACCAAATAGGACAGGCTACCGTTACTACATCATAGGCTATGTAATCGACCTCGTCAGAAAGAAGTCATAGTTACCTTGAATCTACCCATGGATCTGGATTCTGGTCATTCATTCGTGTCAATTGTCCATCAGATGACTGGAATGATCCACACATATACTAATGCATTTTAACTCGTTGGTTGGGCAACTTAAGATGATTTTTCTCATCATGTATATTGGGGTAAAATAGTAACATATTTAAGTCAGATCGTAGATAAGAAATTTATATTTATGACATGTTTAATGGAGTGGGATACGTGACATTTATCCAAGTTATTAAGTATACGGACAAGGGAGAGTCTTTTCTGACAGCATTCGGGAGATGAAATCATGTTGAATGTCCTTTTGGGCAAACGAATCGTGATTAGATGACTGATGGAAATAAGTGGCCATTAAATGGTTTGTCATTAATACTTATCGATAACCATCATAAATGCCAAGTAGGGGGATTTGACTTGCTAGGTCACTATATCATAGACCAAATCAATAAAAAAAAGTAAGATTTATGCTCGATAAAAGAGAAAAGATGATTATTACGATCAGAGGAAATAGAGGACGTGGATAAAAGGAGGGTCGAAGAAGGTCGATTGAGGTCGTAAACGGCTGACAAGACATCCAAGCACAGTCCTACGGGGTCATAATTGCCTAGACCTACTGTTTCCCAACTGACAGGCAATGGAAATGGTGGTAGATGGGAAGAAACTTGTCAAAAAAGCTTCAACTTGAGCCTCCAAATAGTGAAAGATTATCGATTGCAAAAGATCTAAAATTTTCTACCAAAAAGAGAGTATCCACCTAGATATCACTCTGACGAAGTTCATCTTGCATAATCCTTGTCTAACCCATTGTCCAATCTCCATTCATCTTGAGAGAAATAGATTGTTGAAGTTCCCGTATCTCAGGGAACCCCCTCTTTAAGGGGTTATTGCGTTTCACTAAGAGCTTCATTTTGCTTGTATTTGAGATCTACTAACTTTAACATTGGAGTGGCCTTGAGATAAATCCCATCCACTTTACTACTTCGTTCGCGTTTCAGCTACGTGGCTTGATCTGGAGAACTGAATAGAATCCATCAACAACAATGTATTTTCTCTCTCTCTCCAAAGTGATTAGTTATCGATTCTTTTTCTATTTCAATTTCTTCCCTAACATATGAAATTTTATTATATCTCACAAACTTGTAGATCCTGTGTTTTTTTTTTTTTTTTTTTTTATTGTATCTACATTCTTAATGTCTTGGGACCATTCACACGGATTGTTAAATGCTTTTTCTTTCTTATTATGGGTGCAATTGAAATGGTTCTCATTCAATCCTGAAATGACCTGGTCCATGCAATTGAAGGGTCAATATGAGTCTGTGGGATTAGTCAGGCCGAAGGTCAGAATAACCATGGTTAGCAACAAAAAAAAAAAAAAAGTAAGCTTGCATTACGCGTTCCAGTCTATCGGGTGTCATCCAAGATTTGTGCCACACTCTATTGACTTTGGAGTTTGGATATTGAGAATTGACTTTGGCCAATGAAAAAAATGGGCGGAAAAAGAAATCCATTTTATGAGGACGTACACACCCTGTCTTCCTCTAATTTAATGATACGCATTTGCAGGAATAATCTCAAATTGCGGATCTCACATGCACACATAATATTATCATCCAATCACTATTCCAACGGGTGCATGCATAATATGCCCATTTGCCATTGAGGGTATTACACTATTACTGTGCTAGGGATTTACCATTTAGGGTATAGAAATTAAGTAACGACATTACATGGTATTATTCGGTATGTAATTGGTTTCAAATCGAGGGTAAATCGATACAATACCGTATTATACCAATACTGATTTCATAAACAGTATCATTTTTTACACCATTATCATACCAATGAATAAAACAGTATACCAGCTTCGATATAAACAGTATGACACTGATTTCTGTAAACGGCATCAGAAGTGCACTTTACCACCACACTTGGTAAACACCCTACATCTTTGGGAGCCGTGGAGCAGATGTCAAACCCATCTCCAAAGTATGGGACTCACACCCATCATTGGCCCCCAATGGTGTGAGCTGTGAGGTAGTTCTCAACAACCTAATTTGATCCCCTAAGGCCTAAATCTCATCGTAATTCCAAAAACAGGAGGCAACCTCTCTTGCCATAATGTGTATGAGTTTCAACTTATAAACTTTATGCGATATGGACGGTTCTTTCTAAGCTGAATTAGATATACTTTCCATTCTTCCGCAAATTCTTTGAGATGACAAAAACAGTGGCATGATCGTGTATGCGAGATGCTTTTTGGTGCTTATTTGGATAAGACTGGTTAAAAACACAGTAACTAAGGTATTATTTGCAGTGCAAGTATCAACTCCTGTGTTATTGCCCACGTGTTTAATTTCAAGTGAAAAAACATTATGCCATATGGCATACTAGAGAGAGAGAGAGAGAGAGAGAGAGAGAGAGAGAGAGAGCACTTTGACACACAAGTTTTACTTTTTCTCAATCAACCGTAGCTCCTCAAGTACATATACAAGGCAGTATTACAAATCTTTGGCAATAACGCAATCTTTGAGCACTAAGACTCTCAAGGGATTACATTGACAAACATATTATCACTCGTCCAACCCAATAGGGTTAAAAGATATTTAAAAAAAAAAAAAGAAAAAAAAGAGAGCCTCACGATATGATTTACACAAAGAATCATAATCAGGAGTATGAACATCTCAACAAATAATTAGATTATAGACCAAAATGAGTGACTTCCAATAGAGAACCATCAACATAATCTACCAACGCAGTTTGATAACAAGGTGGGGGCATAAGAATCACTATTCCTCTGGATCGGTGGAGGAACTAAAGTCCCATAAGTTGCACAGAAAGCAACTTCCTTGCCGGTGCTGGAGGTGCCAACCCAGGGATGGGACTGATGCTTGTATTGTTTGGGTGCACAATCTAAAAGAATACAATAAGCTCTTAGAGTAGAGAACCAGAATCATGGATGAATGAACATCTAATGCATACCTTCAAATGTGAAGATAAGTTTCAAGCACAATGATGTTAAAAAAAAGTTACAAGAAACTGCAGCACATATATACAAGTAATCAAAGCTTCCATTGCATATGTTGTGTCACACAACAGGACTTCCTTCTTTGAACATCTTAGGAAGAGAAGATGCTCACAGTTCATGACAGCTGAGTTCTTTCACAAATTTTCATTTGTATGTGGAAAATATGCATGATAAGATTTTATGGTAATCACATCTATTAATATGTGGAATAGGATTTTAAACATGTATATTCCTTTTTTTTTCTTTCCTTTTGGGAAAAAGAAAAAGGTTTCAGATCTCTTGCCAATAAAGAATGACAAAGAATACTTACCAAAAAAAAAAAAAAAAAAAGAATGACGAAGAAAACCAGAATTAGATAGCAAGTTACATGAGAAAATGATGATTATGAAAAATTGGTCTGAGGGCAACAATCATGGCTAAATTGAGAATGATACCTTCACGACGATGATGGCTATTACACCACAGACGATAAGAAATAGAAAAAACATGATGCATCTATCGGTAGCCACCTGAAACAAAGGGATTCAGAAGTCAGTTAAGATATAACAATCTTAACCAAAATAGAATATAAGTACAAGAATAGGGTCATTGGACAACCTGTCTACCAATCTCCTTCACCAGTTGAGTAGCCTTCTTGATCGAGAAGTGAATTGTATCCAAGTCATTTACAATACGACCCATTTGTTCAGTCTGCACAATTTAAAAAATAAAATACCTGATCAGAACTTATCCGCAAGTCCATGAAGTACTAAAATTGACGTCTTTGCTGTACAGAGAGATTGGGGATTAATAATCTGTGCTTACTTGTCCTTTCAAGGTTACTGCAGTCTGAGATCCCACTTCAACTGTTTGTTGCACAACCTAAGAAATCATCTTCAGGGTAAGGACAATGAGATTGATTTACGAGATACATACTTCAAATCTAGCTACTCCCTACTGACCATTTTAGAGCGCTCAATAGCCTGATCAGTCTCATTCATTGTTTTCGTCCCAGCATCGATAAGCTGTTGATTGGTCAT
The DNA here is from genome assembly GCA_028583415.1 of Protea cynaroides. Classification (NCBI taxonomy): domain Eukaryota; kingdom Viridiplantae; phylum Streptophyta; class Magnoliopsida; order Proteales; family Proteaceae; genus Protea; species Protea cynaroides. The sequence continues at coordinate 1,466,563 of CM053275.1, read as the reverse complement.
TGCTATATAATAATCCCAGTCACTTAACAGATAAATGATGGCTAAAAGCATTTGATACATTAAAGCATTCACATTTGCCCAATGAGTAAGACAACTATTTATATAGAAAGAAATAGTAGTTCAGAAGTAAAATAGTCATTCATTACTGCCAATAGAGTTTGAGAATTAAACATCCTTTATCCTCATACTATGTCGGATAATGCTGCCAGTATCAAATTCTGATATGAAAATAGATGAAACTATGTGGTGCAACCCTGGGTCGAATTCTAATATCCTAATTTGGGTCTTTGTGTCCACTAAGGGGATGAGCAACTCAACTTATGAGGGTAGTGGCAATATCATAATTTTCAGGAACAATGTAAAGCTACCTTGGGTAAGGGACAGATTAAAGGATGTGGAAAGAATTTGATTTAATGGGTCAGGGAATTCTTGGAAGAGGATATGAGGTCAGGACAGCTTAAGAATAAACTATAAGGAAGAGGGGTATAAAAGGAATTCCAGAAATAAGGGTCCTCTTCCATCTTAGAATCGTTACCAAGGAAACCAGCGGAAAAACAGAATTGAAGATGGAGAAAGAACTCACTCGATGTAAGTCCTTTCAACCTGAAAATTTAGGACAATGTAGCTAATTCACTGTTCTCTGAAACCCTAAGATCCTCTAGCAACAGTAGCCTGGAAAGTAATAAAAAAATTACTGAAAGTAGAGGATGTGGTAGCTTCTGAACCAGATGGGACTGCAATTTGGTAACTCACAGCTCCCATGGGATTCCAGACTGAAAATTAGGACAATGTGTTTGCTTATTTATGGCAAATATACATTTACTTAAAAAATATTAGTCATATATAAGTGCTGCCTACTTAACTCTGGACACAATCCCAAGTCCCAGCATACACTACCAAACTTGGATCCACACCACATGATACCATTTTAGATGTTTTTTTCCATAAACTAATGTAGAAAATAGGTGTAAAATGATTCAAATATGCTATACAAAAAAAGAAAAAGAAAAAGAAAGATCAAACAAATCACTTATGGGCCTCGAAACCTAAGTTTCGGGATCACCCAAGAAAAATCTTAGGTTTCAACCGAAACCAGGTCAAAACCTGGGACAACTCGGTTTCGAGGCCTGGTCGAAACCAACTCCTACATAATTTACCCCAAACAAAGCAAGTAAATAAAAAGAAGATTACATAATAAAATCCTACTAAGCTACCATGCCCCTTTGGACCAAAAGACCGGGTTAGCCCAGTTTCTTTGGGCTTGGGTCTCCAAGTAGGATCAAATAGATCCAACCAATCAGGTGCTCCTGCATCACTACGATAGTAATAGTAGGGTCATGTCCATCTCATGTCAGCATTAGAATCTTTGTCTGCACAAGTTGGACACAACTTCAACTACTATTTCAATGCGTCGAGGTAACATAACTCTATCCCATAAATGAAGCTCAGAGGGAAAAAGGAACCACAACTACAGGTTTTATCATAAGGATGATAAAAAAATTTTCCTAATTCTTGATCCACATAAGACCATCTAAGCATGTAGTTTGTAACAATTCACTATTGCCCTTGCCAAGATAACAGAACTTTGATCTCGCAATTTATTACTATCCTCAGCTCATTATCTTCAGAGATTCCTTTACTTGAAGCATTAATAACCTTTATATAGAAACAATATCATATTGACCGGGTGCTAGCAGATGATAACAGAAAGAGGTATAATACTATAATCAATGTATACATATTTGGAAACCCTACACCCCCAAGCTATTGAAAAAAAGGCAAAAATTTCAGATATGAAGGGCAAAGATTAGAGCTCACATGATGCCATTTGAACATTGTCCTCAGCTGCATGTTCACTGACTCCTGCTCCCATGTCAAAAAGCTCAACCCTTTTATTACCAAGGCTACTCATATACCTGCATGCCACCAAACTGAATCAGACCCCTTTAAGAGAGAGAGCGAGAGAGAGAGAGAGAGAGAGAGAGAGAGAGAGAGAGAGAGAGAGAGAGAAGGCAATGATATATAAGCACCCCATGAATATCCTGGGGAAAAAATGCAGCAAAAAAAAAAGTAAATAAAATGTTGTTTCTGAAGATGCAAATTTGTGGAACAAAAACAACACATTTTTTTCCTTGACAGGAATTATACTTGTCAGATCAGATAGAGCAAATACAATTCCTAGTAGACATTGGTATCTCATGAAAACTCAACTTAATTAAACTGAGCTTTATCCGAACCGAATGGGGTCGGATAAATAATTTTGTTTTTCCATTCAAAAAGGAGAATGTTCAGAATTCATGCTAAAGTTTTGACTTGAGCTTTTGCAATGCCAATTTCAACCTAATGCACCAACCCTCCTTAACCCAGGCCTGGGACTGGCACCACAAAAGTACTAGTAGATGTTATTAGAAACATAAATGAATATATTTAGAAGTATATATCATTGAAAAATACATCTTATATTGTATAATTAAACAATTCTCCTCAATTTTAAATTTACGAAATGTGTTTTGTTTGGGTATAATCCCACATTGGTTAAGTCTAGAATCTTGGGTACCTTATATACTTGAGAGTCCCTTCAATTAATAGTTTAAATTTTTGAGATGGAAACTTAACATGGTATCAAAGCTCCGTGTTCCCTCATTACGGTCACCCAAAAGTAGGACCACATTTGCCATGTGTATTGCCACCCAAAAAGATGGGCAACACATAATGGAGAGTGTTGGGAATAATCCCACATTGGTTAAGTCCGGAATTTTGGGTGCCTTATATAGTTGAGAGTCCCTCCACTTAATAGTTAGAACTTTTGAAATGAAAACTTAACATTTTTCATATAATGCAGTAGCGCACCTCTCTCAATTTCCAAATGCAGATGGCATGTCAAAGTGTAAGGTGTTTTACTTCTATATTTTTCAAACCTTTACAAATCAACTGTGGCCGTACTAGAAAAGCGGCGGATCAAAGAAACACACTTCTGAAGTGGATAAGAGGGAAATGAGTGAAATAAACTTACGTTTTTCTCAAGGCCACGTATGAATTCAGCTCTTTGATCTGAAATAACACATTTTATTCATTTAATTGCAAAACATACGAAGGAAGAACCCATATTGTCAGCCAAAAACTACAGGCCTGAACAGTAATGTGCTTGTTGGAGAATCTACAATAATAAAGAAATTCTAAACAACTAACCAGGGATTGTTTTCTCTCATTGAGTTGCTTATTATACTCAGGAGGATTTCCATTTTCCTCATCCTTAATTTCACGATCAAACTCCTTAATTAACCTGAAACAAATAATAAGAGTGCAACAAAAGTCAATTCATAGATTCCTTAGAACAAAATACTACCAAAACTGGAATTCATTTGGCTAAAGCCCAACTCTATTATGTAAATGCAAACTAAATTTTGCACCCCCTATATGGTGAAAGTTACATTAATATTTTAAGGTTTCCAGAGGGTGGAAATACTCTGAATATGTTAGAGAGAACAAAGGTCATAAGAACTCTGCGGTTGGTTAGACACACCTTTTACACTCCCTCATCTTTCCTGTGAGTTCCTCCAATTGTTTACTTTGTCTATTGGAATCTTTAATCTTATCCAATTTCTGGAAACCATTTCTGCAAAAATAAAAGAGAGGTTATAGGCAACTGTCACCTATTACAGTCTACTTAAGTAATAATATAACAGTTATTATTATTGAAGAAACCATTGCAGTATTGAGACATGTTAAACCATTAAAGAAAAAGGTGCAAACTCCAGAACAAACAATACAACTGATCATTTCCTAATGGCCATGACAGGGAAAGGAAATAGTAGATGAAGCTCGAAGAATAATCTCACCAGACTACAGCAGACTGGAGCAGAAAGACCGATAAATGCAGCGTGCATGGATAAACACACAAAATATGTACATATGGCAGAAAATTAAGTGCAGCATATAAGAAAACAGTTTTTTATCCAAAGATTGAAAAATGTCATCAATTTGGCCATGTGACTGACTAGTCAGTAAAATGTGTATACGTATTATTAATTATTTATTTTTCTATTTATTGAACAGTATAAGTATCATATTTGTTTGTTACATTAAATTTCTGTTCTTTTCCCAGTAATGTAAGAAGAAAACTTACTTAAGTTAGATGCAATTCAGTGATTTTATGGTAATCAAGATTTGTTTATAATTAGTTAAGAAGTTTCACCTATAGTTTAGAGGAAGTGGACTGGTGTAAAAAATATGACTGAAAACGAACTTCACTCTGGGCTCTGGTTTCGTGCAGATTCCAAACCCCCCCTCTTTTTGGTTGGGGGGGTAAGTGACTCCCCCTTTCTTCTAGAAGGTGTCAAAGGCCTATTCTCCACGGATTATCATTGCAATGGAATCATATCCTCTTTTTCTTTGATCTGCTCTTTCTTACCTCTTATTATTATTATTATTATTAAGAACTCCATTGCTGAGCTCTATACCCTCTCCCTCACTTTACAATGGAAGTATGAAACCACTATTACAACCTCAACTGACACAAATCCATCTAAACTGCATCATCAGTCCCATATCCCATCATTTTCTATTCACCAATAACCTCAGAACTGTCATTCATCCACCCCAATAACTCTTAGTTACATCAGAGTATTCTTCTGTGAAAATTTCATCAACCTTACTTTCCATAAGCGCCTCTAGAACCACCCCCCGCAACCTCCTTATATGACCACATGGTCAACGTGAAGGAATACCTCTTTGAAATCCAACTCCCTCAAAAAGATCCAGAATCAATCACTCTGAGTTGCCAGTGTGTGATCATATGAATTTCAATTTTCCTAAACATTAGTTTAGACAAACTATTTACTGTAATCATTCCCCAAAACTTAGAAAAAAGAGTTCTAGAGAGCGTTGAGGGGAAGAAAGGGCGCTAATGTATAGCCAAGATAAAATACCGTGCAATTAATACTTCCTAGTATTTCTAATTTCTTCTGGACAAACCTACATTTAAAGCTCTTTAATTCTTTTCTTTTCTTTTGGGGGGGGAGGAGTCATTCAGATTTCAACAACCAAATCTCAAGCATAAAAATGTACTTTGGATGCGTGTGTAAAAGGTGAAAGCACTAAAGTGTGAAGTAGAAGGAAAAGAGAATCAAAGAAATCTTACGCGAGAGCCCGGAAATTGTCACGAATTTCTCCATCGATCTGCTCCAACTGCGGGCTCATCTGTAACTCGTACGCCATAATTGCCGGAACTCCAAATCCGGCAACAGATTGCAGCTAATTATCCGATTTTCCAACCTCAAACCATAATTTTATTGATCCCAGATGAAGGAAAATAAAGCTATATCAATCAGTTTGCTTCCAAGTAACCCTGGAATTCCATTAACGAAACTCAGAATAAGTGTGAAACCCGAACCCTGACTCTAACCCTAGACGACGAATCTGGCAAAAGGAGGGGGACCAGATGGAGCGGATGGAAGAAAATAAGAAAGAAAAGTTATTCTTGGTTGTGTAGGGTTAAATGGAAATGGTGTTGCAGAGTTCAAAATTTGAAGCTATGATAGACAATCTGGTGTGGGGAAAACAATCGGAGCCTCGGTGTCAGACGACTTTAAGAATGTTCAAATTTTAAATAATATAAATGCGTCGAAAAAATTAAAAAATAAATAAAAACAAAATCATATAACGGTTGCCTAGTGCCAACACGGCTATACGGTTTGCTTAGAGAGACTTTCCTGTGAGAAAGGAATTTTCTTCCTCTTCCTCTTAGAGGCTTACAGCTTACATGTGGAAACTGGTGGGTGATGATTGATGACAGATAAGGAACCGCACGGATCATGCCGTCACGGGTCGGGTCGTTTGTCCATTGAGTGATCTAGTTTAGAAAATAAATCTTCTCTTGCAGGTATGAAAAAATTGAACGGTTGCCTTCTATACTATACTTATACTAATACATTGTTATATGCATATAGTAAACTACAATCACTGGATTTTCTCATATCAACTTGAGGGGCATTAGATGATTTGAATCTTCTAAAGTGGTATGTGGGCGAATGACTTCAATCATTGGATCACGATCGAAGATACTATACAATTGAAGATGGCATTGTAGTCCCATGATTCCCATTAGTTTATGATCCGAATCCAACCCTCCATGATGATTGGCCAACATGAGAGCATTTTTTCCCCTTCTCATATATGCATGGTTGCAGACCTTATCTAGTTGTTGGAGACAGGCAAGGATGTGAGCCTGTCGTCACCAACACTTGAGCTTGATTCAGCTCGCATCCATGGTTCAAGTACTTTTGCTGACAATCTGGATCAAAATTGGTTGAATCAGATCCCATACAACACCCACTAGATCATTATCTATGTTCAACCTATTCCAGCATACAAAAAGCCAATTCTAAGAATTTTTGGGCAAGTATTTTCTGGTTCAGATCGATCTAGCTCATAATCAACTCGAATTTGATCGGTGTTGATCCTATTATTGATCTTGTGTTCTTGAACCATGCTCACACATGCTATCACCTAGGATTGGATTGGGGTTCTAAGGGTGGTTGCGCTTTTCTTTTCATATCAAAAAATAAATTATTCCCTTCCCCCACATACCACCAACTAAATCAAAAAAAAAATAAAAAATATTGATTTTTATTCATATCCTCTAAGGCTATGTTTGGATGCCAATAAAAAAAATGAAATAGGAGAGAGATATACATTAGTGATCATTGTTTGTTCTATTCTATTTTTCATTTTCTAAGGAAAATAATTTTTGATAAAATTCTTATTTCAATTTGCCGATGTTGCTATAAAAGCGCATTGGATTAGAATTTCTTATTCAAATTCTTTTGAACATTCTCCTAAGGTTGCAATTTCTTCTTCACCAATCCCAATTCAGTTACAACATGGTTTTATTTATGAGTATTTTCAAAATAAGTAAGAAGTTATTTACTGATTATGTCGTTTTCAAGAACTATCATTATCTTGATTTTTGTAAAACTCGTGTGGCATGACAAGATTTTCCGTCGTAGAAATAAAATGTATCACCTAATATATTACAATTTATTTTTTTCATTAATTTTGATTATAGCAATAAAATATGTTCAATGTATCACTGTGTCACGCACCTAAGTAGGTGACATGTGTATATTTTTTCTATTTTTTAATAAGTTTTAAGACTTTAATTTAAACTTACCAACACAAGTTATTCATGTAAATCAAACACATGAGCATGAGGTTTTGGATATTACACCCACAAAAGACCTTCTATATTTAGATTGCATATGAAACCAAAACACAATAAGGTTTTGAATTTTTTTAATTCATTACAAGTTTGGATCATCTCCGGTAATTGCACATCGAGTGACTTTTAAACGATGGATCACAGGTGGAGAAATTATAATACAAGACAATCATTTTCCATTAGTTACGAAAGGAATCAAAGGAAAAGGAAGTCATCCAATAGTACAAGCTTCTAGTTTTTAAATATTTTATTTTATTTTATCATTATTTATGAAAACGACTGACCTAGGTTGCTCATCTACCCAATTAAATAAGCGACAAAATTTATTTAAGGGCAAGTCTTATAATAATGTATATATTCTCATTATGTAATATGGTCGAGTAACATATAATTTTTTTTTTTTTGGATAGACATCGAATAACATAGTTCCAACGGAAGACTAAATCACTATTTTATTATAAACATTATGATATATCAATCTATGTTAGGGACCTTCCCCGATTATCTCCATTTCAAAATCTTTCTAGTGAAGGTTGCAGCCTTTGTAGTTTCCAATTTCGCAAGTAACAATTATAATACTTGAATTTTCCTTTATTCAGCTGCATTAGTTGTTCATTGAACAAGTCGGGATGTTTGGCAAGCATGTCGATGCATCTCAGTTCGTCCAAATAAGGGGAAGAAAGTGAGTCAATCCTGGGCCGTCCGAAAAGATTTGAGAATCATCCGCGCGAATTGTAACAGAATAACACGTCATCAATGAGGAGTGGCACTTTCCACACGTGTGCCCATGGGGCATCTTGAAAAAGGGGACCCAAGCACCAATTGGAACGTGGCCCTTAAAGAAGTGCCTCTAAGGGCCCGTTTGATAAAACTTCTGCTTCTGGATTATGGATTCTGATTCAAATTTGGATTATACTTTATGTTACTCTATGATTATTTTGAAGTAAAAATTTGTTTGATAACGTAATTTTGAAATAGATTCCAGAGCATCTTTGAATTAGAAAAAATGTTTGATAACATATTATCCTCTCAATTGAAGTCTAGAAAAACAATCGTGGTAGTGGTGGGTGGTAGCAGTGGTGGCGATGGTGGTGGGTGGGTGGTGGGGTGGTGGTGGTGGTGGTGGTGATGGTGATGGTGGTGGGTGGTGGTGGTGGTGCTGCTGCTGGCGGGGGCGACGGTGGTGGTGGTTGTGGTGGCGGTGGTGGGTGGTAGAGACTGTAGTGGTGATGGTCAAGTGAGAGTCATGTGAGAGTCGATTCTTTTCTTTCTCCTAAAAAATTGATTCAACAGCTTGAAGCAAGTATTTATGACTCTAGAATTTTGGATTCTGGAGTCATTCTGAATCCGGTTCACTTTGTGGGAGTTGGAATCCAACTGGACTTATCAAACGCGCTTCTACTCCAAAATGGCTCTCTAAGAGCCAGAATCCATAGAATCCAGAAGCAGAAGTTTTATCAAACAGACCCTAAGATGCTACGTCGTGAGAATAGTTAATCGCAATAAATGCTAGCCATACACATTAAATGTTTAGTCATAAATGCTGATCTTGTGCATTAAATGGATGCCATGTTGGAGGAATAAGCCATGGCAGCTTGGCATGATGCACGCTTCCGCTAGGATGACACATCAACTTAATTAAACGGTTAGGTTCTCCTAAGTAATTTATTGGGTATGGTGATAAGGGCTCTAATGGGAACTGAAGTGACGTGGTCGAAGGGTGCCCCCTCTTATCCTATCACAGAGTGGCTACCAACCCCCACAATCCTATAAGTAGACCGTACCTCTTGCTCAGTGAAGGGCATGGTGGCAATAAGGTTCAAATGCCATTTGGGGCTCGAGAACCAAGGAAGGGAGCCTCAATAAACCTTGTCTTTTGGCTGCTATAAATAGAAGGAAGAACAATGGAAGAAGGGATTAGAGTCATTTTTCGATTTTCAGCACTCACTTCGTTACGCTCGGAAGGTGATCTTTTTCACTACTAAAACACCTTAGTCCCGTCTCTGAAAGGAGCTTGGATATCTTATCTCCAAGCTTTCTCTACTTGTCCTGGACCATTACTGATTTAGGCATTGGAATGGCCACGGGATTAAAACCCGCCCACCTCAATGTGTGTTTGTGATTTGTTTTTTCAAATGGCATCATCCTGTGCATCGGGTGAAATCCAACGGCAACAACATGTACTTTCTTTTCCTAAGAATATGTGATTATAATAGATAGAGGGATCTCTTAGTGGTAGGGTTGTTTGCCCATTAATTGGCTTAATTGTTAGAAGGGGTTAAGGGAGGAGAGATAATGTCAAATGAAAGGGTCATATGGGTGGTGATGTAGTTTCCACTTGCCCATTCATAGTCTTTTTCTTTTATAATATAACATATTTTTGTGGTAATTTTTCCTTACTCCCTAGAGGTTTGAGTCCAAATCCTCTCCTAGGTTTAGGAGGGTAGTTGCCCACTTAGATGAGACGTTGGGAATAGTGAAGGACACGTCAGTGAAACTTTCGTAGAAGATGAAGAAAAACTTCTCTATACATCTTGGGAGATTTTTTTTTTTTTTTGCGAGATTTGAATATTCATTTATTATTGAGATATCATTATTACTTTGCTATTATGTTCCCGAACCATCATTCTCACTACTCCAGTTCCAAAAGTCCCATCCAACCCTAAAAAAATGACAGAAAAAAAAAAAGAAAAGATACTCTCTAGTTGGGGCCGAAAGGAATTGGGTTCTTTTCCTATTTCCGAAAACAATGAATTAAAGTGGGCCGGCCTTTCCAATTAGACTAAGCCAGAGCCTAGCATTTGTCGGATATTAATAAGGCCTAGAGCAAGGCCTTGCTTCATGTGATCTAAATTCTAGCCCAACTACTTCACGGGCTTTGAATGTACTCATCTTTCGGTGTGTAAATCCAAGTAGTTTGCCTTCCTTGAAACAGGAAAGCCAAGAACTTTTTTTTTTTTTTTTTTTAGTAAATGGAAAGCCAGGAACGAGGCCAGGCAAAATTGAATATGGCTGAGTATTATTAAATAAATAAATAAATAAATTGTAAAGTAACAATATTAATACAAACTTGAAAAGGACTGTGGTTAAAAATAGACTCATGTTATCCAGTTTGTCTAATCATGATCCAATGGCTGAAGTTCATTAAGTATACAAGTCAATGTATTGATATACATACCGGATGAACTCCAGCTTCATGACTAGACATGCTCCAACGACAGGAGATGATTTGTGTCCATGTTTGACTACCAAGATAATACGAGTATATCACAATGTAGAAAAAGTTAAAAAAAATTTCACTATTTTCTTGCCTTTTGCAAGTGTTGGGTTATGGATAAATTTAGTTTCTTTGGATTTACTCATTTCTAATACTATTTGATGTATTATCTTGTAAACTTACAACGATATGCTACATGTTTTCCTCATAAATCTAGTAATTGGAGTTCATCTGGTGTATATATCGATGTATTAACATACACGCCGAATGACTCAAATTGCTAGATTACAACTACAAAATTCAAAAAACAAGAGACAATCCAAATCCTGCTTTCCCCACCCTTTCTTGGATCCAAATCGTCTATTCCCTGAGATTCGGGAGAAGGGGCGGCGACCCCACTGGATGGTCGCCATGTGGAGGTCGGATGAATCCGACCCCTCCGTTCGAGCCGACAAGAGAATCTCGGCTCGAACTGAGGGGTCGGATTCATCCGACCTTCATATGGCGACCATCTAGTGGGATCGCCGCGTCTCCTTTCAGGGAGGAGACGATTTGAATCCCCTTTCTTACACTTTATTTGCAAAACGCCAAAATCAAAACTTAAATTTGGAAAGTTTCATTTTTCTTCCCCATCATTTAATTCATTTTATTATGAGTTAATAAATTCCCAACAATAATTGGTTGATAGTATGGTTGTGTTATGAGGTCGATAGTGTCATTAGATAAGAGGATGTTTACTAAAGGTCATCCGACCTCGATCACCCCTTATTTTAATTTTATTCAATCCCACCTTTTAAAGCATTTTTTCTACTTGTAACAAGGAGTACATGTTGTAACTTAAATAAATTAAAACTGCCCCTAGAGGTTTTCATAGACCATTATCCATTCCTTTGTGGTTTTATTGTATTTATTTAAAAATGAAAAAAGATTAGCCCACAAGATGACCGAACCATGATCCAATCTTTTGGATCCTCAGCCACAAACCATGAACCGGATTCTTTTTATATTTCTCGCTGGTACCAGAGAGGGGGAAAAAGTCGCAATCTAACCAAAGTAGGAGATGGTGCAAACCAGCATAATTCAACTCATTCATACCTACAACATTAGGGGTTTGGGTTTGGGTATCCTGCAGTCGTGCAGCCCTTGTAGCCACATCAGAATCATTAAGAGTACATCTAGACGTGCATCAATGCAATCTAACGGCTCAGATGGGGTTACTGGGACTGCATGGTTACAGAGGATCCAAACCTGACATTAATTCTTTGAAAGCTACAAATCAAGTGGTCCTCTTACCAAAAAAAAAAAAAAAAGAAAAGAAAAGAAAAAGAAAATCAAGTGGACCTAGATATTTTCTCCTACTTTTTTCAATTTTCCCAACTTCTTACATAGGTTTGATGAGTTAAGGAGAATTAAAGAGAATGGAAGCTAAAATTATAAAAATATTTGAAATCATTACAACTCATCCATCACAAAACTTTGTAACTAAATCCTAAACAGTCTATACCCTTTAGTTTTCAACTTATGTTTCACTTTTCATCAAATTACTTTGCATTTAAAAAATAAAATAAAATTTATATCTAATAAATATAATTACTAAATATGGTAAAACATTTAGCTAATTTATACAATCTTGTTACTTTATAACCGTAAAAATTTTCTTTTGAAATTCCCTTCTATTAATTTTTCTTACAACCAAATGAGTCATAGTGAAAATGTATTTTCAAGCCAAGTCCAATCCCATATACTTGACAATCCAAACCCCATTTCCCATGGAAAAATTAAAAAGCAAGAAAGTTGGATACGTTAGTGGATCTGCGACAATGATGTGAGGAACCTTATTGTAGCTACTTTTCAACAAAGATGACAAAGAAAGAAAAAGATTCTAACTTTCGAGCAAAACAACTCAATAACTTTGACAGACTGGTTCAAGGTAAGAAAAACCCTTAAGCATCTTTCTCTATCCATCTCCTCGATCCCTTGTTTCCAATTGAATGATTCGTTATCTTCTGTATCCATTGATGGGAATAGTTAACATCATTCAGGGTACATTTTCCTCTATTTTTCTATTTGATCCCAAAGAAATGAAGGAAAATGGTGTTACGGAATCAAGAAATTAAAAAAGAAATCACACATAGAGAACACAGAGATTTTACGTGATTCACCAATACAATGTGTGAGGACTATGTCCATGGCTGCAACAGATCGAAAAGTTTCATTATTTCATAGAGAAAAAACTGATTATAAAGAGAGTTCCTACAAAAAACAAAATAATACAAAACTCCAAGATAAGGAAGTTTATATAAAAAAATCATACAAAATTGTAGAGTCATATTCCAACTCAACAATAGTAGTTAAAGAGTCTTGCACCAACTATGCAAGTCAAAGAATCTCACACGAGATATGATTGTGAGTGATTCCCATAATATGGATAGACTTCATAACTGATTAGGATTCAAGACAACCCACAAATAGAGAATTGAAAAAAGGGAAAGGAATCACTATCAGACTACGTGGTCTTTACATGGGTCTATGAGAGCTTGTGCATGAGCATCTAACATGAATGAGATTTTTCATTTTATAAAAGACTCTAGTTCCTATGGAGTTACTTTTGGTCCGGAGTCATTTTCTACTTCTTCTCGAGAGTCAAAATTTTTTGAGTAGAATGCTGTTTGATAATGCTGCTCCAAAATCAAAAGACTATGCTTCCAAAATATTGTTTGGTGGTGGTGCTGGTGGCGGTGGTGGTGGGTGGTGGCGGTGGCGGCAGTGGTGGTAGGTGGTGGGTGGGTGGTGGTGGTGGTGGTGGCAATGGTGGAAGGTGGTGGGTGGTGGTGGCAGCGATGGTGGAAGGTGGGTGGGTGGTGGCGGTGGCAGCAGTGGTGGTAGGTGGTGGGTGGGTGGTGGTGGTGGTGGCAATGGTGGAAGGTGGTGGGTGGTGGTGGCAGCGATGGTGGAAGGTGGTGGGTGGTGGTGGCGGCATCGGTGGTAAGTGGTGGGTGGTGGTGGTGGCGGCGGCGACGACGACAACGGTGATGGTGGTGGTGGTGGTGGTGGAGGTGGTGGCGGCAATGGTGGAAGGTGGTGGCGGCAATGGTGGAAGGTGGTGGGTGGTGGTGACGGCGATGGTGGAAGGTGGTGGGTGGTGGTGGCGACATCAGTGGTAAGTGGTGGGTGGTGGCGGCGACGGTAGTGGTGGTGGTGGTGGCGGCTGTGGGTGGTGGGTGGTGGGTGGTGGGTGGTGGGTGGTGGGTGGTGGTGGGGATGGTGGCAGTGGGGGGGTGGTGGTGGGGATGGTGGCAGTGGAGGGGTGGTGGTGATGATGGCAGTGCTAGTGGTGGTAGTGATGACAGTCAATAGTGATAATAGCTCCGAAACAAGAGAAGTAAGTTTTTTTAACTCCAATTTTTTAGCTCCCAGAGACATTTTTGGAGCGATTCACTCCATGAGAGTCAAAACTTGAACCGTGTTTATCAATCGTCATTCTACTCCGAATTAGTTCCGAAACTAAAAAGTAAAGAATTGAAGTATTATCAAACGGAGCCTAAATGATCATTTTAGTCTTCCCATGACACTATGTAACCTCGTAATACATTTTTGGGAAGATGTTAAAGGTTTTAAAATATCAGCGAAAGAATCTCCCACCATTATTTATCAAGAAAGGAAAAAAATCATCAGATTCTCACTTTTATATTATTATTATTATTATTAGACATCCAAACATAACCTTACGTAAGAAACCAAAAAAATATTAAAAAAATCCCACACCGACGGCGTAGGGATTTTTCAAGGAGGATAGGGTGTATAACCTTTTGTTTGGTTGGAGTTTTCCATGGAAATAAAGGATAGCTTTCCACAATCCACATGTCTAGTTCTAGACTATCACCGTTGGATCCTAACTGTTTTCATATCAATCACTGTTAATCTGGAATCTGTAGGTGCCGAACTTCTGTAGACTCTCTCCCTTCATCAGTCTTCATCCACTAGATCGTCACCACGCGTCCAGAATTTCAGGGATGAGACGATTTGGATCCCCAACGAAAATCCCTTCATCAATCTTCAATCTTAGGTTGTTAGTAACTTAATCCACAGTCCGATTCGTACTGTTGTCTTGTCATATATGTAATCTTCGTTGTCTCCCTCATATCTCTCCCTCTCTCTCTCTCTCTCTCTCTCTTTCTGTGCGTGGTTTTCTATGTACATTTGCTTTGCGTCCTGCATGTTTATCCTTCACATTTTCGGGGCTTTGTAGTCTCCCTTCGTCAGTCATGGCGACCAAGAAGTTGTATGAGTGCTTTTCTAAAGCTTTGATTGATGAGGTACAAAAATGGGGTGCCATGAAGCAGACTGGCGTTAGCTTGAGATACATGACGGAATTTGGATCCAAAGCCTCTGAGAAAAACTTACTCATCTCTGCTCAGTTCCTTCATAAAGAGCTGCCCATAAGAATTGCAAGGCGAGCCATTGAGCTTGAGACCTTGCCTTCTGGCTTGTCTGATAAACCTGCCGTTTTGAAGGTATTCCACTATTCGATTGGCCTCACTACTTTCTTCTCATACTCGAATTATGTTTACCGGATTTTTTTTGGGGGGTGGGGTATCACCGCGGTTGAACTTCTAGATTGTTTTTTTGGTTGAATTTTCTGCATTAATTATCATTTTTTATATGTAAGCCATTCTTTAGATGGTTCTTGGATGTCTGATTATTTATGGACATTTCTTGTTTATCGTTGATTTTATGTATCTCCATGAACACTCTTTAAAATAACAAGATAAATTTCAGTTAGGTCAGATACTCTTAAGGAAAAGGAGGCTAAACGCGAAAAAGAAAGACAACATCCTTTTCCCAATGGCTCTATCCTTTACCTGTGGTAGCAGCTATGCGTTTCCGCTCGCTGCTGCTTCTTTTTTTTTTTTTTTTCCTTTCTTGCAACTTTTCTCAAATATCTGGCGTCATTTTGCATAGATCTTTGTATGTATGTTGTAAGAGACTGGATTGATATTGAGCAGAGTTTCCTATCCTGCTGTGCAGGCATGCATGCTGGTTTTAGTGTCCTTGTCTGGATTTCGTCACATCGGTGACAATTGGTGCAGCATTTTGCTGATTCTTGGGATGGATAACCACCCTTAGTGTTTAATCCCAAAGGTCTATGTGATTTTAGTTTTTCTAATTTCTGCGTGGCCCTGGCAAAAGACTTTTTGACATCATTTGTGCCATAGGTTGTTGAGAGATAATAATCTGAGTTGGCACATGAGAAATTTAATGTGGTTCAGAGAGATTCTTGTAATAGATTCTCTGTTTAGGGGTTGTTATCCTGCAGTATTTTTCATATTTAAGTTATCTTGTGTCCTGTTCTGCATAGTGCAGGTAGAGGTATAAATGCCTATCTATTAGATCTTACTGAACTTTGACACTTGGTTTAATTGTTTTGTTTTCCCAAACAGGTAACGATTGGGTTCAGCATTTGTGTATATTCTTAGGATATAGATTTGGCTCTCCAGTGTTTCATACTGGCTCTGTATGTGATTTTGAATTTCATCTTTCTTATAGTATTAGTACGTGTCTGTTGGCTATATTCATACTTTGAGTTGTTGGGGGATGATCCTATGAGGTGGTGCATGGAGGTTCGAGTCCAATTGAGACCCAGTTATTTTATTTTATTTAAATATTGCAGTAGATTCAGTGATCTGGCATATTTTATATTAAAACTAAAGATTTTAAGTCATTCAATCTTATTTGTTTTAATATTTCACTTATAGGTTCGAGATTGGTACTTGGATTCTTTTCGTGATCTTCGAAGCTTTCCGGAGATCAAAGATAGAAGTCTTGAGTTGGATTTTACAGAGATGATACAAATGATCAAAGTGAGGCACAACAATGTAGTCCCTATGATGGCTTTAGGCGTTCAACAACTGAAGAAAGATTTGAATCCAAAGGTCGTGCCAGAAGATCTTGATGAGATTCACCAGTTTCTTGATCGCTTTTACATGTCAAGAATTGGGATCCGCATGCTCATTGGTTAGCTCTTTCTTTCTTCATTCTTGTTTACCATGTTTAGTTTCCCAATTATTTAAGCATTTGTCTCTCTTATCTTCTAATTTTTATAGTCACATAGACTTTACTGACCAGACTCTGGATTTTGGATGAAACTCAGGGCAGCATGTGGCGTTACATGATCCCAATCGACAACCTGATCATGTAGGTTACATACATACTAAAATGTCTCCATTGGTGGTAGCACGAAATGCCAGTGAGGATGCCCGTTCTATTTGTTTGCGGGAGTATGGGAGTGCACCTGATGTTACCATCTATGGTGATCCCAACTTTACATTCATGTATGTCCTTTTTTTTTTTCCATTTAGTTGATGTTTAGTACTTTTTTTTCTCCTGGAAACATTGTAGTCCTTTCTTGGTCTTGTCTTGTCTTGTCACTCTTTTATTATTTGGCACATTCTCTCAGAAGTCACAAATTTTATTTTTCATCGTTGCATAGGGTTTTTGTAACCAGAGGAAACTATCAAAAGCATTGCAACTTTGTACATGATCTAATAATAGAAGTGTTTGGAGAATCATTTAGCTCGACTTTCAGACCTATAATAAGTTAAATATACCAGTTTCAGAAAACCACTTTTGCAGCAAATTTGTAGCAATTCGGTTACAAACACCAAACTTTTTTTACAATTCAATAACATATTTTTATACACTGGAACATATGCATAAAAAGCTATAAGGTGTGTAAATATAAAATTAGCCTTGCTGATTACTTAAGCATATTTAGAAGTTCAGTTATTTTGCTCAATTTTTTCCCAATTGTTTTCTGTATTGAACATTTGTATAAATTTCTTTCTAATAGGGTATGGTTTTAAGGAGTAGGGTTGGGGTTTGGATTGATCCTCACTGAATTTGACTTGGATTGACAGTAGGTCACCCAATCAACCAACAGAAAGCTGATGATTCTGCCAGTGCATTAGATCATTATTTTATTTACTTTGGAAAGTCCCCGATGATAATTGAGTCCATGAAATACGATGCCAAAAATTTGAAGTTGCATACAAAATTCTTGTTTTTTATGGGTAAAAAGACCAGTCTTTATTTTGTAGTTTCAGGACAAAATTGTAGGTAGCAAAATTCTCATTATGATTCATCTAGGGATTTATCTGCAGTGAATGCATATCTTTACTTTTAGATGGATTAGGACTTTCTTTTAGTAGCACGTATTTTTGATGGATCTGTCAAACTGCATTCTTGCTTTGGGTTTTCAACTTGTGAATAGATGATAGTAATGTTTAGATTCATCCAAATAGACTTAATGAATTTCAGTATTTTTTAGGATGTAATAGAACCTTAATCCTTAAATTCTTGTTGGAAATTTAATGGTTTGAATCTTATGAGATTCAAAATATTAATGTGCCATTTCATAAGTGGTTGTTGGAGAGGTTTGTCTCTTCCTAGTAGGCACCTAAATGACCAATGGGTGTGACTATTGGTGACATGTCTAAGGCCCCGTTTGATAACACTCCAGCTCTTTACTTCTTAGCTCCGGAGCTAATCCGGAGTAGAATGACGATTGATAAACACGGTTCAAGTTTTGACTCCTATGGAGTGAACCGTTCCAAAAATGTCTCTGGGAGCTAAAAAACTAGAGCTAATAAAACTTTCTTCTCTTACTCCGAAGCTATTACCACTACCGACTGCCATCACCACCACCACCACCACTGGCACCGCCATCATCACCACCACCCCTCCACCGCCACCATCCTTACCACCACCCACCACCCATAGCCGCCGCTACTACCACCACCACCACCACCCCCATGCCACCACCGCTGCCACCACCACCACCCACCACTTGCCACTGACGCCGCCACCACCACCCACCACCTACCACCACCGCCGCCACCACCATTACCCACCACCTACCACCACCACCGCCACCACCACCCATCCCCACCGCCACCACCCACCACCCACCACCCACCATCCACCATCCACCATCCCTGCCTCTACCACCAGCACTGTCGCCACCACCACCCCCCACCAGCACCGTCGCCGCTACCACTACCACCAACACCACCACCACCAAACAGCATTCTGGAAGCATAGTCTTTTGATTTTGGAGCAGCATTATCAAACAACATTTTACTCCAAAAATCCTGACTCTGGAGAATAAGTAGAAAATGACTCTGGACTAGAAGTAGCTCCATGGGAGCTGGAGTATTATCAAACGGGGCCTAAATGGTCAGTGGACATGTCCTGTGGTAGAGACATGGTGTTTGAGCACAGGCTCTTTGGAGACAACCATTGGTGGTATCTCTTCTTCTCTATGTTTTGAGCGAAGGTTAGCCCATGCAGTATAAGACAACAATGACAACAACAATGTTAGTCCACCACTATTACATTGGTTGTGCCAGCATAGCCTTCTGAATCTCTGATTAAATCATGAAAGTAAGTGTAACACTTTTTGGTTTTTGAGGGTTGTTTTATCATGGAGATCGATTCCCAAGGAACCCGGTTTGCACCATAGGGGGCGACTACAATTTTCAGGAGAGTAGTTTTGACTAATCCTATAGTTCTTTTGCCACTTGTGGCACATCAATGGTGTTTGATGCCCATTTAGTTAGATTCTTGTATGCATACATTGAGTATTTGATTAAGTCATTTATATATTTATTTACAATTCTATATCTCATGTTCATCTCATGTCAAAGATGATGTTTGTGGTGCATATTTTACAACAGTTCTATAATATATTTATTTAGTTTACTAATATAACAGGTACGTTCCAACACACTTGCATCTTATGGTTTTTGAGTTGGTCAAGAATTCCTTGCGTGCTGTCCAAGAACGGTTTATGGATTCAGATAAAGTTGCGCCTCCCATTCGAATAATAGTTGCTGACGGAATTGAGGATGTTACAATAAAGGTATCCTTCTGTTACATGGAAATTCTTTTTTCGTATATGCATATGAGTAAGGGAAAGGCTTGGTGCATTGAGTTGTATTCCTACTGAGTATTGGATTATCTATTTGAGGCTTTCTTTTCACGTAAAACATTGAAAATATTTCCGAAACTAGTGTTGTATTACACCTAGATTAACATGTCAGTTTTATGGATAAGAAACTTTGAAAACCAGCAGCTTCTATTTACTAATTTTATGGAAATGATGTACGGTAGATAATTATGTTAGTCGCTTTTTGGAAGGATTGCTTTTTTTTTTTTAGTAATAGTCAGTTAATTCCAATGAAGGACAAGAACTATCTGGTTGTAAGTGACTCAGTAATTTTCCAGAAAAACATTTTCAATATTTTACAGTAAGGGCCCGTTTGATAAAACTTTTGCTTTTGGATTCTATAGATTCTGGCTCCCAGGGAGCCATTTTGGAGTAGAAGCGCTTTTGATGAGTCCGGTTGGATTCCAACTCCCACAGAGTGTACCGGATTCAGAATGGCTCCAGAATCTAAAATTTTGGAGTCATAAATACTTACTCCAAGCTGTTGGATCAACTTTTTGGGAGAAAGAAAAGAGTCAACTCTCACATGACTCTCACTTGACCACCATTATTACCACCACCGTCGCCACCACCCACCACCACCACCACCCACCAACACTGACCACCCACCACCACCACCACCACCGCCGCCACCACCCACCACACACTTCCACCATCGCCACCACCACCGCCTCAGCCGGCACCACCACCTCCGCCGGCACCACCACAACCACCCCCACCACCACCTACCACCCACCACCCACCACCCACCACCACCCACCACCATTGCCATTACCCACCACCACCACCACCCACCACTACCACGACTATTTTTTTAGACTTCGATTGGGGGGATAGTGTGTTATCAAACATGTTTCTAATCCAAAAATGCTCTGAAATCCATTTCAGAATTGCGTTATCAAACAAGTTTCTACTTCAAAATAATCTTAGAGTAGCCTGGAGTAGAATCCAAATTTGAACCAGAATCAAGCAAGTTTTATCAAACGGGCCCTAAGACTCATGGAGTTTCAGGAAAAGCACTTTATGCCTTTAAGAAGGTTCCATGCCACCCACCACCCACCACCCACACCCACCACCCACCGCCACCCACCACCATTGCCATTACCCACCACCACCACCACCCACCACTACCACGATTTTTCTAGACTTCGATTGGGGGAAGTGGTTATCAAACATGTTTCTAATCCAAAAATGCTCTGAAATCCATTTCAGAATTGCGTTATCAAACAAGTTTCTACTTCAAAATAATCTTAGAGTAGCCTGGAGTAGAATCCAAATTTGAACCAGAATCTAGAATCCAGAAGCAGAAGTTTTATCAAACGGGCCCTAAGACTCATGGAGTTTCAGTGTGAAAAGCATCTTTATGCCTTTTAAGAAGGTTCTCATGTACGTAGTGTCTTGTTTATAATCATTTTAGTGAGGTATTAGGATACACATTATTGCAGGCACCTGTAGTGCTTTTGTTTTTGGTGCCCACGCATTGATCTTTCCCACTTCTGCCTTCTGTATATTCAAAATCGTTTTGAGCTTATATCTCTGTATATATTGTATGCTTAAGAAACAAGATCCATGAAGCCAACTCCAGCTGGTTGGGATAAGTTTTAGTTGAGTTGAGTGGAGTGAGTTTATCTTGTATATATTCAAAAAGAATAATAGTGCAGGCCCTAGGAACTTGATTCCCTACATATTGCAGATCTCAGATGAAGGAGGTGGAATACCAAGAAGTGGCCTTTCCAAGATATTTACATATCTTTATAGTACAGCAAGAAACCCATTGGATGAGCAATCGGATCTTGTATCAACTGATGGGGTGACAATGGCTGGATATGGATATGGCCTTCCAATAAGTCGCCTCTACGCTAGATACTTTGGAGGCGACTTGCAAATTATTTCAATGGAAGGATACGGTGAGTCCAATGTCTTCCTTATCTCCCTTTTATTCTTCATAAAATTAAGAACAGGTTGAGCACATGAAGTCAAGTGGTATAATTGAATCAAAAGGTTCAATCACTCTAGAGCAAGCATTTCAAAACAAGATAAATGTAGGTAAACAAATGGTTCTGGCTTTAACGGAAGAGGAAACAAAAAAAATATTTTTAATCCACTATAAATTGGAAGATCTATTTCGTGTCTGGTACTGCAAGGTTCCACTCTGCAAGAACTGCGAATCATTCTCTTGAAGCTTATCCTCTAGAACAAAAACTCACTTTTTCAAACACGGTGAAGACCTTCTGCTGCAATGGAAAGGGAGTATAAGAGAAAGAAAGATAAGTAAACTGCTTAGATTTTCACGAAATAAGATACAACTACCTGCCAAATAATTACATGAAGTGTTGGCCATTCCCCAAACGTAGAAATAAGTGAATGTGGATAGAACGCTAAAATTTAAAAAGGATGTACTCGATCATTTTATTCCTCTATTGTGGAAGCAATATGATCATAAAAATATAAAAGTCGTGTATTCTTAAGCTCAAATGGATATTTCTGAACTTCTTAATCTTCACTGTTTTACTGTTTAATCTTCAAATTCATTAACAATTATAGCTGTTGATATTTAAGGTAAAACGTCTGAACCTTCCTTCACTTTGTGTATTGCTTGCATTAGGTTCTGTAATTTACAGTAGTCAGTGATGTTGGAATTTGTGCAAAATGTAGTTTCTCATAACTTTTGGTGTAATTAAGTTGATGCTTTCTTTCATTCTTTCAAGTTTCAACCGTTCCTTTGTGTTTGTAAAGCATCAATATTTGTTCATTGCTTTAGCCTGTTTTAAAACTTTCTTCTACAAATCTGGGGATCTAGATGGTACCGGCATTTGGTATGTGGTGATGGAAAAGATTCATTAAAAGTTCTACTACAAAGATGAAATGATATTTCCTTATATTGCTTTATGATATGCTAGTGTGCTAGTGACCCCAAACAGGGACTGTTAGCGGACACTTCCTCCACTCCACCAACAAAAAATCTGAAACAAGGACTTTGTAACCATTAGAGATGCATGAGTCTGACAAAAACGTATATATTCAAAGTTGCTTAACCTATTTCAATGGAAGCAGATGGTCTATTATTGCTTAAGTCTTTCAGAGTCTCTTTAACTTAATAGAAAGTTGTTGCAGAGATACTTCAAAATATAAAAATATAAGAATTGACTTAAATCTGTCACTTTATATGATTTTTTTTTATCTTAAAAGATTTTGGCTCTATAAAAATGTCTCTAACGATCACCCACAAAGTGGAGGTCATATCTTTTAGTTATTTACCAAAAAAAAAAAAAAAGACTTCTTTTAGTTTACGATGTACCAATTTACTTTGCAAGTCTTGGGGGAGAATTTTACAAGTTTCTAAATATGATTTAAAACGTCAGCTCTTTATTGAATCTACGGTCTAGTTAAAAAAACTGGCATCAAAGCTAATTGCATGGGCTTCTCATGGAAACTGTTGATTGCAAGAGGGAACCCAACATATATCTTGACCTTGATTTCTCTCACCTAAGAGTGCACAAATAGGGGTACCATCTGGTCAATCTCCGTCCCTCCACCCCCACCCCCACCCCCAACCCCAACCCCAACCCCACCCCCTTTTTTCTTCTGTCACTTCCATTTTTTGGCATTTCTTAGTTTGGCATTAGAGGGGACTCATCAGTTGTGCCCTCTCTGGAACTGCAAGACCTGCAAAAGAAGGATTCATTCTTGGCTCTCACCTTTCCTGCAGCTCAATTGCCAGGGCTATCCCAAAGATGTTGAGGGAAACATAGCTTGTTGATTTTTTCTTTGGGGAGGGGGTAGGGGTCTGGAGTTTGGTAGGTACACATGCCCTACGGTCATTGCATCATGGTGACTATTAGGCTCATAACTGAATTCTGTTCATGTCATTAATTCTTCATTGGAATCCCTGATGCTATTGTAGGATGACTGCTATGTTTCATTAAGAAGAGAGTTCATGACAGACTAGTTTGCTGTGTAATGTATTTTATTTCCTCTTTACCCCTAAATACATCCTCATATCAAGATCTGTAACATGTTTCTACAGGGACCGATGCCTACCTTCATTTGAGTCGTCTGGGAGATTCACAAGAACCCCTTCCATGATCCTAGTCATCGCTTGAACTTCAGAGCTCCTATTCAAGAAATATGAAATGGGAAGGTCTGCCTTATCATTGATGTAAGCTGGGCTTAGAGTCGCAGCATAAGCTGGGTTAGAGTCGCAACATTCTTGTACATTATCTCTCCATTCCTATTATCAGGTATATCATAATGCTACATTAATTTAAGCATCTGCATGTAAAAGGTTTCACCATACTTCTAAAATTCTTTGGCATGCATCCTTCTGATTATATTATGAGGATCACCTTTTGTGTCAAACCAATGTCGATGAGAGAGATTGGGCAGTTTATGTAGCGTTTGTTTTCTCTGTTCTATACACTTAATTGTGTGGTTTGGAGCTCTGATGGGGTAGTATTCTGTTTTATACACTGTGTCGTTGGTCCTTCATCGTAGGTCACATTCCAGAGCTGAAGTATTAAGGCTCTGGGTCAACAGGTTAGGTTTCTAAGCTCTGGCCTCTGGTACAAGGTGGGCCTTCTTTTATTACCAGACATTCTAAAGACCCAAAGATCAAACCATTCTGCAAATCCATAAATGATTGAAATGAGAGTTTAAGAGGTGTTTGGCAGGCTAAGTGCATATCCTGCCTCTGTCATGGGGTTTCGAATTCCCTTTCTAGGCAGATTCGAAACAAAACTCATTCGTCTAATTTGTTTACGCAGAAGGTTTCATGTGCATGTTGGGCAGAATTATTCTGCGCCCACACACAGAGGTAGTGAAATGACCATATCATCCCCCCTTTTTGAATATCTGTTCACATGCTCTCATTGGTCCCAATGTTGGTGTAGGGGCCACACAGCCAGGCAGGGGTCCAAAGGGAAAAAAAAATCCCTGCCCCGCTGTTTCGATACCTATGCCCGTAATCCCATTGGCCCTGCACTGGGGCAGAAACCACACAGCCGGACAGGGATCCTACCTCTTTTTCAAAATAAAAACTCTGGATCAAATGAATTGTGATTCTTTGCGAAGCCAAAATCCACACGCAATCCCTTTTGATTCCTAGTGACGATCAGGCAGCACGCTCAAGTATGGACTGGGGGGGGGAGGTAAGTTTGGAGTTTGGACTATGGGACTTTCATTTAGGCCTACAATATTCTTTTTCTTTTTTGTCAATGGTTTGTGGAAGGAAAAGGCATTAGCCCAATCACTTCCTAAGATGGTAGTTGGTGATGATTCTTAAATGTTTGTTTCTTACTCTGTCATCATATTATTGTTTGTATTCTGCATATTCATGAATGAATAGAAAATTTCTAGGGGGAGAGAGGGGGTGGGTTGTGGAAAGTTAACTTTACCATTTCAAAGGAATTGAAAAGACAGAGTAAAGAGGAAGATGCATATTAGAATCTACTTTTTTTCCTGTCAGTGTTTTAGGTTTAAAATTCTTATTGGGGATTTCCTTGTGGATACGGTTGTCAAATAATTTCTGTGTCACCACCAATGGTATTTTTGAGACAACACCATTTCTTTTCTACCACTGGCATAGTAACATGGCAAATATAGGACAAGGGTTAAAGTCGTTAATAGACCCTGAGAATTACCTAAATCCCTACATATTAAGGTAATAAATTAAAGGGAGTAATTAACTTTATTCTCTCCCCATTAAGAGAAAATGTTCACGGATTTCCCTCTCGCCTAAAAGCTCGGTTGTGGAGTTTAGCTGTCGAGTTCGTCTATCCAGATTCTCCAATGATACCAAATTTGCTCGCTACTCGGAAAAAATGAAAAATGTTTAAAATATCGAACTTGTCGTTTTTCATTTCACTTTAATCTTGGGCACATGTCATCTCCAAAGAGTGTGTGGTCAGGTGATTAGATTAACGTCAAATCTGTGATCTTCGGATATAATGCTATACTGATTATGTTAGTTATATTTAATTTTCATTAATGCCCCTATTGAAAGGAAAGACTAGAAAATTTTATAGGTTCATTCTTTATCTATAGAACTCACCCCCCAAACTTATCATGTGCAAATGGAGACCTTTTCAGCTGGTTATAACTCAGCGGCATCGTGGGGCCATCGAGCATGACCCTTTTACTACATAGTTTTTATTTAGTGAGGATAAAAGTAATCATTTCACTTGTGTATGCCAAAGATACGATTGAGAATGACAAAACATTTTCTACTGTTAATTTAAAGATGTTTTTTTTTTTAATAAGATGCTGATGGCCAATCAGAAGAAGGTTACATGTTCTAAATACATTAATAGATATGTTATTTAGACAATCTCTATTCTCTACCCACTATTTCTACCTGAGGAATAATATGGCTGTTATAATTGTTTCCATGGGAAATTTCTGAATTGGTACATTTTGCAAGAATGTGGCCAGTGCTTCCAACCATAGTTATTTAATTTTATGAATTATTCGTGAATTATTCTTCCGAACTGAATAATACAAATAATTCTTTCGAATTCGAATTATATTTAATGATTCTTTAAAATTCTCGTATTTTTTGTTTAGAAATAAATATCGCGAATAATTCTTTCAAATCTGAATTATACCGAATAATTCTTATATTAAAAAAACTATTATTTTCTTAGTGAAGGACTTAATGCCTTAATTTTCAAACAAAGTTTTTTGAAAAAAAAAAAAAAACTTAATGCCATAACTATTTGCATCTTTTCCAATCTAAGACTAATTATAAGTCTAAAAATCACGTTATAATACAAAACAGATCATTAATTTCATTTTTTTTCCTATGTGAGATTAAATATGAATATGAAAATCGAATCATAATACAAAATAAATCATTAATTTAGTTAGACAATGTAAAGTTAAATATGAGTATAAAAAACATACCATAATACAAAGCAAGTCATTACTTTCGTGTGTTTTTTCAATCGGGATTAAATATGAGTCTAAAAATAAATATTATAATACAAACCATGAGGAAGTAATTAATGAACATGAAAAAGAGATGGATTTCATGAGGATGATTAGATGAATTTATGAAAATGTTTGATTTTATGAACATCAACTCTACTAAATTGGTATTGCAATCATGATAAAATCTAATGATCCACATTATATACTGTAATGAAATGTAACAAATCCACCTTTATACACACATACCCATCTATTATGTATTATATTGTTATTTATACATTAAATATTATTCTAATGTCACTTGTATATTATGTAGGTGTGATAATTGATTGATAGTGTGACATATGAGCATCAAATATTAAAAATTAACATCCAAATTTTTTATCCGAATTTTTTTTTAAACAAAAGAATAATTCCCGAACCGATTCGAATTCGAATTTTATTTTAAGTCCGCTTTTTTGACCGCATCTTTGATTGAATTCTTAAATTATTAAAACGGATTCATTCCGAATTATTCTCTTTCCGAATAATTTTCGAATCCGAATTAAATAACTATGCTTCCAACCGAGAGGAGGGGATAAGGAATTAAGAACCTTAAAAATTAAAATTTGAATAAAGAACTATAAACTAGATTGGTTGCAAGAGAAAATTAAAAGGAAGAAAGAAAGGAAGTAAAATTTTTTGAACTTTAAAAAGAAACTTAAATAGTCATTAGTAATTTGATTGTATTATCTATCTAATTTTTTACCAATGCAAGAGTTTTTTTTTTTTTTTTTTTTTTTTTTTGTGATAAACAAATGTAAGAGATTTGAATGCAAAGTAAAATGTAAGGTAATAGCTAAATATGGAATGTTTTTTATTTTGGTAAGAAATATAGAATGATTAAAGTAAGTTACATATGATAGCATTTTTTTTTTTTTTTGGATAAACATGAAAGCATTTAGCATGTGTTATCTGTTGTATGATTATAAAAGAAACTTTTGTAAAATATGAAAATTTCACTTACATTCCTTTAAATTCGTCTTGGACCCTTGTGAGTTTGTGGTTTTTAAAGACAAGAGCTATCAACCACTCACTATATTAGTTAGATTGGGATCACGAGGATATTTACATTAGTGATCCTTGATGTGCATAAATGCCACCAATCAATCGACAACCTGCACATGACACCCCACTTGGGGGCAATTCCATCCATATCACATTAGCGGGGGTAAATCTAACCTTACTATCTCATCTAGGGTATACTCGACCTAAGCATTTCCAACAAGCAATTACGAAGACACAGGAGCAAGTAGACCCCCCACCTCCACTACCTACCTATAAATAGACATTCTTACCAAAGGTTCAAGAGACTGAATTCACTATTCACTATCCACTATTCATTTCATTCCTTCCACGGTCTGATCTTATTATCTGCTGTTAATTATTTGGATCTGACTTAAGCATTGTAGTATACCCCTAAACCTTAGGTCCGATCACACTTGTGCTCGTTTTGCTTGTCATTTACAGGCTAGGTCCAACGTTGACATCCCTCCTCAAAATGAGAGGTCAGATTCCAACATCAACAGCCGTATTATAATCCAAAAGATTATTTTGACAAATGATAAAAATACCACACTGATTTAATTAGAGATCGTATGCTTGAAAGCACCTTGGAGAAAGTACAATGGCTGAGGAATAATTCTGTTCGCGGTAGACATACCTTTTTTTTCCATAAAAAAAAAAAAAAAAAAAAAAAAAAAAAAAAGGGTTCTCCTATCAATTGGTGTAGCCTATCTTCCTTCACATATATTTTGATTTTGATTTTCTTTCTTTTTAAAGAGGTTAAAAAAAATTAGATAAAATATGAATACTTTATAAGAAAAGGTTCCTCACCATCATAGTGTGGAGATAATCTCTCATGCCACATCAATCACGATTAACTATTTCTTCAACATGGTGTTCATATGGTCAGGTCGAGAGAGAGAGTGTTAGTATGAATATCAACTGAGTGTTAGTATGAATATCAACGACGGATCGATGTAAATCCCATACACCCTTTACCAATACCATCTTCTGTATTTGTGATTCCATGATGGCCCAATAAATATGCCCTAAAATGAATCAATGTCAAAAAGGTATCAAGTATATATTATCAAACAAGTTTCACAATCTTTTGTTTATGGAGATTTATTATTCAAAAGTCTTACAAATATAGAAAATAATAAAAATGAGAGATCTATGTTCATTGATTCATTCAAGAGGATTTAAGAATCATGCATTATAGATTCGATGTGAAATCGAGGTCACATCGATTCCAAATCGGTCAAATTTTTTATTCCATGGATATGGATTCTATTATCTAGTTACAGAAATTATATTAATGCCATTAAAATACCTTTTCTCCCCATAGATGTTATGGGGTGACTCTAGGTCACGGTGGTGGGGATGCAATTGTTTTCTTTTCCGTTTTTCTGGATTGAAGGGTACGGCCTATTTCTAATTCTAATTATAAATGAAATGTAAAGGGATTCATTTGTTTACCGAAAACACAGGTCTTGGTCAAGTCGTATGACAATGTATGAGGGTGACGCTTGTCAATACCTGAAGGTCAAGGAAATTGATGACCTAATGACAGGAGTACCTAAACAACTGATCAATTATGGTAAAACAATACCTTAGCATCAACTCTTGTATTTTGGAAAAGTGATTCGATTAAAGGGAATTGGTATGAAACTTGTGATATCGATGATATTGATGAGATTGATATTCAAATATTTATTCTTATTACATATTGGTTTCAATCTGTAAGTGGACCACCACCACCACCCAATAGCATGTTGCCTCCAGAATCTCATTAATTTTTTTTGCGAGAATCTTCTAATTGGACGTGTAGACAGCGATACCGTCACTTTTGAAGATGTGATACTTTTATTCCATGCTGTGGTGGAGAGGTTGACGCTTATGTTCTGGCTTTGGGAAGTGTTCTTTTTCTCTTCTGCCGTTAGGTTGCCATCTAGATCTCGCTTGGGGATGACTTCCAAATTATGGTCTCATTCTACGTTTCCTTTGATTCATGATCTTTGCAGTTTAACATTTCCCCATGTGTCGGAACTTGAACCGTAGTGCTCTTCTACAACTTCTTCTACATAGGCTTTTCAACTTCAAACCATTGATCTTCTAGAGGCTCGAATCTCAATCTCTAAAATGGTAAAAAGAAGCCGAACATTGATAAAAGTACCCTTTAAATTATATCGTAAGGGGTCAGATGTAGCCGATTCTAGCTAATCCCGAGTCACACCCTGATTCATTATTAGGTAAGGGGGCATTTTTGGGCATGCAAGACTAATTCCGATGCTTTTGAGGGCTATGCCATCTCAATCCGAATCAATTTGACATCGAACCGGCTCGAATCAATCCATCCCCAATTCCGAATACTTTAAAATTTGTGACTTAAACTTTGATTCCGTGTTTTCAAAGTAGCCTAAAATTTTTGTGAAAGAGGGCTCAGCCTCATCCTATCACTAAAATTTTGTGTCAAATTCAACCTAATTTTCATGGTCATTCCACCAACCTAATACGGCAAATGCGATGACCATGAGCGATGACCATGATGAGTCCATGACCATGATGGGATACTTTGACCCATCATATGACTAAAAGTTATGCAACTAATCCGGGGTATTTCAGTCAACAAAAGACTCTCCCCGTGATTGACACTAATTAATTTTGGTCACTTTTTCCTTTTAAGAAACTACTCCGCAACTTCCCTTCCTGGATGTGGGTCCCACTCTCAGTGCGGATCTAAAGAAAACAAAAGTCCCAATGGGTTCCCCTGTCGGATAAGTGACTTGACTTTGACCCTTTAGACTCCCAGCAGTCGACCGATGAGGGGTTAAATCCGTAAATTCACAGAATTGCCACGTCACGCTTCCTCTTCCTCGAAAACCAAGGTTAGCATCCTATCACCGTATCGACATTTTCTTTTCTCTCACACTCCTTTTCCTCACTCGCAAGAAGCCTCTCTCAAGTAATCAAATCCCTCTGATCCCCTCTTCAAACGAGAGAGTAGAGACTAGAGTGGAAACCAAGGAGGTGGAAGCGGTGACGCTGTATATATATATATAAAGGGATCAACATGGGTGGTGGTGGTGGAACGACGACGATGGGAGTGGCGGCTGGTGGAAGAGCAGAGACGCAGTATATAATGGCGAAGACGTCAGTATGGTGGGACATAGAGAACTGCCAGGTTCCGAAAGGCTGCGATCCACACGCGATTGCACAAAACATAAGCTCGGCTTTGATCAAGATGAACTACTCCGGTCCAGTCTCGATCTCAGCTTACGGCGATACTAACCGTATCACTTCTTCCGTTCAACAAGCCCTCTCCAGCACCGGAATCGCTCTCAATCACGTTCCCGCTGGTATTCTATTTTTTCGTTCCTAATTCCAAAATCCCTAAATGTTTTGTAAGATCGCTAGATCTTCTTCTAATCCGGAGGGATTACATCGGTTAATTTTTTTGTTTTCCTTCCGTTTCTGGTATAGGTCGATGGATGGCTATATACTCTCCGGAGTCGGAACTATTATTTTAGGTTCATCTGTTTATGTTGATAAAAATTGATAAAACCTAAGGTTCACCGTTGTTGAGCTTTATCTGAGCCCTTTTTCACTCGTGAAATGCCTACAGTTATTCACTGCTTATACTGTTCGTTGACTGTTTGTCTGATGAAAATTCACTCTTGGATTTCTGTTTTCGTTTATTGTTTTTGTTTATAAATGAAACTGCAGTTGACTTTTGTCATAATTCTATCTCGTTTTCGTTTTTTGTTTGTTGATATTAATCTGGTCTCTCACTTGTTTCTTTACATTTGTAGTCCTTCGATTTTTCCATTTGAATCCATCATTATTTAAGCATCTTTTTAGCTTCATCATTTATTTCCATATGTTTCACTCTTTCTGCCCCTTTTCCAAATCGATCATAGTAGTGGTTTCCCTTCTAAAACTCCGTAGCCCCCCCCCATCGTAAAGGGAAAAAAGAAAAAGAGAAAAAAAAGAAATCTCTGAATGACCAAAATTTTATGTTCTTTTGATTAAATTTGGACCTGACTCTAAACTTAGTTGAATAACGGTCAATTTTATACCTGCGTCCAATATATCAGGTTATTCTGTTCTCATCATTTGTTTATTTGCTTGTTTAGTTTTCTTTGATGAGGAGTCACATCTTTTACTTCATTTTCTTGAGATCCAAGGACTTCTGTTTCATGCAACTGGTACATGGTGTTCCCATTGAAGCACAATACGCATACTCTAAATCAATTTCTTTCCTAAATGTGAACTTTTAAATGTGGGGAATTGAGTCCTAGGCAACTACCGTTTAAAGCTTTTTTGCCAGTTACCGTGGCAGGATACTTGATGTAATGAACAGGTGATGTTCCGCATTGATGTCATCACCTAATGTTCCTGTAGAAGGTGTCACAAAAGAAGAAACATGTACTAGTTCCAACACTTTGGTTTTGTTTTTCACAGGTGTCTGGTACACTTTGGATCCAGATTTATACTGAATCAAAGAAATAAACCTGAACCTTAAATATGGCTGTCACGTCGACAAGGTGTTCTAAGGCGTTGGAGGGTTGACGGACAACCAAGTTGCCTGCGTAGCCTAAGCGCCCTATTTTCTAAGGTGCCACCAAGGCGACTGGACCACTAGGCGGTGCCTAGGTGACGCCTTGACAACAATGACATTAATTCAGAACTTTTCTTTTGAACTAGTCTAAGGTTATCTAGTTTGCTCATTTTTTGATGGGTATGATTCTGGGGGATTACATGCATTGCATGTCTTTCCTGCTGTTTTTTTTTTTTTGGGGGGGGGGGGGGGGGGGGGGGGAGAACGGGGCGTGGGGCGGGGGAGAACTGGTTGTTTAGCTTGTGTTTCTGCCCAGAACAGTGCCCTTGTCACATATCTAAAAGTGTTCCAAGAGCCGGCATCTGTTTCAGGCATTGATGGAACAGCAAGAATGTGTTCCAGGCATGTTCGTAAACTGTCATCTAGATTTTTCTTCTCTACGTTGGTGACTGATTTTGAGCTATGTGGACAATTATTGGATAGATGAGGACTTTGTGGTGGGCACAGTAACATCCACATTACTCAAACATAACTCACCATGTATTTTATATTTCTTTTTTGTATTTTGAGTCATCAAACCTTTTTTCTGCATGTTGATTTTTCAATCATTTTGCTACTATGCACAAGTGAGTAGAGGGAAACATGTGGCTATATGTTCATAAACATGGGTGCCAACTAAACTGCCACATGTCAACTTATAGAACTAAATCTATGATTCCAATCACCATTCTATTGTCATCTCTCTTTCTGTTAATACATGCTCTTGTCCGTCTTTATTTTTCTTGCTTCTGTCTCATTGTATACAATTTAGATATGTTTACCTCTCTTTGTCTTATCAAATGATCATATGCCCATCTGTCTTTGTTCCATTCTTTGTCACTTCCATTCTCTTTTGTCATCTGTTTCTAATCATCATATCTCGAGCTCTTTGCATTACTATTGTAATCATATGGTGTTTATGAATTTTCTATTTTATACTTTTCCCTTTGTTTCATGTTCATTCTTATATGTTATGCTTTTATGTACTTCTAATATTTTTACGTGGCCTGGGCCTTGTCCTTTTGCCATGATTTCTAGCGATCAGTGTTCTAAACAACATTTGATGCCTGGATACTTAGCACCAGTTCAGCATACCTAGGGATCGTTGTTGAACCCAGGGTCCCTTGTTTCCCTTAATGAGCCGATCCTCCAATTTGTAAAATAGAAATACTTGTTTTAAGTTTTTAATCATTGGAATGCTAATTTGGACAGGTGTTAAAGATGCAAGTGATAAGAAGATTCTTGTGGATATGCTGTTTTGGGCAGTGGATAATCCTGCTCCGGCAAATTATCTGCTGATTTCTGGTGATCGTGACTTCTCCAATGCACTCCATCAGTTGCGTATGAGGAGATATAATATTCTTCTAGCACAGCCACAAAATGCTTCTGCCCCGCTTCTTGCTGCAGCAAAGAGTGTTTGGCTTTGGACAAGTCTTCTGGCTGGAGGACCGCCGCTTTCAAATGGTGAATCAATGCAGCCAGCTGGTAGTAATGGTTTAACAAACTCTGACATTTTAAAAAGACCAACAGCTGACCCTGGACAGATAAATCACTCTGTTGATCCTATGTCAGAAAGTTCAACATCTGGAAGTCAAAAATACACCAGTGGAAGGATTGGTGATAACAAATTTAAAGGGAAACAAATTCGGAAAAATCCAAGTCAACCCAACATATCAAGAACTTCAAGTGTACCGGTTGGGATTCCAGGGGGTCAGACCAATGGAAACACTACCCAACATGGGTATGCACAAGCAAAGCAGTTCAAGGAAGCACCTCACGAGTTCTATGGTGCTTACAGGCCTAAAGCCCCCTTTAGTGCACCTACTCCCACATATGTTCCAGGCAATCCTGATTCTTCATGGAACAATGGAATAAACTTCCCCAACAATTATCAGCATCAGTTTCCACAGCCATTAAGGCCAGCCGACATTCCTATGCAACCCTCTTTTGCACCGGGTAATATGTTTGCCCCGAATTCTCATAACTATCAATCTTGCCTCAAAGGCCTGATGGGCCCAGCTTTACCTCAGGTCAGCCTACAAACGTCCTTGATATCAGTAAGCTGAATATTTCTGAACAACCTATTGGTGTTCACAATCCTAGTAGTTTTCAACAACGAAATGGAGGAGACTACAAACCAAATTCTATTATGGACTCTTCAAACCCTGCAAATTTAAATGTTCCACAAAATAGACATATGTTGCACAATACCCCACCTTCTTACCATGATCAATTGAACAATAGGTACCCTTCTCGTGGACTGGAGTTTCCTCCCCCGCCTTCCTCTCCAATGTGTATTAACCCTGTATCCAGTAATGGTGTTTGGGGAACCCCAGGATGTCCAAAGCCTTCTGAATATGTCCAGGGCCTCATAGGGGTTGTATTACTCGCCTTGAACACCCTAAGAAATGATAAGATGACACCAACTGAAGCAAACATAACCGATTGTATTCGTTATGGAGATCCCAAGCACCGAAATACAGATGTTAGGATGGCCCTGGACTCTGCTATTGAGCAACAAATGATAGTGAAACAAATTGTAGGTGCATCACAGTATTATGTGGGTAAGAATGAAAAACTTTGGAAGTGCGTGAACCCTATAGGTGGTAATCCTAAGGAGTATCCGAAAGCTATATGGGATGGAATCCATAAATTTCTGATGTCCTCTGTTGGGCGTTCTGCTATGATGGCTTCTCAATGCAGGTAAAGTATTTTGCAATGCTAACTGGCTTTTGATTTCTTAAAACTAAATTCCTGATTAAACTTGTATGCCTTTTCCTTTCTACTATCAGGTATGAAGCAGCTATTGTGATAAGGAAATTGTGTTTGAAAGATCTTGTACTCGGTGATATACTCAAGATTCTGAATATGATTACGGACGTTAAGAAGTGGATTGTCCCTCATCAATCGGGCTGGCAGCCAATTACTATTACAGTTTCCGAGACTGATGCCGATGTAAGTTCCAAATCTTGTGCTTGATTTAAGAACGAACAGTTAGGGTTGAGGGGACCTGGATGTTAGAAATAGAAACTATAAATATGGATAAAGGTGGGTCTTCTACTGGCAATGATTGTGGATAAGTTTCTAGGTGTAGTAGTTATAATGGAAGGTGGACTGAGATATCAGGGATGCTATTTTTTTCTTCTATTTTAGTTTTGATTTTTGGTGGAGTTCTTTGCTGGTTGTGGTAGTAAAGTGGAAGGTATTTACTTGGAAGTGCTGCATACATTACAGAATTAACGACCCGTATGCAGTGTTGCAGCAGAGGCAGCTTTATGAGATTAGGAGGGTTTCATCAAATATGAGTTCAATGTTAGTGTTTGCATGATCAGTCTTCATCACTGTCTTCATTCGGTGGAGTTGGTTAGCAGCATCCAGAAGTAGTTCAGTGCCAGCAATATAAACCTTCAAACGTGTTGGTTCAGCATGGTCTAGTCTCACATGTAAACTATCAAAGCAAGGTACTCAGTATGATAGCATGCTGTCATGATTCCATCTTTAAAGGTTCTTGGATTTTGTTCTGTTGGTAGTGGCTCAGATTTTAAGTTCCTGACGATGATTAATTCAGTTCGTGACATCAACTTCTTCCTCAACGAAAGGTTTTGAAGTTTACTTTTGCCAGACCAAGAAACACACAGCATAACTACAACATGAAGCAGCAATTATGTATCTATTATCGAAGTCTGAAGGTAAAGTTTGCAATAGAAAGAACGACATTTAAATACAGTTTGGGAGCCTGTAAGTGTGCTACGGAATATTTGTGAGGAAGCCCATGAGTCTCATATGGCTATCGTGTTAATGAAACTTATAGTTGGGAGCTGATTTGCTGGCAAGAGAAATTTACACCTTTGTCATGGTAATTTTACTGGACTGCAGGGGATTATTAACTGGGAAACTGTCGTGTTGGCCTCTGCAATTAGTCATTGAAAACCATGAACCTGTGAAGTGGATACTGCTTTAGATGCTGAAGCAGTCCTCCTTTGTTTATTAGTTTAAATTTTTTTTTGGGGGGGGGGGGCAGGGGCAAGTGGGGGAGTCTCCCATTTCACACTACTGATGGTGCAAGAAATGGTATTATCCCCTTGCATGGTTGGGGAAGGAGAGAAAAAATACTCATGATTCTGATGCTTATTTCTTTCTTGGATGCTTTTTGTTGAATCATTTATTTGTGGATGGATGTATTTTCTTCTCGGAAGAGCGCATTTGTTCAACTAATCTTTCCGAGTGCTGCATTTGTTCAACTAATCTTGCAGGGTGCTTCTGATATTGCAATCCTTTTATGACATTTGTTTTTTGCCAAGATTATGTAGAGCACAGAGATGCAGTGACCTAAATTAGCGGTTGTTATTTTTTCAAGTCCTAAATATTCGAGTGGTTGGAAGGAGATTAAAGAAAGAGCTGATGGTTGAGGGAGGACAATCGAGAAGGAAGATAATGGGGGTGGGGGAAGATCTTAAGTCGTTCCAGCTTCAGGGGGGAAAAAAATGCCGATCTGAAACAGAGAATGACATGGTTCGAGTTGCGAGGAAGGTAAGAAATCAAGGAATCAGATGATTTGAATTGAAAAAAAAAAAACGAAATATTTCGACTACATCCGTCCATATTGTCACTGCTAAGAAGGCAGAATTATTGGACCAGCTGAAGAAAGTTGATGCTAAATAATCCAATCTTGCATTTTTGGCTTTTTATTTTTTATTTCTTTGGATTTTCCTTAAATTTTAATTAGTTCAAGTATTTGAAAACTGCTATCTGAGTCATCTGACGGATCAGCAGGCAAGCCAATAGTGGACAAAAGCCAATCCGAGCCTCATCCTGGGTGACAACTAACATTATCACTGAACGTCTGAAGTCTGAACCGTCAACTTACAATCCCTCCCTGAAGTACCAAAACTATCCTTTGAATATTGTGGTTTACAGAATGATCCAATGTACATTAAAGATGTGCCATTCCAAAAAAGATTCCATGTTAAAAAACACTAATTGCCCATTGTGAATTTAAAATTAGCAAAAAGGGGAAAAAGAAAAGGAGGTATACATGTATATATATATATATATATGGATTTAAAAGATAGCAAATACAAAAATTATTCCTCTGCCTCCCTCGTTCTCTGATAAAAAGAGAATAGTTGAGTCATTTAAACCAAGCTAAAAATAGGAGTTGATCATATTTATCCCTGGAATTTGATCTGGTGTGACTTCCTGGTATTCAATGCATATCCTAGGAAATTATTTTTCTCACTTCAAGAGAAGATTTAAGGGGTACTAGAAACATAGATTTAAAAAGAAAAATTGGCTGGCGAAAAAAAGCTAGATTTGGGTGCCACAACCTCAGTACTCCCATGCCTTTAAAAAGAAAATTACCTGAGCCTTCCTGCACAGAAACCTGTGGATGGCCAAGAGACGAAAGAGAAATACTCAGCAAGAACTCAGATATTTGTCCTTTGTCAGGATTATTATTTTACTTTCAATGGAGTATATCGAATGTACACTGTAAGAAGGATTTTGGTATTCTTATCATGGTGTGCAGCACACTAGTTGGGCCGACTATTACGGCCTGAAAATAATTAATTGACAATCACATGTGACTCCAGAAATACCCAAGAAAATGAAAATGAGAAAACCACATCAAAATTGTGATAATCAATCAAGAACGGCAATCGAAAGGGAAAGATGCCAAAGGAATTTAATATCAAACCAATATCCAATGGAAGGAACAGCAAGATAGAAATTAATGTGGTTCTAAAGGCCTAATAAGTAAGGGTTCAAAATACCATTAAAATCCAGAGTCCAGATTAGGATCCAAAACTAAGTCATAACACTCAGATAAGGCCAATATGCTGATCGAAGGCACTATTTAAGGGAGAGAGTAATATACCAAAATCTCAGATTGATCCGATGGTCAGATTTTGACATCTTATCAAATCCTAATTGATTTAAAGAAACACCAGAACAGATGAACAGATCTAGAATTCGATTGCAGAAAATAAACAACTAAAACAGATATGTATAGAAGATCAAGGTATGCTGGTTTATTACTTAACAGTAGCATGGACAAATAAATATCTGAAGTCAGATTTCAGAAATATAACTCCGAATTCCAGAAATGAAGAAGAATTCTGAAATCAAAGGAAAAATACCTCCTTGAAACCAGTAATCAATTCTGCACTTAATACTGATATTCAAAACAGAAAATAAATTGAACTGTTTGAATTGATGGGAAAAAAATAGAAGATACGTGTTCACAAATCACCACCCAAAACACTACCTCGGAATCAGCACCAAGGGTTTCCTGAAATCACCATCAGGAACATATTGAATCGCCATGGTAGGGATCATACTGAATCACCATGGTAGGGATCTTACAGAATCACCACAGCAGAGATCGTAATCACCGCTGCGGGATTCAAATCGTCTCCTCCCTGAGATTCGAGAGGAGGGATGGCAGCCTGGATGGATGACCAACACCTGGCTTTCGGATGAATCCGAGCCGTCCATCTGAACCGACACCCGAACCGACAAGCTGAGCCGACAGGGGTGTCGACTCCGATGGATGGCTTAGATTCACCCGAGAACCAGATGTCGGCCATCCATCGAGGCCGCCACCCCTCCTCCCGAATCTCAGGGAGGAGACGATGTGGATCCACCGCGGCACCAAATACTAAAGCCATAATCTCATTCATCAACTTCCCGTACAAGGTTGTAGACCCTTACATACTTATATCAAAAACAGACTCAAACCAACTCGAAAACGGAAATAATTAAGGAAAGAGACTGAAATAAGCAGGTGCTATACAGTCACTAATCCAACCAACTACTAACACATAATAACGATCAAAATAAGAGCTGGCATGAACAGTAAACACAGACCAGGTTTGAACAAGAGCACTGAACCAGTCCAACCCAAACAACAGAGAAATCTTTCTTCTTCTTTCTTGCAGAATACTGCATCAAAAATCTTGTATATGAAACACATAAATGCCAATGATATCAGAAAACAACAAACAGGACCTAACATATAGAGGGTCGCATAAACTATCACAGATTTCAGTATCATTTAAGGTGTCACATAAACTATTACACAATCTACTGAATCATGTAGCAGAGAAGTATGGGGTAGATACTCGTGGCTTTCCACACTAGGGGGAATCAGCATTGTATACCTATCAAAACAAAGACACAGAACATAAAAAAACCCAAGCCAAGACCTTAAGAAATTGAGCTCAAATGATTACCTTTGAATTAATAAATTACACAACAAATTATTTCATCAGAATTGCTTCTGGGTAATTTCAGCATTGCCTTATCACTATTCAACTATGTAATCATTCTTCAAATTAACTACTTCATCCATGTGTGAGAGAGCAACATAAATCAATTAATCAGTCAAATCATCGTCAAGAAAATCAAGGTCATCATCATCATCATCGGTAGCAACAAGCATTGTTGCAGGGTCAACCCCCACAGGTTCAACTACTTCCACCAACATCCCCATTTCCAAAGCTTCCGTTCTTGCCTCAGCATTTGCATCTTCATTCTCATTCACCTCATTTTCATCTGCTTCTACTTGCTCCACCTCATTATAAAGAATATCCTGTGACCAAAAGATCTAGGGTTTTTAATCAATCTTGTCATAAAGCAGAACCCAAATTATTGCTCAATAGAGAAAATAACAGTTTGAAGAAAGAAAAAAAATGCAAAAAAAAATGCAAAAAAAAAAAAAAAACCTCGTCTTCCTGCAGAGGTTGTTTCTCTGTCTCCACAATCCAGTCATCTAGTAAGCTTTCTAGCAGCACATTGTCAAGGGAGATCACATCATTAGGTTTTCTTCTCAATTGGCATTCCCTAAGTCGCAAGTTGTAATGGACGTAAATAAGGTCATTCAATCTTTTCTGAGCCAGGCGGTTGCGCCTCTTGCTATGGATCTGATCATAAATACTCCAATTATGCTCACACCCAAAAGAAGAGCACGTTTGGCCCAGTATGCGGATGGCTATTCGTTGTAGTTGCAAGCAATTTATCCCATGTTGTTGCCACCAAGCAGCTACGAAGGAAAATAATCAACAATACAAATTTATTATTATCAGTGGAAGAAGTAAAATGCCAAAAAGAAAAGGAATGAAGCCACATTAGTGCACACATAGAGAAACATGCACATCGTATTATACATTTATGTACTCGTTTATCAAAGTCCCATTTGTAAAACAAGTAAAAACTCATACAAAAAGAAAGGTTAGATGTATGAAATGAATTAAAACACTACTTTTGTAGCATTCTAATATAGTCACCTGGGTCAAGCTCTGCTCTTGTACTAATGGCCAACTCGGTTCCAAAATCATCTTTTGCAGAAACAAAATCAGAAATCTGAAACAGCAGCCCAATATTAACAAATAGACAAGGAAGAAGAAAAGATGGGTGAACAGTTAGTAATTATACAGATAAAAGAATTATTAATACCTGCATAGATGCACTAATCCTCCTTCCATTGTCTGGCTCTAGTCGAACGATACATTCGTTTAGTCCACGAATTACCTCAGGGTGCTACAGTCAAATAAGAAATAAAAAAAACTATATAGGTTTCAAAGAAGAAGAAGAAGAAGAAAGATAAATGTAATATTTGCAAGAACAACACATCATTATTCCTCGTACCGCTAAAAAATCAGGCCGGTAACGGAATGATGGATTGAGGAAGTAGGCTGCAACATATAGAGGATGATGAAACAATGAGTTCCAATGGTTGTCTATGACAGCCCAATATGGTCCATATTTTCGTGCATCATCACCATGAATAGCTTTCACTGCTAGCTTGGCTCTATACATGTCATTATAAATTGAAGGCATCCGCAGACCTTCATCACTATCCACCCTTTGAAGAACTTGCACAATAGGCTCCACAGATTTTCTGACATATTGCATCTTCTTCCAAAATGTAGAATTTAATACAATTTTCTCCACTTCTTTTCCCTCATCTAATTTGGCAAACCGAGATGAAAGCCATTTATCTGATTGGAACATCCTTTTAAGACCTCTCCGATTGTCCAACAAGCTTTGTAAAGCAATAAAACTGATAGCAAACCTCGTGACTGCTGGACTGAGAAGATCCCGGCCTTCTGTAAATTCTTTTTTCATAAGATTTAATAACCAAGTTCGGTTGTAAATAAACTTCGTAATTGTTTTGCCTTTGTCCATGCACTCTCCAACTCGCTTTATCTTCGTAAAATCTTCAAGCATTCGATCAATACAATACGCAGCACATGGTGTCCAGAATAAATTCCTCCTTTTCTCTTCCAGCATCTTCCCAGCAGCCTTGTAACTGGCAGTGTTCTCAGTGATAACCTAAAATTTAATGGAACACAATTAAGAAGACTTCTTATTTGATTAAAGTTGGAAACAAGCAAAAACGAATGATGGAGTACCTGCACCACATTTTCTTCACCAATCTCTTCCACCACTTTGTCCAACAACTTGAAAAGGTTGGCTGCATCTTCCACTACATCTGTCGCATCAATGGAAGAAACAAAGTACACACCACGTGGACATGAAACCAAAAAATTGATCAACGTCCTTCCCTGTGCATCTTTCCAACTATCTGCCATAATAGTACAACCAGTTATTGACCATGATGCTTTGAATTCCACTAAATAATCTTTAATTGCTGTAACCTCATCCTGAAGAAATCGACCAGAAATCAACCGGCTAGAAGGGCCTTTCAGCCCTTCACCATATTGACCAACCAACTCCAGCATCTTGTGGAAGTATGGGGAGCTTGCTGCATTCAAAGGAATTGCTGCGTGATAAAAGAACTTGCATATTGCAGATATCACTTCCTTACGAGTTTTTTTATCTGACACCGTCTTTGCCTTCACCTGTTTATAGGACAACAGGGTCTGACTTTTTGGTGACTTTAAAATGACAGAATCCAATCTTGATCTCTTTAGCTGTGGTTCAGAACCACCCATGCCATCACCAGGGGACCTCCCCGTGAGTCTCTTCCTCATGCCTTTGCCCAAACTTTTATCACCAGTCACCAGCTTCTCTTTACTTCTATCATGCAGAAGATCATTCTCCAGCTCTTCCTCTTCATCCTCATTATCTGAATGAATGTAGAAAGCTGCAATCTCTTTAGCTTCAGGACGGCGTTGTCTCCTGCCAGTTCGGTGCCATTTCATGTTTTCCTTCATTTTAAGATATACTTCCTCTGGAGCCTTCTTGCAATATGCAACTTCCCCTGGGATCCTGGCAAGATGTTGTTTAAAACGGTTTATACCTCCACTAACTATTTTTTCACAGTAATTGCATTTTACCTTCTTTTTACACCCTTCTTGAGCAACACCGTGTTCCCAACCCGGGTCAACATATCCTAATGACCGAAGGGGAGCCAAACTAATTACCAAACTCTTATCGTCCATCACTTGTTTACCTTTGCTTTTATAACCAACAGGCTCTTCCTCATCTTCGAAATCATCATTAGAGTGAAAATCCAGAGATGCCAGTTCTTCATCTTCAGATTGCCTTTGTTTCTTGCTACACCGACTTCCTTCCAAAATTTCTTTCATTTTCAAGTATACTTCCTCTGGAGCCTTCCTGCAATATGCAACTTCCCCAGAAATTCTAGCTAAATGTTGCTTGAATCTGTATACTCCACCACTAACTACTTTCCCACAATAATTGCATTTGACCTTTTTCTTCCTGTCATCTTGGGCAATGCCATGCTCCCATCCAGGGTCAATGAATCCTGTGGAGCGCAATGGGGCCATCTCTTCAACCATTCAGCAAGCAGCACACTTTCAGCTTTTACACTTCTCTGGTTTAACTGCATAGATTGAGAACACAGCCTGTTAGAGGCATGACAAAATGAAAGGACATACAGAGCACTAACAGATTTCAAGCATTCCATGCCTTCATATTATTCTTTGGCGCCAAAAGCAACAGCATAACAGATTTTTTCTCGGCATCAACAAAGTTGCAGAGGAGAATTGATAGAAGGTTGCGGTCCTTTGACTTTCACAACGGTTAAGTTGATCGGAAATCCACTGGCAGTTCATATAAAATGTTCAGAAATCAAGAAAGAAAAGCAATAAAAAGATCAAACAAGTCACATATCAAGATTAGCCGATGAAAGTTGTGTTGGACCAACCCCCCCCCCCCTCTTCCTCTCCCCTCCCTCTTTCCCTTTCTCCTAAAAATATTTTCCACATAGCCTTCCCTCATAAATTTTGTAATAAAAAAGAAGTGAGAAAAGGGGAGAGGGACAGGCATGGAACCAACTTCCACCAATATAAGATAGAATTTTTTTTTTTTTTTTTTTTGGGGTAAGTAATATAAGATAGAAGTTGCTTTACCAATCTTTTCAAAATCTTAATCTTAATCTATGAGTTTCTATCAGTGAATTGGGCAGGATTTGGTATCAAGTTATCAACAAAAGAATGTCAGAAAATCACTCGATGCAATCATCACTGGAGATGAATCACCAAGGAATTTTACTTTCCTTGGCAATGTAAAGACACAGAATGGATCTTAGTGAGTTTGCCTTCCCTCCCCTCCAACCTCTCAGCTCTGGGACACAAGTGAATCACAAAGGAAAGGAGAACCTCTGGGTGGGCCTTAGGACCAATTTTTCTCCTAAGATTCACGAGGTTCCTATTCAAGCTCCTGCTGGTCTCCTCGATCCTGTGGAAGAGATTAGTGGCTCCTCTGTGCCTAGTCAAGCCAGTGTTATTGTTGCTTCTGGGAGTGAGGAGAACCCCCCCCCCCCCCCCCCCCCCCCCCCCCCCGGGCGAAAAAAACACCTCTCTTCAGCAACCTCCCCCTGATAGCACAGGCCTTCCTCTACTTGCCAACCCATGGAATTCCTTGTTTGAGTTGCATCAGGTGAAACGAGGGAAGGGGTTTTGCTTGCGGTTCATACCTCCATCCATGGTTGGTAATGCTAAAGCGTTCAACTGCCCCCAAGATGCTCTAGAGGCTGAGGCTAAGCACTGGCTGAAAGCTCTAGTTGGTCAGTTCGTTGGGAGGATACCTCCATTTAACTTGGTGAACAAATTGGTAAATCTCAAATGGAAGCCGAAAGGTAAACTGGAAACAATGTGCTGGAAAGCAGCTTTTTTATCTTCCGATTCACTGATGAAGAAGACAAACTACAAGTATTGGAGGGAGGCCCCTGGTCAGTAGCCAGAAGACCTCTCATTCTACGGCAGTGGGATAAATCCATGTTATTACAGCGGCTTAATCTTAGTTTTGTGCCCATCTGGATCTCTCTCCCAAGGCTTCCCTTCCATTACTGGTGTGAGGATGGTCTTAATGTCGTGGGCTCTATTCTCGCCTTCCGGGTAAACCTCTCTTCTCTGACCACTGCACTCGCGCAAAAGAGCGACTAGCCTTTGTATGCATTTGTGTTGAGGTTTCTGCTTCGGAGGACCTTCGCAATTCCATTACCATTGTTAATGGAGATGAAAACTCTTTCCAGCAAGAGATTTGCTATGAGTAGAAGCCTCCTGTTTGCACTTCTTGTAAGGCGTTCGGCCACACTTCGGGTAATTGCAACCCCCCCTTCCCTGGCCCCATTTTAGGTGTCATAGAGCCTTTCCT
This sequence comes from Protea cynaroides, assembly GCA_028583415.1. Lineage (NCBI taxonomy): Eukaryota > Viridiplantae > Streptophyta > Magnoliopsida > Proteales > Proteaceae > Protea > Protea cynaroides. The sequence continues at coordinate 1,421,964 of CM053275.1, read as the reverse complement.
GCCTTCCCCGCCGCTTCCATCACTCATCTCAGCTGCCTTGAAGTCCTAGATACCGTGAAGAATCTCCCCAAAATTCTTTTAAATATGTAGATGTATCTGTGCGGCCGGAATCTCTACCCTGCGGCAGAGAAGATGTCCTTAACAAGAAATTGAGGGAGGAGGGTCTTCCTGCCAAGGGGAGACTTGGAAAACTTATTTGACATCGCTTTATGTGCCTGTTTGGACTGCTATATCAAATTCAAATTTGAAATTGAATTCTCATTTGCTTTTGAAGGACAACTCTTTTGCTCCTCTGGGATATTCCCGACATGGAATAAAATCTCGGCGAGATCTCGCCGATCTCGCCCTCCTCGACATTAGCCGAGACGAAAACAGGGTCGATAACCCTTTTCGTCTCGGCAGATGCATAATCTCACCGAGATCTCGGTAGATCTCGCAATTTCTCGGCGAGATCTCTGTAAATCTCGCCGAGAAATTGATTTTTGTTTTTTTCTTCTCTTTATAAAAGAGAAAACTCACTGTTCTTGGTCGAGAACTCGACCGAGAACTGTTGTTTCCTCTTTTTTGTTGGTTTTTTGAAAATTTTCTTATTTCTTCCTCATTTTTTCTTTGTTTGGACTTTCAGCTTGCAACGGGTGGTGCTTTGGACTGCGGGGATTGCTGTGGGAGTTTCATATCAACTGTTGAAGGTTAGATTCTTGCCCAAAAATGAGATTTTTAAATGAGACTATGAGAGAGAAAAAAAATTGGTAGAATCTGATGAAATTTTTATATACGTGAGTCCGATTTACGAGACTATGGGATCATTCAGTATTGAACATTTGAACTATGATGTAATGATTTATAATAAAGTGTTATTTTGTTTCTCTTTCCTCCAATGCATTATGTTATTGTCTCATTTGTCATATTTGATTGAATATAATAGCCAATATTAGCCTAAGTTTACAACAGACTTCAACGTTGACTGTCAAAACATGGCTGTAAACCCAAACAACCACAAAGAGTCATTATTTTTACAATTTTATGCTCTAAATGTGTTTATGTATGTAAAAATGATGTTCTCCTGAAGTTGGAGACCTAAAAAATATATTTTGGCCACCGAGACAGAGACAGCCTTTTTAAGCTGTCTCGGAAAAAATACAGTGTCTCGGCGAGATCTCGCCGAGATCTCGGTTTCGGAGGAGGCCGAGACTCCTCCGAAACCCGAGATTTTAAACCTTGATTCCCGATCTGTTGACCCCTCTCCTTTAACTACCGAGCAAGGTCAGCACAAAGTCGCACCGAGTCCGCAAGATTTTACCTCAGACCCTTGGGTTGTTGACGGATTCTTGCCTAGATATGCTCCATCAAAAAAAGATAACTCTCATGCGCTGAAGAACAAGAAAAAGACCCGCAAAAAGGGTAAAAAGAAAATGAAAAACCATAAGGGTTAGCCCAACCCCGAGTTCGTCTCAATCTCTCTTGGTGGGGCCTCCAGTGTGCCATGTGATGGCGGGGATTACTGACCTACTCGTCCAACAAGTGGATTTTATGCTTGAGAAGAATCTGGAACCAACTTCTTTTGTCAGGATGAGGGTGGAGCATACGGCACTTACTATCCCTCTAATGCCACGCTTGGTGTTGGTAAAGGCCATGTGTCCTCACTAGACTCCTCCATCCACCCAATATCCCCCGTCTTGGTGGGGACCCATTGTATCTAGAAACTCAAGCATCAACCACCCATGGGCCTTTTCTTTCAAAGCCGGATCCTCAAGCAGCTTGGAAGCCTTTTTACAATGTGGCAGGCCCTGTCACTGATGATGATTCTGCTCCAAGCCCTGAGGATGATGACGGCCTCAATTCTTCTTCGGAGGAAGAATTTGACCTTCACTGTGAGACGGATCCTTCAATCGAAAAGGGAAATCTAGATCACTCTTTCACCCATCCTTGGACAGGAAATCTTTCTCCTACCTTAGGGATGACTACGAGATCCTTGGAACCAAGGTCTGAAAATGGCCAACTGGATCAATCAACTCCCCATGAGTCTTTAGTGTCCCCTGGAATCATCATCGGATCAGGTAACAGGGATAACTGCTGCTCGGAATCTAGTGTGCCTATTTTCTGAGTACCGACCTTCGAGCTATCCAAGGCTTCCAGGATAGTGTCTCGCATGATCAACCGGCCAGTCATATCGGACACATGAGTCAATACTGTTTTAGTTGTGTTGTGTTTCTTGTTTGCTCTATGAGAGCCTTATGTAGAATTTGGGTTAGATCTTCTCCTTAGGGGCTTGTAATCTTTTCTATTTCCTGCCTCCTCTTCTTGAGGAGCTTTTTTCTTGGATCTTGTGCTATTTGAATATATATTCTTTGCCCATCCCAAAAAAAAATTCCATCAATTAAAAATGCTGAAACCTACATATCTATAAGCACTGACTAAAAATATGCACTTCTCGAGCACTAGGAACCGATACACAAAGATCAAATGGAATGGGGAAATGAACAGCTATAGCACTGCTGAATTCAATTATTAATAGACTAAAAGATTGAGTAATTAAGCAATAACATGTTGACAGCATGAGCTTTAGCGTAGATAAGGATGCTGGAATGAACTATAGAGTTATAAACATTATAAAAAAGAAAAAAAATTTGGAAACAAGTTCCTAGACTAGGAGTAGCCCCAGTAGGTCATAAAAAGAAAGAGAGGTTTTAGCCAAACGTCAGAACATGTGAACAGAGACAAATGATGGCAGTTGGCACCAACAAGAAAGAAAAGATTGAGACTGGTAATTCAAAAGAAAAAGATTGAAACTTGTGAAGTCAACCCTAAACGGCTGGGAGAATGGTTCTTATGATTTGGAAAATACCCAAGTCTCCACTTTCATCCTTTGGACAAGCTAAGTGTTACAGGTTTTTAATAGGAAAAAGACAACTCAAATATAAATGCTGGGTTGCAAAAGCAGCCCCAAAAAACCACCAGAACCAACAAAAGATAAAGGGTCCTGCTAATCATTAGCATAGCCAGTGAAGCAATTCACTTCACTATGAATTTTTTAAACCCTTGCGATGTACATTGCTGAGTTTGATCACAATTACAAGATTCATGTACATCTCTCTCTCTCTCTCTCCTGGCCTGCAGCACCTGCTCCACCTGCTGCACCCCTACCCAGCCCCACGCATTGGTTGCCAGTCTCATCGAGGACCATCTCTGACAAGATGAAGACGACCAGCAATGAAGGCACCAGAAAAGTAAAGCAAGCCGAGGAAACAGCAGAAGACGTTGTCGGCATGGTGAGGACAAGTGGTCACCAGGAGAAAGAGAATCTGAAGGACATTCTCCAGTGAGTGGTTTTCGACACAATGAGATATATGGTGTTGCCAGAAAACAGAGTGGCACTGATGGGCTTGGGGAGCGGTCTCTCCAAGTCGCCAGCCGTTACAGGCACTTGTCGTGCCACTGTCTCTATTGCGTTGGTCGATGGTGGCTCTGTTGCCATTTGATAATCTTTCACTCTCTCTTCCCAGAAGCAAACACAACCAAAGCCAGTGGTTATTTAAATTATGGAAGGAAGTGCCATTCAAAAGGAAAGCGAATGTTGTGGTTGCCTGCGCTCCCAGAACTTTCAAGAGCTATTGTTCGATACACGTAAGCTATGGTCCAAGAAAACTATGTTTTGGTTTTTTTTCTAGAGTTGATTTCAGTTTTAGTTCTCTGAAGAGAGAATTTTTGGTTTTGATGATGAATGGTGCATTTCAATTCAGAATTTTGGACTTTTTCATACCCTGTTTAGATCTTTTATTTTATCCATCAAATTAATTCTCTCTATATTTTCTTGGTGCAGTCCAGATTTGGTGTAGAAAATACACGATGCATGTGAAACATTCGTCACCTCCTTCACTGTTTTACTTTTACTATACTTCATCTCAAAAAGCCGCACACACTCACGCTCCAGTTCGCTCTTCCATCTTCTTCAGTTTTCACACAAAACAGAAATGGAGCCTTGCAAGTTGCAAGATGGATGCACTGCTGGTGGAGATGCATGGAGTTATAGAAGATGTTGGCGGTGGAGTTGTCACTGGAGGAGCAGCTACCGGCAACAAATCATGAGCCCTAATCTGTCAGGTGGATTTACCAAACTCCTTGAGTACACGAACTTGCAGATAGAGCACTCATCTACAAATGAGCTCTCGCCGAGAATAATAGAAAGTGGGGGGTGTTCGAAGATGCAACAGGCAGAGCGGGACTGTGGAAGGGTAGAGAAAGACAGGGAACCAGAGGGGGAGAGGAAGAGGAAGAGGAAGGAGAGTTGTGTAGGGAATTGTACATGTTTTCAACAATATTCCATAAGAAGTAAATTTACAAATTTTGCCCCTCTATTCCAACTCAACAAAAAGACTTTCGAGGGAAAGTAAAAGAATAGTGAAGCAAGCTGATTCACTCTACATGGTGCTACAGAAAAAAACCCAAAGATATATATTGCTTTTTGTGATGGTTTTGGTACGTACATCCTTTCTCATTCTAAGGTAAGGACCAAAGCAGCAGAACTCCTACATACAAGAGCCTACAATTAATATTCTGCTATTACATATCTTAACCTTTTTCTTTATTAGTCAACCACCAAAACAATAAAATGGAGGAAAAGAAAAAGAAATTTTTTTAACCACACAACATACGATGCCCCTGAGAACCTTTCATGAATACAAAGCTTTCACTACATTCCCCCTCCAATGTCCAAATGCTCTAGTGGGCCTATGGTTTCTTTCTCGGAAACCTAAAGTGAATTCCTAGAGCAAAACTAACCGGTCTCTTATACATATTACATCAGTATAAAATGCACATGGAGAAATCAAAAGCTTAGATTTAATGATAACAGCTTAGTTGGACTAGTCAAAAGGGTGATAAATCAATGACTAATTAATCCAAGCATGTATAAGACATATGTTATGTATTAAATTATAAATGGGAACATTATCCACACTATCATTTTGACTGTATCCAATGAACCCAAAATTATAGTCAGACCAAGGAGCTTGCAAACCATGATTGCTTTTTTATTGCTTCTTTTTTATTTATTTCAATTTTTTTTTCCTTTGGGTGTGTGTGTGTGTGTGGCCTCCCATTGAACAGTTAAAAAGGTTAGATTTACCAGTCAACAGGCATGAATAGCATGAATATCCTTCCGAAATCTGCATGAAGCAGACATATAACAGTCAGACCTAGAAATCCAATACTTTCAATGAAAAATTGTAAAGAATCCACAATTAAAGGAATTTCAAGGTTCCATTTTAAAATTTACTGGGTAGGAGTGGACAGTGAAGTTTGATGCTGTTCCTCTTTTAAAAATCAGGAGATGATATTGATCTTACTATTGTACAGGAGATTCATGTACCTAAGGTTCTTCAAGCAAAGAAATATATAGTTAATGGCTAGCTAAAGCAGCATTTTGCCAAAAACTCCAAAGTGTATGTTCTAGTTTTGAAAATAAAGTCCCCACAGCATGAATGCTTGAGATACAGAAAATCGATGAATATAGAAATATCAATATTATTCTATATTCTATACAATCGACTACATTAAAGACCATACTTTTGGCAAAGGTAGAAGATGAATCGACTGAAAAAGTAATTCTTACAATGATAAAAACAACCTATTCTCAGTTCTAGAAAATCAATTGATTCTCCAGATATTTAGTCCATAAAATCCATAAATTCCAAAAATAGGCAACATCAATGCAATCATCACCCCCATTACAGTATCAAAGATGCCCTTTTGACTGACATTGCAAGTAATGAAGAACCAACTTTTTATGTGTCGTAAGTCCTGCTAGTTACCTCCAGTTGATTATTATAATTTTATTTCTTTTATTATTTTTTCTGTAATGTTTCCTTTAGGACTCTGTTTCCTACATCCTACTAGGATTGTAATGTTCTTTTAAGTCTTTCATTATAAATAAGAAGTAGGGGTGAGAAGATCTCATCTCTCACTCACCCAATTCTCTGATTCAACATGGTATTAGAGCCACCATTACTGTTGAGATTCCAACCCTAGCACTGCCTCTTCACTTCATCCTCTCTGTAACTTAGCACCGCCTCAGCCCATCGCCATCGACCCTCACCTGCAACTCCATCAATTTTCCCATTACCACCGCTGCAACTCCCATCGTCTTGCATCCCATCGCTAAAAGCCATCGCCGTCTTCCTCTGATTCAAATCTCTGTTACCCCTCATCGCAAAATCCTACTACTACCAATCTCTAATTTTGTTTCATATGATTCTTTATCTCCTTCCTTCCATGCATTTGTGTCTTCTCTTTCCTCTGTGTCTATTCCTCAGAAATGGCAAGATGCAATTTTGGATGAACGGTGGAAAGCTATAATGATGGAAGAAATGAGAGCTCTGAAGAAGAATAATACTTGGGATTTTGTTCCACTCCCACCAGGTAAGAGACCAGTAGGGTGCAAACGGGTTTTTACAGTCAAGTAGAATAGTGATGGCACAGTGGATCGGTATAAAGCAAGGTTAATAGCTCGTGGATTTACCCAGATATATGGTATTGATTACCAAGAAACCTTTGCGCCTGCAGTTAAGAATGACAACAGTGCGGGTCCTCTTGGCATGTGCTGTCCACCACAATTGGGACTTCCAACAGCTTGATGTAAGGAATGCCTTCTTTCATGGGGAACTTACAGAGAAGTGTATATGGATTGTCCACCTGGGTTTACAGATGCAAATACCGAAGGGAAGGTATGCAAGTTGAAACGCTCATTTTATGGACTTAAACAGTCCCCTAGAGCATGGTTTGGTAGATTTCATAAAGCGATGATAGCATTGGTTATGTTCAGAGTAATGCTAATCATACTTTGTTTAGCAGACGCTTTCACTGCACTTCTTGTATATGTGGATGATATTGTTGTTACCGGCAACAATGATGATGAAATCAAGAAATTGAAGTTATTTTTGGGAAAGGAGTTCGAAATCAAGGACCTTGGAAAGCTCAGGTATTTTCTTGGGATTGAAGTTGCTCGTTCTACAAAAAACATTTTCTTTCTCAACGAAAGTATGTTCTTAATCTTCTTTCAGAGACGGGATTATTAGGGTGTCGTCCATGTGATACTCCTTTGGATCCTAATACTAAGCTCAAGGAAAAGGAAGGAACACCCACAGATAAAGGCAGGTACCAGCGGTTGGTTGGAAGACTGATTTATCTGTCTCATACCAGGCCTGACATTGCATTTGCAGTGAGTTTGGTGAATCAGTTTATGCATGATCTCTATTCTACGCATATGGAAGCAGTCTATAGGATTCTACATTACCTAAAGTTTACTCTAGGGAAAGGGATTCTGCTCGCACCACATGATCATCTTAAAGTAGAGGCTTATACTGAAGCTGACTGGGCAGGCAGTTCGGATAGAAAATCGATTTCGGAATACTGTACATTTGTGGGTGGAAATTTGGTTACTTGGCGCAGCAAGAAACAGAATGTGGTAGCTCGCTCTAGTGCAAAGGCAGAATTCAGAGCTATAGCTCAAGGAATATGTGAACTCTTGTGGCTAAAGGGTTTACTCGGGGACTTGAAACTTCAATGTCCTTAATCCATGGTCTTATTTTGTGACAATAAAGAGGTCATCAGCATTGCTCATAATCCGGTGCAACATGATAGGACAAACATGTTGAGATAGATCGTCATTTCATCAAAGAAAAGCTAGAAAGTGGTCAAGTTCAGATTCCTTTCGTCAAATCAGAGGATCAACTGGCAGATATTTTCACTAAAGGTTTACTTGGGAAACCATTTCATATGATATTGTCCAAGTTGGGGATGCATGATCTATATACACCAACCTGAGGGGGAGTGTCGTAATTCTTGCTAGTTACCTCCAGTAGATTATTATAATTTTATTTTTTTTATTATTTTTTCTGTTATGTTTCCTTTAGGACTGTTTCCTACTAGGATTGTAATGTTCTTCTAAGTCTTTCATTATAAATAAGAAGTAGGGGTGAGAAGACCTTATCTCTCGCTCACTCAATTCTCTGATTCAATACTATGTAACTAATTGTTTTTCGTTCCAACTATTTTCACTATTAACCTCTTCTATTTATTCTAAGTAGCAATTCACATTTTGGAAAGTTGATCAAACCAATTAGCATGCAATGGAAAATGAAGAAGCAAAATTGATGGGAATCTTAGGGATTAAAGAGGAACATAAAAGAAATAAAAGTTTTGTTTGCATGTTCCAGGAGGTCCAACAGGTTTTTGTTTTAAGTTTTTGGGATGTGGGGTCACACATGGTACCCAAATGGGATTTATTTTCTCCATTTGTGGAAGATTTAGTTAGGCTACTTCATTTGGGTAAGTAGGTTAAGAGAACGTTTACACTTTTTGGTCACAATAACTTCATGATGCAAGCAACAAAATAACATAGTGCAACAATTTTGTCAATGGCCTAAAGATGCAATCCTTTCTTAACAAAAACATGTAAGCAACATACCAGAAAACCAAACAATCAACAAAAATATCCAAGTTAAGGTAAAAAATAAAAATTTCTCCTTTTTTTTTGGTTTTGTTTTGTGGTTTTTTTTTTTTTTTTTTTTTTTTGGGGGGGGGGGTGGGTGGGGGAGGGTTTAGTCATAGTTCAATGCTTAATTAACTACACCCGCACAACCATCATAGGCTCATAGCATGGATTTTAATTTTCTGCTTACTTCCAAATGGCTTACCAGATTAAATTTAGTCTCCTCTGCATGAGATTTTTCACACGCTAGAAACCGAGCAGGATGAGATTTGCGTGCTTTCCTTTTGTATGGCGCTTTAACCTGCAGTTTTTATTTAATAAGTGTATGTAAGTGCCAGTGCATCAGTCTTGCTGGATTGTAAAGGTCACTTTACTGGAAATGTCATTTCAATTTTGCTACCACATCACTACAAACAATTGTCTAAATAATTTAGATCATCCTTATGCTTTATCTGAAGTAGGTACGTACAAACATGTAAAAGTTATTTGGTTATTGTGGTAACCAATCCAGAAGATAGAAATATAGTAGGCCCCTTTGTAATCAATACTTTTACCAACAATAATCTTTTATAACTGATAGTATTAAAAGAACACTCTTATATATACAAACTTTTATTGAATAAATTATTACAGCAAAGGTTGGATCTCCCATGCCACATCAACCAGCATGTGGGAATCGATAGTGTCAATGTGGGTCCCACATAATAATGCAAGCCTAATTTAAGGCCCAATTTAACTTTGGGCCAAAATTTAGTACTAGATTGGGTTGGGTTTTATTTAGAGTTTTTATTCTTTATAATGGGCTTATTTATAAGGTCCAAAAGTGGAGGCCTAATGAGGTGTACAAAAATAGAAATTTAATTAGTAGTGGATCCCACCTTCTAGTTTATAAGATTTAGGTCAGGTTCACTTTAGAGTCATTTAAGGACTCCTACTCTAGCCCACCCACGGGAGAAGTTTTCCCTTTTCAATTAGTCTTTATTTCTTTTATTTAATTGTTGGAGTCAAGTAGGAGGCATAGGTTAGTTAGACATCTATTTCATGTCTTTTTCTGTTTTATAAATATATGTAAGAGGCTTACACCTCCCACAATTTGATATGGAATAATTTAGTTGATTCAAGTTGGAGGTTGTTGTCTCTCCACTCTTGTCTCTCCCCTCTTCTCTTTTCTTCAGTTATTATTCCCCATTTCTGTTCACGGGTACTATTCAAGATTCACAATCCCTGAACAGCATATTTTCTTCCCTTATCTACTCCTAATCTCGCCCTTAACCCACCACCAGCAAATCCCATCCCTTGATCTGCATCAACTTATTAAGTTAGTATCACAGCCAATCCTAACCATGGAAACCTATATTTTCAAGACTATAGTTCGTTTACCCAATGAAAGAACATCTTTTTTCTTCATAGATGATGGGCGAAGTGAGAATTTCGTTTTGCAATCCAGGCACAGATGTTGTCTAAGACTGATGAGATCATCATTGAACCTAATGATGATGTTTTCATCGAATTTTCAGTTTCTTCCAACTTTGATGGTTTTAGATGTCATGTAAGCCTTCTTCCGAACATATGTCATCACAACTGGTCAGTCATGGATGGAAGAAAGGAAGGTTGTCCTTTAATGTGAAAGGACCTTATGGAAATTAAAGCCCTCTTATCTACAACAAACTTTTGTCTTAAGGGTTGTAGCATGATAATATTTGAAGACGGATGAAGCGACATTAATAGTGCAGCCACCAAAAGAGTTGAAAGAGGCCAAACAAGATGAAGAACTTATTGTTTCTACTGAGCCAACCGAGGAAGTTCAACCCTTCAAACAGAAAACGAACTTGAGAAAGATATTGCAACGAAAATTGTTCCACATCATAAGTTCGTTCTTCCTCGCAGACAAGAAGCCAAAATCACCAATTGAAGTAAACTTATTCAGACCCTTATACAAAACTCAAGAACGAGTTTTTTGGGAACAGGAGGGGAATAAAGCAGGCCCAATTTAAAGCGCGGTTCAAATTTGGACAGAATTTAGTATTAGGTTGTGTTGGGCTTTTATTTTTGGGTTCATTCTTTGTAATGGACTTAATTGTAAGGTCCAAACATGGGGGCATAACGGGGAGAACGAAAATAAATATTTAATTAGTAGTGGATCCCACCTTATAGTAACTGATTTACATCACATAGTCATTAAGGGGAGACTGTGTTAGTTATGTAAGAGGGCATGGGAAAGAATCCTCCTCCGGCGTTGTGGGGATCTTTTCCCAACTTTTTACATATTCTTGGTAATGAGAGGAAATATAGGTATATAATATATCTACAAGCACAATACAAAGCCAAATAAGGTGTCATTCCTCACTCTATTATCTCCAAAATGATGGCAAAGATTTCAACATCCTACCATCAGTCTAAAAGTATAAATAAGAGAAGGAAACAAGTTCACTGGGGAGCAGAGGAGGAAAAGAGACGAATGATGTAGGTTGGATAAGGGTCGAGGGTATTAAAGAACATTCAACATACAAGGGGGTTGGGTACAGGATTGAAGGTGGATGACTACAAACCATGGAGTCTCTTATCTGGTTGGTAGTCCAGAAAAAACTTTTCCAATAGGGTAAAATGTCTTTGAGGAATTGTTATTAGCTACAATTAATAGTTTACGCATGTGAGACTAAAAAAGCAACAGATATTCCATCACAATGAAGAAATGAATTATGAAAATCCATAGATGGGGAACAAACTGCATTTGTGGATGAAAATGTCATTGCAGAAAAAGAAATTAATAAGTATCATTAACAAAATTTACCCAAAAAAAAAGTATCATTAACAAAAGGTTAAAATAAAACAGATGTTACATATGTAAAGTTTTCATCTCAAAAGTTCGAACTAATAAGTGAAGGGACTCTCAAGTATATAAAGCACTCTAAGTTCTAAACTTAACTAATGTAGGATTATTCCCAACACTCCCCCCTCACATATTGCCCCTCTTTTGGGTGGTAGTACATGTGACATGTGGTCCCTCTTTTGGATGACCATAAGGAGGGAACCTGGAGCTCTGATACTACGTTAAATTTCCATTACAAAAGTTTGAACTAGTAAGAGGAGGGACTCTTAAATATATAAGGTATGCATAGTTCCAAACTTAACCAATGTAGGATTATTCCTAACATAAACTATCAATCACTGATTCACTGTGTTGCAATTGAAAGTTCACAAGCGTAGAAATCAGCAGAAATGGATTCGGGGCTTCGCTTAGCATTAAATCAATAATTCACCCCCTCTAACCTGGACAAACTTTTTGTTTGTTTGTTTTTTTACCTTTGCTAACTTTGAATGTATCTTTGTTGGTAGTTTAAAATTAAGACTACTTGAAAGTTACCCCCAAAAAAAAAAAAAAAATTCACGTTTGCACACACACCCTCGAAAAGAAGTACTTGCTCAGTTGAGCATACTAATATTTTGTTACAAAAGGTTTGTCAAATACACAAGTACAATGTGGAAGGGGTTTTTTTTTTTTTTTTGGTGCAAGTACCAATGTGGGAGCTTCATATATATATATATATATATATATATATATATATATATATATATATATATATATATATATATATATATATATATATATATATATATATGATACCTTACAGCAATTACTTTAAAAATTATGTTTTCTTTCCACCATGACTATAAATTATAATAAGGCTGACTGTAGTATATTTTATTTTACCAACTTGTCCATTTTTTTTTTTTTTTAACTTTTGCAAGAAAGCAACTTCTCAAAGTAACCACCAAAACGCCCCCTTATAAGAGAATATCTCATCCACTAAGAGCTAGATTCTTGATTAGAAGAGCTAGATCTCACAATGTTTGAAATAAATCCAAATCAGCAAATACATCTTCTACTTATAGTATACTCTAAAACTATAGCATATGGAGATTTTACTAAGACAGGAGACGAAATTTTTTCATGGTTTGATTTAATAATAATAATAATAATAATAATAACTCATCTACCATTATTGATTAGACCAGCTAGCTGTTAGTTGATGACTTGAAATTCTCACACTTCTTAGGAGTATTAGCATCCATATTGAAGGCCTCTGTACTCCAGCAGATACTATTGCAATTGTCGATGTTCTTAAAGAGTGCTGGATACTGGGTAGACATTCTTTGTGATTATTCCTTCAAATTATTGGCTAATGTAATTAGCAGGTTATTTGCTTTGCCACATTTAACTGTAGGGATTGGCCTTCCTTCCTAAATTATTATGTTCTTAATATAAACTGCAAGCCACTACCATAAAAAAAAATTCTTTATAGGTATACTGTGGAGACTATCAGAGCCTATCATATAGCATTCTTTTGAAGTAGTAACAAGATGCATAGAACAATGTCTAGTTGTCCTACATCATAAAACCTTTTCTTTATCATGAAGAAGAAAAAAAGGAAATAACATGAAAAGGTAGCTCGTTTCAAGATGGATTTTAAAAGGTTCATAACGTAAGAAGCAAGTGGACCTCCGGCCTCCACTGGCCCATATTTCTTATGTTATTTAGGCGCAAGTACCAAAGGTAACCGGTCCATGAGACAACCTTCAAAAAAAAAAGGTTGGGAACTTTGTTGCTTTCGAACAGTAGTCAGGGACCTATGCCATGGGCAAGAAAAATGGGCATTGTTGTCGGGAGGCCCAATGCTAAGCTTACCATATGTAAGCATAAGCTATAACCTTATTGATCAAAGAACAAACTAACTTCTCACACTAGTCCTTTGAAATGGCTTATTCAATTAAGAAAGCCAACCAGTGAATGGTATGAAGTAGATAAACGATAGATATAAGGGAATCAGAATTGATGAGAGGGATTTATCTCACAAAATGACTCTTTTAGGTATCTAGGTTCAATCATAAATAATAATAAAAAATGTGATATAGAAGAGGATGTTTCATAAAGGATTAAAATATGATGGATGAAATGGAAAGATGTGTTTGGACTAATCTGTGATTGGTTTATTCCTTTAAAACTTAAGGAAAAATTTTATAGGACAATCATTCGACCGGCTATGATGTATGTAACAGAATGTCGGACAATTAAGAAACATCATATAAATAAACTTACTATAGGTGAGATGAGGATGTTGAGATGGATGTGTGGTAAAACTATGAAAGATAATGTAATGAATAACCGTATTAGAGCTGATTTGAGAGTAGCGTAGATACATCATAAGCTACGAGAAAGTCGTTTGACATGGTATGACCATATTCAACGGAGGTCTATAGATGTTCCAGTATGGAAGAGTAATTTGATTCAAATAGGAAAGGCATACATACAGCTTAGGCTTTGTTTCAAGTATGACCTTGAACAGAGCTAACTAGAGGGGGAAAATCCATGTAACTGATCCCATTGCTTTGTGGCTGATGTTGTTGAATATGATATAAGGAATCGTGGCACCTCATGCTTCATAAAGCACCCCTATCATCCCCTTCATTTGCAAAGACAAGTTCTGTTTCCTCTTTCACATAAGTAGAGCTCCTGGAGATAATATTGGTAGTCACAGCCCTTTCCCCACTCCCAAAAACACCTTCTGCCCGATCAAATTCCAGTCAGAAATTAGCAACTCGAGATTAACAGTTCAAATAAAATTGCCGCCTGGTACCAAACCCCGCACAACAACGCAACTAAACCGTTGCACCAAGTATCGAAGAATCGCTAATCTCTCAAAGAAAACGAAATACTGTGCACAAGGAAACCCAGCTATAACAAAACAAACTCAGTCACAACAGAACCCTATCGATAACATCTAACAACCGATTCACGTAGATATTCTGACCTCGATATAGAATTGCAATAATCTTTCCATTCTTTTATTCTTCTGTTGGATTTTTTTCTTTTTTCCACTCCAAATTTGTCACCTAAGATTAACAAAACGAAGAAGGACCAGAAAACAAAAGTTGAATCTAAGTAATTTTCCTATGTCAACTGTTTAGAATGAAGTTGGAAGTGTAAATAGCTGGTCTTAGTAACCGTACCTGAAATTGTGTCGAGCGAGAATTCGGTGAAAAACCTAGCAACTCCCTGGCCTCATCACCCTGCATCTCCTCTGAATTTTCTTCGAGTTTTTCTCCCGCATTTCGAGCGTCTTTTTATAAAAAAATACATAAATCTTTTGTTTTGTTACAGTGAACGCAGAGTGTTATGTCCTAGGCGCTTCATCAGAGAATACCCTCTTAATCCTGGGATTGGGGAAAATTACCATCTCCCCCATACTTGCCCTATATAATTATTAAGAAATTCAAAATTTTCACCTCATTTTCTCCCCATATTTTAAAATTTCTAAACTACCTCTTCCTCCTGGCCTCTCATCCCATCTCTACATCTCTCTCCTTTGTTTGGTTCAAGGCATCGGATCAAGGTATCGGTAATAGTATCGGTATTAGTATCGGATCTTTCGATCCGATTTATTCATATTAATTTTATAACCGATCAATCCTTGATCCGATTCTCAATTATATGCTGTTTTAATACTATTTTAATGAAAATTGGATATATATTGGTTTTCCATGGGATCTATACATCAATCCCATCCAAATCAAATCGATTTTAGACATATTCCTAAATTTAGAACCATGCTCCCCAGCCTCTGCATCTCTCCCTCACGTCCAAGTTTTAAATTAGAAAACATCAGCTCTCTCTCTCTCTCTCTCTCTCTCTCTCTCTCTCTCTCTCTCGTTGAATAATAACATTGATTTCTTACAGTTAAGCAAAACTCTGCAATTGAATTCATTTCAACTAAAAAGAGGAAACTCACAGTGGTACCTCCTCCTGCTTCTTTACAGTCCAAGCGAGAGAGAGAGAGAGAGAGAGAGAGCTTCAAACTTCAAAGTGGACTCTCTCGTGCCATCAGTGAATCGGAACCGCCATCAGCAGTGGCATGGTCATCGCAGGCAGTTGAAGCTGCATCATTAGGAGAAGGGGAAAGAACTCCACCACCATCTGCAGTAGTATCTGCGATGGAAAAAATTTATTCTCATTTGAGAAAAATATTTCAGTGTGTACATACCTAAAAGACGAGAGAGGTGAAATGATCATTCGGTCCTCAAATTGAATGTCTATACCTGCGCTTCACAATTGCTCTTTTCTTATTCTTTTGAAGAATTTTTCTTATTGACACTGTGATCCGACAGACACGGTACCATCAGCCTAAACCCGTCCCCTTATTTATGATATTACCATCCTACTCCTTCTCCATAATAACTCTACTTTCGACATCCCTAATCAGTAATCCCTACCTCCAAAAGAAATCAGTGTCAAAACTTCTTGACACAGTCTGGTGTAAACAAGATTAAGACCGTTTTTTAATCGACAAAAACAGACAGGCAAGCATGGGAAGGGTGGCGAGAGGGGTTGAGGAGCAATTTAAGAGAATTTTTATACGTCTACCACAGCACAAGGAAGTAACGTAAGCATACCTCAGTACGTCACGACCACCTGTTGGTTCCTCTGACGTGCATATACTCTCCACCGAAATCCATCGTCCGTTCAATAAAGGAAAAAGATCCGTTGTAGTGAGGTCATCTGTACACTGAAGATCCTATCCACTCAAAGTAGATCAGCATATATCCCAAGGCAGTAAAAATGCATCAAGATATATACCGATCCACTTTGAGTGGATGGGATCCTCACTACAGCTCATTACAGAGGATCCCAATTGGGACCTGTCATTTCTTGTGGGACCCACTTCTAGCGAATATAAATTATTCATAGGGTACTTTCTATTTAAATGTAAACTTGGGAATAATAAAAGGGAAAATTTTACCCACCCTTCTAAACTTTATTTTTAATTCATGCAACCTCAAACTTTACTCATAATTTCACTCACACCCAACGCAGTTAAGTATTTGATGGTAAAATAAAAAAATCTATTTTACCCTTAATGGATTCATAATTTTATATATTTATTTTCCTTATATTTAGTTTATTTAATATATTATATGTCTTATGATACTCATTTGTAATGATTCCTTATATATAAGATATTGGTGAAAAATATTAGTAATTTATGTTTAAAATGAAATTTTTTTTTGATATTCTTAATAATGACCTTCTGAATTTCATGCAGGTTTTTAATGTGGAAAGAATTCTAGAAATCAAACGTGATTCAAAAATCAGATCTGAAAAGCTGATATTTGAATTGAAACCAGAGAATGAAGATTACCACACATAGAAGGTTTACTATTGAAAGGATTTGATTGATTGTCATAAATCTTGAGGAGAATATATACCTCTATGGAATATTACAAAGATTGACAAATCTAGAGGTGACATTTGGTTAATGATGGAATGATTCTCTATCTAATCTAGGCAAGAGGATTTTGTTTAATCTTTATTTTCATATAATAAGGTTGTCAATTCTAGACATACCAATTTTAATCTTCTCTACTCTGACTATTTAAGCAATGTAAAGGCTACGTAATAGAGGATCCAAAAATTATTGAGAAGATAATTTTATTTCTTCTGTCTTTCTTTTCTATCATGTCTAGCTAAGTTCTTTAGTCAATTCAAGGGGAATTCAATCCGGTTAGTAAAATTGTGAGACTCTGTTCTTAATTTTAATTATTTTTCTATTCAAATATCTCTGTTTCTGGTTTTTCAAGTTAATGATTGCATGATTCAGTTTATTAAGAGGTCTTTTAATTTATTGAGTTATGTGATTTATTGATAACCTGAATCCATAATCCGTAATTGTTATGGTGTTCAGGAAAAGTAGCAATTGAGCAGAACAATTATGATCCAAGTTTTTGTTATTTGCTTAAATGAAACATAGAATGAATTAAATAGTCTGACGCTTGTTAGATTGTTGTTCATCTTTAACTCCCTCCAAGAGTGTAATGCTATCAATAAATTCATGAGGATTACTTAATACCAATTGATTTATTAATAATAATTAAATTGTGTGCTGGGCTCAAATTAATGAAATTAGGGAAAATAAGGATTGTCTGGCTTTTTGATAATCTTGGTTAAATATTTGAATAGAGAATAATATAAATATATGAGGTCAGTGATCAATTTGCAGCCGTGAATAAATTTTCTTGAATCGACATCTTCTTTCATTGAATTTTTGTTACTTAATTTTGTTGTCAATTAAATTGCAGAAGAAAACCCTCCATTTTCTTGGTAAGTAGACAATTTGATTAACAAGTCTCTGTGGATCGACCTTTACTTATCATTACTATTCATTGTAGGTAGAGTAATTTATTTTTGGTTGCGCTCGACACGCATCAACCCTCATTGTAAAAAGCATAGATTTCTGTAATATATATATATATATATATATATATATATATATATATATATATATATATATATATATATATATATAGCTGCGATCAAGATGTCCTTATCGTCGTCCTAAAGCAAACCCAAGAAAGAATCCATGGCGGCGCTCAACTTAGGGTATGGAGTACTATGGATTATGGATCATATTTCCCTTGAGATTGCCAATCTTAATGAACCGACCAGAACCCAAAGTCTAAGATGCCTCTTTCCAAACAAATGACATACACTTTTTCTTTTTTTTTGATAGGTAGAGTCCCAAGGAGAATTGAACTCATGATCTCTTCATTTTGAGGTATTGATCTTTTGCCAATTAAGTTATCCCCTTGGGGTTAGCTTAGTCTAACATTCAGTAACATTTGAATGTAACAAATGGCATACACTTAGTCTAACATTCAGTAACATTTGAAAATTTGTCCCATTTGATTGGGTTGAGCACCCAAGCAAGGAATCTCGAGGATAGTTGAAAAGTTGTGCTCGACCTTCTTCGTCCTCCTCTGTCCATGGGATGGTTGGATCCACCCAGACCACCTCCGATGCAGACACCAAGATCCCCAATAACAACACTAAAAGTACCAGGTTTTCACCAGCACCCCCTTGTCCAGCAACATGCCTTCGAGTTCACCAGTAAGGGAAGGATGTCGGCGTCAAGCTTATTCGAAAAAGGAAGTAGAGGTGAGAAAGCAGAGTCTCGATAAAGGTGGGATTAATAAAAATATCGATCGATTCTACGATTCCTTTGATGACGACCTGTATCCATTTCGGAGTGTCAGAGCATTTGCTGGTGGCTACATTAGTTTCGCCGGCGGTGGTGCTTTGTAGCACAACACCAAACACCGATACGACGGCGCAGCATGGCAGAATGCCAAATCAATCTTCATTCTTCCATGTTGTGTTTGAAGAAAAATTCCAGAATGCAAATGCAGCATAGTGTTTCATCCTCATGTATTTGGTTGTAAAGACCAGGTGAAAGTTTTGCCATGATGGCCCGAGCCCGCCCAAAACCGCCCTGAACCCGGTCAGGGTTTAACCCGGCCCGTACCTTGAGGCGGGTTAGGGTTGAGGCCCAGTCCGCGACCCTACGACCCGACTTATATATGGGTAATTATATATAATATTTATATATAGGGCGGGTAGGGTGGTGTTATATATTATATTAATTATATATATATATATATATAGATAATATCTAACCTTAACCCTAATTCATAATCTCCATTCGTCTCTCACTCTCTCTTTCTCCTACCGCAGCCGACGGCACCATCCAAGAGCCACCATATCAGCCTCTCAGACTCTCGGCCCCATCGAATCTTCTTCTTCCTCTTTGTCGACAGCCTGATTTTAGGTATTTCTTCCTCTCTCTCTCTCTCACTCCCTCTCTCTCTCTCTCTCACTCTGAAATCTGAATCTTTGTTAAGTCTGATTTCAGCCCCATCGAGTCTTCTTCTTCCTCTTCGTCCATAGCCTAATTTTAGGTATTTCTTCTTCTTCTTCTTCTTCTTCTCTCTCTCTCTCTCTGTCTCTTTCTCTCCTTTTCTGAATCTTTTTTAAATCTGATTTTTTTTCACCCATTATGTTTCTGTTCGTTGGAGGTTCATAGATTCTCTCTCTCTCTCTCTCTCTCTCTCTCTCTCTCTAAATCATATATCTTCGTTAAGTCTGGTTTTTTTTTTTTTGACCATTCTGTTCGTTAGAGGTTTATACTTTATGGATTTTTCAAACCATTCTTCTGATCCTTGCATTGTAATGGCTAAGTATTGCTTGTTTTACAGTTTCTTAGGTTCGGGTTCGGTAATCGATATTGCTTTCTTTGATAATCATTCATGTCTTTTACTTATGAATATTTGGCACTTGTAGGTTAAAATATTGAGTTCAGGTAAATCAGGGTAAACCCTACCCTGATTTAGGGTCAATCAAGGTAAACCCGGCCCGACCTGGCCCAATCAGGGTAAATCAGGGTAGGGTAGGGTTCGGTAATACCCTGTCAAGGTAGGGTAAGGGTTGAGGTTTTGTACTACCCTGACAGGGTAGGGTAGGGTTTGGGTTAGCATGAAAAATATTTGGGTAGGGCAGGGTTTGCAGATACCCTGCCCAACCCAACACTCTTTCACCCCTAATCTGCATTCTTCCCTGCGATTTGGGTTCTTCAGAGATATGGGTTCTCCGGCTTCTTTTAGTTCCTAAACAAAATGGAGTAAAGAAACAGTAAAATTAGGACATTCTTCTTCTCGACGAGATCGAGGTCTAAGAGATATACTTGCAGTCGACGGACGGCGATGACGTGAGGGTTGACGCTGGTGAAGAAGGGGAAGGTGGGAGGGATGTTAGTGCTGAAGATGGTGCTCTTGTACTCTTTACGATTCCTATTTACCTTTAAAAAAAATTGAGAGAGGTATATTAAAGGGGAATTTTGGTATTATATAATTTTTAACCTTGCCACCTCATCACTTAATAGATCAATCTATTAAGTCTGGACTTGTGTAATACATATTTTACATTTGAGGGGGAGTGGGTGAAATTATGGGTAAAGTTCAGGGTTGCATGAATTAAAAGTAAAATTCAGGGGTGGTGGATGAAATTTTCCCATAATACATAGCAAACAGAAATGAATTCCTACCCAACTAAAAAAAAAGTTTCTTGTTCGGTGGTTCTGATGGTATCAATTTTGGGAAAAATATCCTCATTATTGGGAAAAAGATGGTGAGGTTAAAGTGGCAGTGAGGATACTAGTTAGCCTCACTACAAAAGATCCCAATTTGAGTGTCGTATGTGTCAACTTATATCAATTTCTAGAGATATTTATATTAATTTTTTTGTGGAAGAAAAAGATAGGCCTGCACAAATCCAATCACCCTTCATATTCAGTGAATCCAAACTATGAAGATGGGTCTCATATTCTATGGATTTGATCTGATCTCATGTAGTGTGCATGTATGTACTCGTAAAAAAAACGTAACGCTCAAATAGAGATTTCTTTTTGAGGTTGAATAATGATATCTTTAGGGCCCGTTTGATAAAACTTCTATTTCTGGATTATAGATTCTGGTTCAAATTTGGATTCTACTCCAGGATTATTTTGGAGTAGAAACTTGTTTGATAACACAATTCTGAAAAAGAAGAACATGAATAATTGAATCTTCATTATGAACTATGTGGATCCTGATTCTTAGGGTAGCACCCTAAGACACGTAGGCAGTTTGGAGAGATTCCCAAACACGGTTCTATAACCTCTATTCTAAGTTGTACTTGTGGTTCTCTCAGACTGTACGCATCGAATCTTTACTTGTGGTTCACTCAAACTGTACATCTTTTAGGTTCTCTCGAATCTGTACCTGTGGTTCACTAGAACTGTACATCCTTTAGGTTCACTCGAATCTGTACCTGTGGTTCACTAGAACTGTACATCCTTTAGGTTCACTCAACTGCACTGCGGGTTCACTAGAACTGTACATCTTTAGGTTCACTCGAATCTGTACCTGTGGTTTACTAGAACTGTACAACCTTTAGGTTCACTTGAATCTGTACATGTGGTTCACTAGGGGGCCGTTTGATAAAACTTCTACGTCTGGATTCTGGATTCTGGTTCGAATTTGGATTCTACTCCAGGATTATTTTGGAGTAGAAACTTGTTTGATAACACAATTCTAAAATGGATTCCATAGTATTTTTGTATTAGAAACATGTTTGATAACACACTATCCCCCCAATCGAAGTGGTGGTGGTGGTAACGGTGGCAGTGGTGGTGGTGGTGGTGGTGGTGTCGGCAGCGGTGGAGGCAATGGTGGTGGTGGTGGTATTTTTGGTGACAGCGGCAGTGGTGGTGGGTGGTGGTGGTGGTGGTGGTTATGATGATGGTAGTGGTGGTGGTGTTGATGGCGATGGTGGAAGTGGATGGTGGGTAGTGGGTGGTAGCTCCAACGACGGTGGTGGTGGGTGTCGGTGTGGTGGTCGTGGCCGTGGTGGGGGTGGTGGTCAAGTGAGAGTCATGTGAGAGTTGACTCTTTTCTTTCTCCCAAAAAGTTGATCCCACAGCTTGGAGCAAGTATTTATGACTCCAAAATTTTGGATTCTAGAGCCATTCTGAATCCGGTTCACTCTGTGGGAGTTGGAATCCAACCAGACTTATCAAACGTGCTTTTACTCCAAAATGG
Source organism: Protea cynaroides (assembly GCA_028583415.1). NCBI lineage: Eukaryota > Viridiplantae > Streptophyta > Magnoliopsida > Proteales > Proteaceae > Protea > Protea cynaroides. Next base: position 1,400,012 of record CM053275.1, on the reverse strand, counting down.
CTCATTGGGAGCCAGAATCCATAGAATCCAGAAGCAGAAGTTTTATCAAACAGACCCTTAGAGATATGCTAGAGAGAACTCCAACCAAGATATTCCTTATTTTCATATGAGATTGGATTGGAAATACGTAGTTAACTTTCTTTCCCTTTTCCTTATTTTAAAAAGTTAGAGATTCCTCATAAAAAAATAGGAAATGTCCCTTCTCTTTCGTCTCACTTCCACTTATTGACACTTCTTCCGTCCATTGACAAACTACTTTTGCATCAAGGATAACAAGGAGGTTATGTATTCCATTAGAAGTCTTTTTTCTTGTTTTGGGAAGTCTCCATCCCTTTCAACAACTAACCTTTCACCTTCCCGTCAGTTCATCCTTGCTATCTCTAGATTGAGCCAAGCAATATCGGGCGCCATTAATGAACCTTAAATAACTTGAGATGAAACTAACAGAAAATAGAAGAATTAACTGAATCCCATTTCTATAATTGTACAATTCATATGAAAATGACGATATCAGATTTTGTTTCAAATTTGGCTCAATAGCTTTTGCTCTTGGGAATAAGGTGCCCTTCATTTTTGGTGGTCTTAGTTCTGCATAGGAAAATAAAGGCCATCTTTGTTCCATTCTTTGAACTGGCTTGTCATAGAAGTTGCCTATATCAGCATGCAAATTTTATTTCTTACTGGAAAAAAGAAAAAGAAAAAGAAAAAAAAAGGGTGATTAACTTAGGCAACCAAGTCGGCCCTCTTTTTTGGATCCCCTCGTCCTAAGGTTGGAGCGCAGTGGGCTACGGGGTTGTGAGGTTGTGGGAATCCATAAGGTTTATGTACTGCTATGGCCATGTGTTAGAAATTATTATACTTAGGGTTTGAATTAAACTCATTATTCATCCATACAGTTACCATATAACACAATAGAGAAACCATTAACTATAAATCATAAAGACATACCTATCTGTGAAAAGATCGATTCCCATATGCTTCACGACACTCCAAGCTTTGATCGAAATCCCTCGGCTACAGTCTTCCACAGCCTCCAGAGGATATCTAGATGTCTCTTGCTAATGGGTGCAGAAAGAACTTATTAACTGTGGCTGTGGGGACTCTAACCCAATATTTATAGAATACTACTGTAACCCTAAAACCCTTCCCACAATAGACCTAGGGTTACCAAACCTATCTCATATCATGTGACAAACTAAATCAAACCGGTTCTACCGTGTTCATTGGACTCCCACTGAATTAACTAGTTTAGGTAATCAATTAAGCTCACATAAATCTAACAATCTCCCACTTGGGCTATATTAATTACAAAACCATCATCAACCTGGCCATGGAATCCAACATATTAAAACGTCACTAACTTTGAAACATCCATCAAGTTTTTCAATGTAAGCAACAACGAATAATACACCTCAACATATGGTGTACAAACTTCTGTCAGCCACAACAGAGGTCTACTCAATACATGAACCGCCTGAGATAATGCATGAAAGTAAACTCTCATGCAAATCTAAACTTGATTAAAAAAACCTTAATCAAAGTGTCCCAAAATCTTTTATGGGCAATTAAAATATGGTATTTAAATAATTCAGAAATATAATACCATACATTGGCTGGACATCGCCTTTATTCTTTGATATTATCCTCTCATTACAAACAACCTTTACTTTAGATTAATACCGCACTTTGACTTATCGTTATTATCCCATAAAAAGTATATGCAAGTGATCTGAAGTCAAAAAAGACAACATATATAGAGACAAGTAGGAAAAATGGGCGGAAAGAGACAGATAGTTAACAGAAGTCTCTCTCTCATGGTGATTAATTATGAATGTTATTACAATTGGAGGGTACGTACGTGGAGAAACTTATGCATGGTGAAGATCTGGAGGACAGACTCCCAGTATGTTTTAGGATTTCTTTGGGTTAAAAAACCATAAAAACAGAAAAACCGCTCTCTGTAATCTCATCTATCTTCACTAAGGATAAACGTGTGACGAAGAGGTTGTTACCGGAGGATAAGGTGATGACCATGTAGTCGACGGAGGTCTTGTGTCGTCTCTCCTCTGGACAACAGTTGGGGGCTGCTGTCAACCAATCAAACTACCAAAGACCAGTCAAAGTCACCTTTGTCTAAATTTGAGCGGCTGGTGTCTGTGTGTGAGTGTTTTTGGTGGAAATTAAATTACGGTGTGTTTGGTTATGATTTACACTATAATTAGGCATAGTTGCTCCCGTATGAAAGCTATCCCACTCAAAGGCTTCTGTTTGAATCTAATAACCTTCAACATTTCTCCTCGTACAATCTCTCCTTCCCCCCTGTCCGGTTAAGGTCATATTTAATATTCCAGATCCATTGGTGGGGAAGAGAGAGTTTCTTTTTCCTTTTTATTTTTTTCGTTTCTAAAAAAGGGGCTACAAAATGATGGGCAAAGCGATAGTCGCCGGTGTTTCTTTAATTCTGGTGGTGGGGGTAGTGATCGGTCTTGTTGCCGGCATTAGCCGTTCCGGCCACTCTAGCAACGTTTTCAGTAACACCGACAATGCGTCGTCAGGGATGAAGACTGTTAAAACCATATGTGAACCTACAGACTACAAAGATGCTTGCATAAAAACCCTTGGGACAGTTGCTGACAATGGAACTTCTAACCCCAAGGACTTTATCAAGGTTGCTCTTTCTGCCACCATGGATGAAGTAAAAGCTGCCATGGCAAGAACAGGTTCCCTAGGGAATGGTGACTATAACATCACCCAAAAGAATGCTTTGGAAGATTGTAATGAACTGCTGCAATACGCCATCCATGAGCTCCAAGAATCGTTATCGATGGTGGTGGATAATGAATTGAATATAGTGAACCAACGTGTGCCTGATCTTACCAACTGGTTGAGTGCTGTCATCTCTTACCAGCAAACATGTCTTGATGGAGTTACACATCCAGAGCTGAAATCGGCCGTGGAAAATGGGCTCCTCAATGCCACCCAACTAACCAGCAATGCCCTTGCGATCGTTACAGAGATCTCCCAGCTCCTTAGCCACATTAATGCCCCCATTAACGCCCCCCTTAATGGCAACCCACAGCAACGACGACTCTTGGAGGCAGAGGCCATCAAAACTGACGACGAAGGGTACCCCACTTGGTTCTCTGCAGCGGACCGCAAGCTTCTGGCTGCCCAAGGAAGAGGACAGTTGAGACCCAACGCCGTGGTCGCCAAGGATGGGAGTGGTCAATATAGGACAATCGCTGCAGCTCTAGCTGCTTACCCCAAGAACAACAGAGGCAGGTATGTTATCTACGTCAAGGCTGGGATCTATGACGAGTACATCACCGTCACCCAGGACCAGGTTGATGTCTTCATGTACGGAGATGGCCCCAGGAGGACCATTGTCACCGGAAACAAAAGCAACCGCGGAGGCGTCTCCACATTCAAGACAGCTTCCTTCTGTAAGTCCAACATATATACATGCATTCATTATTCCAAACATCCTCTTTTCCCGTATATATATATGCATTCATCATTCCTAACATCCTCTTTCAAGTAACAATAGAAGTGAAATATGTGGACATGAACGCTTTCATAACATGTTGAAATACCTAATCTAAAAACTTAAGTCATTAAGTAAAAAAAATTAAGGATGAACATGAATAGCCAAAAACTCGGATCCGATTTGAATTTGCATCGTTTAAGGTAATGCGAAATCTAACAAACGGATTCAGATTCGAGTTTGGATAGCAGAGGTCGGATTCGAATATCAGCCAAACGGGCATGATTAGAATTCAAATCACCTGCATGTACATGTATTCTCCATGAGATTCCATCACCATCGATATGGTTGGGACCTACCTCTAGAGTGTGGGTCCTACTGGATATGAACAGTGATGAGATCCCAAGAAAGATACAAGTACATGCAGGTGAATTATTCTCCATGATTATAACTGTTCTATTTAGCCTAATGTTAAAGACACATAATCTTAGGTTTTAGGGTGTTAAGACGCATACAACATTATTGTTTATATAACCATTTAAGTTCCCATCTCTATTTTTTTTTTAAGGTAGGCAATATATTTGTTTTAAACTAAGGTTTTTTCTTATTTTTCATACAATTTGTATTCTAGTTTCATTTTTTAGATTCGAATTGGATTTTAATTGGATATTCGGTTAAAATTCGAATTTGGTTTTATTCATCCGTTGGATTTCAGATCGGATTTAGATAGTAGTGTATCCGATTCAAATTCGATCGATTTACATCCCTAAGCAAAATCATCGAGTACATTAAGACAACTCAGATTTCAGATCCCAACATTTTTCAAGGTGTGAACTGCTATTGCCAACAATTATTAATATCTATGACTTACTTGTGCTTATATGTATATAATGTATGAATAAATGCAGCGGCCATAGGAGATAGGTTTATAGCCAAAGCCATGGGATTCAGAAACACAGCAGGTCCCGAAGGGCATCAGGCCGTGGCTCTCCGCGTTCAGTCAGACATGTCAGCCTTCTTCAACTGCAGGATGAACGGTTACCAAGACACCTTGTACGTACAAACACATCGTCAATTCTACCGTAACTGTGTCATCTCTGGGACCGTAGATTTCATATTCGGCGACTCTACAACGATAATCCAGAACTCTTTGATCATCGTGAGAAAACCCATGGACAACCAACAGAACACAGTGACTGCCCATGGAAGGACCGACAAGCGTGAGACGACGGGTCTAGTGATCCATAACTGCCGCATCGTCCCCGAGCAGTTGTTGTTCCCTTTGAGGTTCAAGATCCCCACATTCTTGGGCCGCCCATGGAAGCAGTTCGCTAGGACAGTGATCATGGAGTCTACCCTCGGTGACTTCATCCAACCCGCCGGATGGATGCCATGGGACACCACTGGTTTCGCACTAGACACTTGTTACTACGCTGAGTACGCCAACACTGGACCCGGTGCCAACACTGCCAGGAGGGTCCATTGGAAGGGTTTCCACGTCATCACTGACAGAAGAGAGGCTGCTCAGTTCACCGCTGGTCCTTTCCTCCAAGGTGACCTCTGGTTGAAGGGCACTGGCATGCCTTTTTTCCTTGGCTTCAAAGTGTAGATCACTGCCTGTCCCTACATATATTTTCTACGGAACCCCATCATCGTCCATGGGATGAATGTGGGACCCACATCCCATGGAGTCCATGCAGAGGAACCGTACGTACTATTGGCTTTCTCGCGTTAATTTATATGGATCATTTAGATGAGAAACATAAATTAAACTGTTAACTTATTCTCCTGTAATATATATGTATAGAGAGAGAATCAAGCAAATTGTCAATGTTATATTCTTTTAAATCTCGTGTAAGGGGACCCAGAGCAGAGGAAAATATTAGAGGGCAGCCCTTCATAAGGGAAGGGGAGTAGGGAGAGGAGCATACATCTAAATTCATGTAGGGGAGAAGAATATACATCTGATCGAGGTGCTGTATTGTATTGATTTTACTTAATTATTGGAATTTATTCATTTATTTATTTATATATTGTGATTTGATTTTATATGCATTCGAGTCATTAAAATCAATGGTATATATAATAATCTCAGCTTGTTCTATCCCCTCTGTCCTATCACACTTGTATTGAGTTCTTAAATTCATCTTGTTAATTTAATGATGAAAAATACATTGAAAATATATAAGAAAATCATGTGTATAAAATGTTCATGTAAAATATCATTTGCATTGAAAATTTTACAATAAATCAATCAAGTCTTAGTGAAACATTATCATTGAAAACGAATATGGTTCACTTGTATCCCCACATGATGAAAAATTATTATTTGAGTCCCAATTCTGAGATGGGATCATGGGAAGTCCACAAGCCTCTCTCTCTCTCTCTCTCTCTCTCCTGAATAACTATACTAGACAAACAATAGCACAACGGTCATTGAACTTGGGTACTGATCAATTTCAGGTGATTAATGCTGAGTTTGGTATGCATTATAGGAAGACATTCTAATGCATCCTTGAGCTTGGATCATAGAATTTGGTAAGAAAACGTGGTCTTTTCTAAAATATATTTTTAACCTTATTTTTTCATTTTGAGCCAAGAATGAAAATATCTCACATTTTAATCTATTCTCATTCTATAGTAGATTAATGCATTTTGAAAATACATAGCAAACACTGCATAAATAAGTTTTTATATGGTTGAATCAATGGAACTTGACTGAGTATGGGTCCATTTGCCACAATGGCAATATATTTACATGGTTTACGTAGATGTGTCTATGGGGTAGAATACTTCAATATATATATATATATATATATAGTCAAATTTTATCTTCATACATGCATCATTTGATGTAATATGTATGATAAGGCAAATCCTCCATACAATAGCAGATGATGGGAAAAAGGAACAAAAGCTACTACGAACGTTCATGATATTTGAAAAAAAAAATAAATGAGAATACGCCTAAAAGAATTATTGTCGACTACAACTTTTCAAAGTTTTAAAACTTTATGGTTTTCAATATTGTAAATGAATTTCAGTTGCAGTCTTTTGTTTGCAATTGGTATGCATGGTATCCAAAGTTTAAAAACTTACAATCAGGAACAGGATTGGTCTCTATCAATTTTGATTCTTATGATTCAGAAAATCTGCCAGGAATTGACTGAGCTCGGTCAAGATCAGCCGAAATTGCTTTGACTCGGCCTAACTGATCGGTCAGACTCCATATGCATATAGATATGAATATTGCCATATGTACCAAAATTGCCACAAATTCTTCAAAGATGGGGAAAACGAAAATGAGTATTAGCAATGTAATGACTAATGCGAACTAAATAAACTGAGGACTAGAGATTCAGTCGTTAGATGACGGCAGTCACTGAAGACAATTGACAGTGGACAACACCATCATCCTTGGTCTTGAACACTCCGTCTAGAATCTGATGTTGGGGAAGAAATGGAAGGAGGCAAAATATGTTCTTGAGGGTGCATGGTAGTTGCCGCTGATCAGTGGGACTGGGTAATAAGCTTGTTGGGAGTCCATGGTTCTAAATCCAGGTATTGAACACTTTATTGGCCATGTACAAATCATTGGATCGGTGTACGAAACACTTAGCACTGCCGATTGTTTCCATAGATTGTAAAATGTTAGAATAGAAGAACAATTGGCATGATCCTAGCTCCCCTCCTCTATTAGCTAGTAATGGTGTGGAAAGGATGTTGAAGAAGACGAAGAAAAATAAGAACTGTCATCCTTCAAAATGCGGCAATACATGCATGCATGGTGCTTCAAACCATGGAGGTTAGGGGTGAGGATGGGAATGGGGCAAAGGCTGGGGGTGGGGCACGGATTGCAAAAGGGCTGCGTACGGAGAAAGGAGAATGCATATTGCGAGTGGGGTGGGAACATGGGCGGGGCGAAGAGAGATGCAGAGGGCGATGATTGGGGATCGATAGAGTTCATGCATGGCACAAAGAGGTGGTGACCTATGGGGTTTATGCAGAAGGGGGGGTGAGGGGTCAAAGGAGTAGTTTAAGAATTTAAAATATCAGGGGAGAAAGATATATAAAAGTTGTCATTTTGGTTATAATAAAAAATTGTTCTAAGTGAGTTTTTTGAGTAATTATATGATAGTATAAGGAGTAATAATAATTTCCCCCAACCCCAAGGGGATAGCGCAGTTGATAAAAAACTAATACATCAGTAAGAGGACATGAGTTCAAATCTCCGTGGAGTTACCAATAAAAAATAAATAATTTTCCCTTGCTCTTAGCAAAAAAATGCATTAAACCACAGTTCTGAGTCCTCTCCAAAAGCTGCTTTCAAGGGAGAGGCACTAGTTATCGCTCGATAAGTGACATCTTACGCTGAAGTGATCTAATTGTGCTAAAAATCTAATGGTGCAATATTTTTGGAGTGGAATAAGGCATGTGGGAGATGTAACATAAAATCCAATCAACTGGCTCCCCTGAATTTTGAAACACAAAACCTAAGTTTCCCCATTCTTTTTTAATTTGGCTCAAATTGTCTTAATCCTCACCATTCTCCATTTTTCTTCCTCTTCTTCCTCAAACTCCATTTCAACCTTTTGTTGCTCGTCTTCATCCGCAAACTCCATATCTACTCCCAATGAGTCCACCTTTGAAACTCAATTGTCAAACATCGTTGTCTTCATCCTTATATAACTTGTGTCATTAGAACATAATTTATTCAATTATTAAGGATTGAAGAGGGGGGGGACTTATGGTTGGGAGATTTATGAGAAAAGGGGAGATTAGAGAAATAAAAACTGCAATTTTTTTTAATAGTTTAACATTGCATATTCTTTCCACCCAAGAAATCCATCTTCCATTCTTATACTACTATAATTTTTTTAAGCCTATAAAACCACAAATTTCAATCTACACGGTATCATATAAATGATATCTTTTTCTAAATCATTATTTGTAGCTATGATATGCTGGACATTGTGGAAAGCCCGTAATGAGATTTACTTTCAAAACAAGCAAGTTGATCCACTGGAAGTCATTACTAGGGTAGAAAAGGCCTTATGAGAATTCATGGACATTGGTGGTATTTGGAAAAATGAGTTATCCGTGGCTGTTGGGACTCTCACTTTTTTGTGTCCACCATATTAGGGTATCTTAAAATTAATACAAATGCAGCTCTCCATCCTAGGACAAAGAATAGTGGCATTGGATTCCTTGTTCGTGATGCATCTAACCAACCATTACTTGGTGTCTCATAGATAGTGCATTTTTTTTAGCTACAATTGGGGAAGCTTTGGTTGTAAGGGCTTCTATTTATGAAGCTTTGTCTCATGGGTTTGATAAATTAATTGTGGAGTTTGACAGTTTTGAAGTTATTTAGTTATTGCGGTGTGAAAGTCGAATAGATAATGCTGTGTTATATCCTATTATGTAGGATATCTTCTCTGTTATTCATAGGTTTAATGATCTCATGTTTTCTTTTGTTCGAAAGTTAGCCAATATGGTGGCGCACTCCTTGACCAAGAGGGTTGTAATAGAATTAGGAACTGTTACGTGGCCTAATTCCATTCCATGGCTTAATGATCTTTGTAATAAAGAAACTATGTTGTATTCTACTATGTTATTGTAGTAGAATTATCTTTTTTTTTTAATTATTATTTTCAAAAAATATTTGGAAAAATAGTTTTCAAATAAGTGATCGAATTTGATTAAATTGAAAATCAATCCACAACATGTGGGTTAAATTTGAATTTCTGTTTTTTTGTTGCGCAAATTAACTTTCCATGTTTTTACACTCAAAAAAAAAAAAAAAAAAAAAAACAAAAAAACTATGTTGACAGAACCTCGACGTGGCAAATGACTAGTGTCGATGTTGAATTTATTTTGGCATAGTTCGTTTCAGCTTATCCTGCGATTCCAATTGATTCCAAGGAGGAAGATCCCGTTTCTTTTCCGTTCATTCTTCAATTCTACTCCTTGTCTCACTCCAAATCTTAAACGCAATTTATTAATTTTTTTCTCTCTATTTTCCCGATAATGGATAAAGAATAGTCACTATTGTTGTTAGATTTCTTATTGTTTACGTCCTCGGGACAAGTGAAATTTCTCCCTCCAAAACGGCATATTTTCTGTGATTACTGGTTCAGAAACGAAGAGAGAGGGAAGGAAGAGAAAGAAGGAAGTTGAAGAAATTTTGGAAGGGTCGAGATTTACAGGTTTATCGGCGTTTCGAACCTCTATTTCTTGTTTATAATTTTGATCGTATTGAGTACTAGTGGTTTCTAGGGTTTCTTTAGGGCTTTTAGATTTCCTTTGCAAGATTCTCAATGCTGCTGCGATGATGCGAGACCCGGACTTCGAGTGCAGTGGTTGTGGCTCGGAGGAGCGTTGGTTCCTTCACAACATACGCCATCGAGGTACCCTACGTCGTGTATGCACCTCATGTGTATTGAAACTTCACCCTGGATTGTTTTGTCCTCATTGTATCGAGGTTTATGAGGGATCTATACCTCCTCTTCACGAGCGCGTTATGTGTTCGAAATGCTCTTCAGTTTCTCACTTGGCTTGCGTCGGGTTAGAGAATGCGCTTCATTATCTTTGCCCAAGTTGTTCGAACCCTAGCTTTTTATTTTTCCGTGTTGGGTCGTCGAATAAGAAGAGTAAGTTTAGCAACGGGGACTCAGTGTCTCCTGAAGGTCAAGGAATGATTGATCAGAAGTTGGCAAAAATTTTCCTTTCTGCTGCTCGGATTGCTGCTAGTTCAATGGCAAAAGCAGCGGCTGCAGCTAGGGTTGAGGCAGAGAGGAGAGTTAAAGAAGCTGCCTTCACGAGGAAGAAGGCCAAAGAAGCTCTGGAACGGGTTGCATATCTCGTGTCCAAAGAGAAAGACAAAGAAAAGAAGAAGCGTAAAGATTCGACGGTTGCTCCTTCTTCTGTGCTGGTGATGGAACAGAACAAGAAAGCCAAAGGAAATAGTGGGGCACCCGCAGCTGTAGCGGTACAGAAGCCGATTCAGAGTAGAGCTGCCCCAGCTGTAGCAGCACAGAAGCCCATTCAGAAAAATCTCAAGGCAGAAGGGAAGGTCAAATCTGAATGGAATCCGACGCCTTTGACTAATATTGCTTCGAGAGATAAGGATAGATGGGCTGGGGTTCAATCACTGAATATGATGCAAGGGTCCTCCAAAGTCGAGGACAAGGATTTACATGAAGGGCCTTCTGCTCTTGTTGCACAGCAAGTTCAAAACCCCTTTGCAGTGAGCGAAAATAAGACCTCTAGCGATCCTCTTAATTTACATCACCAAGTTGTAGAAAAGGAGAGTAATGGGGTATTTCCAGTTTCTCCTATTGCTGGACAGTTGCACCATGCTAACAATAATGGTATGGAAGAGAATAGAGGAAAATCAGGAAGATCTGTAGGTTCTGACACGGGTTCCCAGCAGCCCCAGTCAAATCAAGGTTTGTGGCTGCTTTTTGGCTTTGTTTGTTGTTTCCTTCTGTCTTTCTTAATGCTGCTATTTTCACTGGCGATTAATGTTCTGATTTTTCCTTTAAATGTGGACCACAGTTCCATTGGCTGCGACAACTAATTCTGGGGTTCTACTCGCAGGATCATCAAATACAGAGAGCTAGCTTCTGTGAGTTATTCTCACTGGATTAAGTTGTTTTTTGGGTAATTGTATCCTCTTCCAAGCATAATGTGGAGTCATGTAGAAATTCTTAAGAAAGTCCTATGTGCTTTCACTTCACTTATTGAACTTAAATATGGTACTCTGGGCTCAACCTTATCGTTAATATGAAGAAATTTTCCAGTTATGTTCATCTTCTTTGTCCTGGACCCCTGGGTTGGCATTTTCAAGTTTGTAGAAAGGACAGAAAATATGAAATTTGAAAAGCTCTGCACCATTTCCTTTTATCGTACAACATTTTTGTTCCATGTTGTCAACCTTTGGTATGTGATCTGGCTGAGCTTTGCTCACGATTTGTCCATGTTTCTGAAAAAAATTATATTGGTTCTTATTTCTTCCTTTCAGAATGTCACTAGTCTTAGATGCTCTACCCTATATTTGAGTATTGATTAAGCGGGTGATCATTTAATGTGGCTTTATGTGTTAATTGAGCATTGATTTTGAATTTTAATTTGGTTCTAAGCATTTATTTGTTACTTGTTGTCCACGATCCTTTTTGCTTGAACAAATTTACTCTACATTAATCCAACATAAAAATAAATTTCTCCATAACAGTGGGTGTGGATGGTTTTTAACTTTAGTGAGACAACCTCCGGGGAGTGGAAAAGAGCTGTATGTCTAGATTGGTGAAATTTCAATTGTTTTATACATAATTTAGAATGTGACATAACCAATTCAAAATCTTCTTCTGTTCTAGTTATCACAAAGATATAAGCATATTCTGAGACGTAACCAATTCAAAATCTTGTGTTTCAGTTATCATAAAGATATAAGCATTTTTTTGATATTTGAAATCCTTTAACACTCCATGTTAGTTCATCTATGATCTACCCAATTTAGCCTTTTCCCAACTAATTGGGGTGTCCCACACCATTCAGTTCTGTTTGAAGCAATGATTGTTGTTAATCCAAATTGTATATTTTCTCATTATTTATTCTGAAGATATTTTTGGTCTATTGCTTGGTCAACTCATCTAATAGGTAGCATATTGTTCTTCCTTTCCCATGCACTCAATGGCTTCTACTCATGGATCTTCAGTTTTAATCTTTTTACTGCTTATATTCTAAACTTCATTGTGTGACAGTGTGAGTGATGGCATTGAAAATAGACTGAGGTAATTGCTTTTTTTTTTTTTTTTTGGGTGTTGGGGGGGACCCAAAGTAGCGAAATACTGGTAACAGGCAAGATACTCTTATTCGTTTGTGGTGTTATCTTTTGGGGCACCCTTTTCTATATCTTTCTAATAAGGTCTTCTTGGGATTTGAATGGTTAGTTCTTTCCATTTTTAGCAGTTGAACATTTCATTTTTAAACATTTAGTAGTATGTATGGCTGTATGCATACGACTAATATGTCACCATGTGTTATTATGCATTGCTATAATGCTAGAGGGATGTAGATTGATGTTCTAATCCATAGGGTGTGTGTTTTATTAGGAGTGTCAAATCATTTGAGAAGAAGTGAAGTGTTTTTGTGGCTGCTGTCTAATGCCAAATTTCCTTTTCTTTGCTGTACATTGTTGAATCAACATTGGATTTTTTTGGGTTTGATGAGAAAGATGGAACTGTGTTTACCCATCCAAAGTATGGTAGTTTCAAAGGTTCTATTCGTCGGAGTGGAATGGAAGGGGAGCTGTGGGGTGAAACCTTCATCCGACAAAATTAGAAGGATGCTTGCTTGTCGGGGTGTAGATGGCCCAGGCCTGGGTATAGCATTTGTTGAATTTTGTGTGGATCTAGTCTGAGTTACATACTAAAGTTATTCGAAATGTCTAAAGTCCAAACTACCTGCTGGTCCATGTGTACTTGTACTTTCTTGGTTTTGAGTTTTAGGGGATATGCTCAGCTTACTAATGAAGCAAGACAACAAATTAGTATTATCCACTCCTTTGTTGATGCACTAATCATGAGATCAATTAAGTTGTGAACTATGTGCCAATTGCCAAGGGATTGGTTAGTTTTAGTCTCTGCTGTCATAGATACTACACTAGTATGCTCCTATTGTAATCCTATGGCTATCTTTATGTGGGATCTCATTTAGGGCTCCAAACAGGGAGGGTAAGGTGAAATAATGGCCTTATCGTCCCCTCCTAGTTGGTAACATATCTTTTACCCTTACTCTATAGACCGTAAGTAAGAAATTCCCTTGCCCTTGCTCTATAGCGTACTGATAAGAAATGCCATTACCCTGCGGGTTAACGGTAAGGCGGGTCAATGTATATTCTTAACAGATTCTACCTATTTCCCTAACACTTACTACAGTAATTTACTAATATATACAGAGTATTACATTGTTCCTTAATAAATCCTAATAAGCAACCACAAAATAACCTGATATGTGAGCCTATTATGTAGGCTGGGCTAGATAAATCATATGTATAATTTATGTATTATATATTGGGTAAGGTGGTTCAGTGTAAACATCTTAGCTTTACCCTCCCTGTTTAGCTAAGTGGTATAAAATCTTTACCCTCACCCTCCAAATTATACTCGGTAAAGCGGGTAAATAGCGGGTAAATGAGTTTCACTTGCTGTCTTAATCTCATGCACAGAATTATAAGGTAAATTGTGTAAATTTTGGTTCAAGAGATGATCTCATTGATGAAGTAAGACTTCAATTAGAGGGAGATTTCTCTAAATATACTAATCACAAGTTTAGTAAAGCTCTGATACCCTGCGCTAAGAGTGATTGAAGTTGCTATTTATGGATTATAGTTCCCCACTTGGATAATTTTCTTGTATTCTATTTCTACTGTGGAAGAGGAAGTTGGACTGGGATTGGAGGAGGGGAAAATCTATTTCTTAGGAAATTCCCTTGTGGGCTAAAGGCCCATAGCTATTGGAAATCCTGCTTTAACATTGTCAGGGTGGAAGGGAAGATATTTTTCTCATGTCCATTCTTTTGGTGCTGACTTTATGGGTGGCAAAATTTGTCCGTATTTTTCTCTACGGAGAGTTTTATTCCCCCCACCCAAACAAAACAAAAAAAGAAAAAGAAAAAAAAGAAAAGCCCTCAACCTTTAGAGTAGGGTCAAAGAGATTGGGAAGGTTTGTGTGTAGGGGGGGGGGGGAACTTTTTTACCAAAAATACTATTAACTTTCTAAATTATCTCCTGTCTATTCTATTGGTGCCAAAGCCTTCCATATCTTTATTGCTTACAATATTTCTCATTTTTTTAACTTTTGGTTATAAGAAGTTCTATTGTGATTTTATGTTAAGTTTTCTCCAGGTTTGTTTGAGACTTTTTACACTCTCCCCCCTTTCTCTTGCTTCATAGATATTTATGAAAAAAAAAAAAAAAAAAATTAACGATGATTATTCAGTTACAATTTGTGCTTTCCTTTTTTTTTTTTTTTTTTAATTTGGGGGGGGGGGGGTGTGCATACTCTGCTATCATGATTAGGTTCAGTAAGGGTTAACCATATTAACTTTCTTTGGTCCTGGTGAGGGTATTCAACTACCAACAGTAGTTTGCTTGCCACTGCCAAATGCCAATGTTGTTAAAAAGTGATGCCCGAAGTGTCTGGTAGGGTAGTGGTTGTCCAATGACCTGCCCTAGTAAACATGTACCTAGAGGTCTTGGATGCCTTGTTAGGTTCATTACAAGTTTGATATGGAGAGTTGGGAGAAAAGGTTACAGAACATGCATATCCACAGATATGTACATATATTCCTCTCTATAAGCTTGAAGCTGAAGATTGCTCACTGGGCTTACAGATTTGACCTTGAAGATAAGTACTACAATTGTTTATACTAGAGAATTAGTGTCAAATCTTTTCTAAAGGCAACTAAACATGTAGTGTAGAGCTGCTGTACAAAATATATTCAAGAGGCATTATATTAGAATTGAATAGGCAGTGTCTACTTCGAAAAGGGGAAAATAAGGCTGTGCCTGACCCACAATAATGTCTTTGGAGGATCTTACAGAAGATGACATTGGTTGCTATTTCCTGGTGTATTTGGGTTTGAAAATTGAGATGAACCAACTGATTTCTCAGAACAGGAAATGTTATTTTCATGTGTGGTCAAGGACTTAATGCATAGACTGAATGAATAATGCTGCCCGTATTGTAATGATTGAGACAGTGATGCTTTTAATATTCGATCTTGCTGTTGACTTTGATATCCTGTTTCACATACATGACCAGTTTTTAGGTTTATTCTCCTTGTGATGCAAAGTACTGCTTGGTGGATTCATTATTTTTGTTATTTTGGCAATTCTCCAGAGTGAATTTTTTTAATATTATTTGCTTGTACTTTCTTTTTCTGTGTATTTAATTCATGGGATTTTACCTTTATCAAAGTTAACATTAAGGTTTGTTCTACATGCCGAATTTTTGTGGCTCCATGTCCTCCCTAACCCCCCCCACCCCCCAAGTCCCCGTTCTTTTTGCCAACTGAAAAGCCATTTGCCATTTGAAGTCAATTGAAAGAACATACCTTGGATCAGTGTCCAGTCATATATCGTGGTTTTGAGATATTGTGGGCGGTCACTTTTCTGACAGTCGGTAATATGGCAATTTAAGAACTTATTTGTCACCAATGCCTCAATGTTTGCTTAGATGGAATGAAAGGGATGTCTTATTTTATTTTATTTTTTTGATACTTAAAGCGGTTTCGTATAGAAATATCATTCCTTCGCTTTTGAGTTCTACCTTTGGAGTTCTCTTCCTAAATTATATGAAAAGATTCACGTATTCTTTCTCTTTGTGTTTCTTTTCCCATGAATAGGAGTTTCTTCTTTTGGATCTTTATGATATTTTGGAGAAAGATTATGGACACACATGCATAGATGCTTTCCATTGGACTCATGACTATATGTTGATTGGGAAACATCTGCACGAATTTGATCCCTAAGGTTGCGTTTATTTCACTATAAAGTATTTTAAGGAAATAAGTATTATTTATAAATTTATATTTTTTCGACATTTGACATTTTTTTTTGGTTGGATATGACTAATAAGCACATTTGAATATGTTAGTGAGGGAAAGAATTCAGCCATATGATGAGGTGGAGTCCTCCATGTGTGCAAAGAGAACCAATGATCAAGACACCATCACTATTTTGGTAGACATAGAATCTTGAAATGGGTGATGTTTTCCAACTTTTTGTATTGCATATCACAAAAACAAATGCAGCCTAAGTGCTAATCAGACTGCCACATGCAATCATGCAGAGCTGGCTTATTGCCTTGTATGTCTTTTGGGATTTTTTTTTTAAATGGAGGTGGGGGGAGACTACTCAAATGAATTTAGTATTATTTTTGTAACAAAATATAAGATAAGAGAAGATGGAGAGAATCAATGTGTCATGTTCTTCTCTTTGTAGCTTGTATTTATAGAAAATAGAAAACAACTATTAGATAGGATCTATGACTCTACAAGTCAGAGTCCTAATCACAAACTAAAGATAAAATAAACTCAAAATAGGAAATGGAAACTAATAAGCCTAATTGGTAAAGGAAACTAATAAAGCAAATTAATTAGGAGTCCATATACTAATAAGAGTCTAAGTCTTAGAAATTAGCACTAACTACTTTGACTAAATCAAAGCAATGTACGGTTACAATTTTATTACGCTAACACCCCCCTCAAGCAGTAGCATGGGAGAATGTGAAACAATGTAGCAATGGAAGCAGTAGTTGTAGTAGTAGGAGCAGTAGCAATAGTAGTAGCAGCAGCAGTAGTAGTAGTAGTAACACAGTATAGTCACTATGAACCAAGTAGTTGTAGGAGCAGCACAGTATATATCATTGTGAACCAAATAGTAGTAGCAGCGCAGTATAAGTCATTGTGAATCAAGTAGTAGCAGCAGTAGCATAAGCAGCAATAGTGGTGGCTGCACACCTAACGGAGAAGATGCCTTGTATGTCGATATTTTTTAAATGGAGGTGGGAATTTCTCTCAAAACGGCAACCCAGGGGTTATTTTGATACCATGTAACAAAATAGAAAATAAGAGAAGATGGAGATAATCGATGTGTCATGCTTTTCTCTTTGCAGCTTGTACTTATATAAAATAGAAAACAACTATTAGATAGGATCTAGGACTCTACAAGTCAGAGTTTTAGTCACAAACTAGAGACAAAGTAAACTCAAAATAGGAAATGGAAACTAACAAGCCTAATTGGTAAAGGAAATTAATAAATTAATTAGGAATCCATATACTAATAGGAGTCTAAGTCCTAGAAACTAACACTAATTATTTTGACTAAGTCAAAGCATTGTACGGTTTTACGCTTACAATTTTATATTGAAGTGAATGTAGAATAGTTAATTTTGATTGATTGTGAAGAGAAGGACAAGGAAGTGTAGAGGTTGGTAGCACTACGTATATATGGCCCAAATGACCCTTGAGAACTAACTCTACATTGGTGGCCTGAATAACACTGGTGTACATTTTAATTTTCAGTTAAGGATCGATTTTAGTCACGAAAGCAGAAAAGGAATGCCTTAAGCTGATAGATGTGAAGCTGCTGTCTTATTTGTGCTGCAGAAGTCGCACCAATATTGCTAGATTTTGTAGTGTGATATATGCTGCAGAAATGGCAGCAGGAAGACCATTGAAATTAGTGTTATTGCCATTAAGGGCGTGTGAATGCAGGAGATGTAACTGAGAAGCTGTCTTGCATTCACCCAGAAGTTGAAAATAAGGAGGGGATGTAACTGAAAAGCTTTCTTGCATTCTCCCAGAAGTTGGAAATGAGGATTCGGCTCATGAGGTAATCAATATGTTCATTTTGGTTGAATCCAGGACAGGTCTGAGTGTTGGCCCTGTTCTATGCAACAGGACATCTTGGAGTAAGTGGTCTGCCATAGCTCTAACAACGAATGAGGAATGGGAGTAAATGCTCAGGTAATAGATCCGAACATTGTATTAGTGCTATGAGGAAATTGCTGACAATCAATATGATTGAATGGATGTACACATTACTTGCTTCAAGGCGGCCAAATGTTATGGTGAATGGCAGATATCTGGCGACGCTCCTAGGTGTTGTGCTTTTATGCAGGTAATTCTTCATTGGTTGTGGTTTGTCTACATTGCTTGCTGGTGAATTAGAGATACGACACATCCAAGCAATGGAAGAGCTGCAAATTGGATCAAATAATATTGGCTTCATATATCTGAAAGGTTATGAAATGTTTACATAGGTCATCAAAATGCCCACTTGATTGAACAACAATTCATATACAAGCGCTCGTCGGAATTTATGGATCTAATGAATCTAACGTTATCGAAGTTACCTTAAAAGGTAATGGTAGGGACCGTGCTACAATCTGAGACGCAGGGTTTTCCTGATGTTGTATTCTTAAAAGCTGAAGATTTAGGTTGAATGATTTTAAATTCATCGCTCATAAGCACAGTTGTTTTGCGAATTTCCAATACATCGAACTACGGTACCAGTCAAAACTAAGGTCCATGATTGAATCCAGGAATAGGTTTTGGGGTTGATGTCTCGTTGGCCTGTGTGTAGGTCAGATGGTCAGTTAGATGTGGTTCTAGTTTAAGGGATAGTTGGATCCTGGAGTCCTTTGCTCACATGTTAAATGTCACCTCAATCGTAAATGACCAGGTGATAAAATCAAGTAGCAAAAAATTAAGGACTAGAGAAGGGTCCCATGCCAGGAATTGCATGGCTAATAAATTCAGGAATGTACAGACAGACGTCGGGGTATCTGGGTATTTTAATCTACCCATTGAAAAATAGTTGACAGGTTGAGGAGTGCCAGATCATATCTCCGCATGGGGCAAAGTGCTGTCCCATTCAGAAAATCTCTCAATGAGCTATTCGTGCCTTTTATTATACTTTCATCTAAAAAAAAAAAACCAACCCGGAAGATGGGGCTTCTCAACTGTGATTTGAAAGAGATTAAATGGTGCATGTATGACCGACCTTCCCCCTGACTAACAATAATGTGGTAATTGCACTAAAAAAAAAAGTGTTGGGACAACATGGGAAAGCATACGATGGCCTGCTATGTAGCATGCGTTCACAATGAAACTTAGAAGGCATAAATGATTAAGGGCTCGTAAAATTTTTCCACGACAGCCACAGAATCAAGGAGCAATGTGACCCTCGGCCCCATTTTTCTCAGCTTGGAGGTTGGTTTAAATTTAATCCATCTGAACCACGAAAAGCATTCCACCTTGATTAATGGTCCTTAACTCTCACGTTGCACAGTAAATTTTGATCCATCCACTTGGGCCTCTACGAATGTTGATTTGTCACGGACTGTTGGCTATGTTCAGTCGGTAGGGAAGTAAAAATTTTCAAATAAAAAGTAAAAAACTTCGTAATCATCACGTAACTCTGTCATCAAATTCAAATCAAAATTTGGTCACTTAAATTTTAAAGGAAATTTTACTTTACTACGTATCCAAATCCCTTAGATTTAAAATGTAAGATTATAATATCGAGATGGATGCAAAGTGGTTAAGGTGGGTAGCTTTTCAATGGGTTAAAACTTAAAAGAAATCATCCGGCCGAACCCATCCAAATGCACCCCAAACTGTAACCAGTCTGCCCAAACATTCTACATACCAAACGTCATGAACAGCATCACAAATGACGTCCACTGCTCCGTTAAAACACTCTTGATCTTCTGTATGCTGTTATAAAATGAAGGCATGATGCAAAACTCTAAATTGACCACTTCAACACAATAACATCCACAACTAAAAACAAGCAAGTAAAATACCCTTTTGCTCTGCAAAATAGAAAAGGGGGAGGACTACTGGAACTTTTAATAATGTCACTTGAGGGAGCTGAAAGATGCAACAGCATCTATTTCCTGCTGTAAAAGAAGAGCGTCAATAAAGACATCCAGGCTCTCACCCTGCATCATGTCATTTATTGAATAATGAGTGATCCCAACACGGTGATCAGTCACGCGTCCCTGGGGAAAATTGTATGTACGGATGCGTTCTGATCTATCGCCACTACCAATCTGAGTCAAGAATCAAGGGAGCTCTTTGTAAATCTGCAACATGTTATTAAAAGAAAGTACTTAATAAATAATTACCATCTGGCAGCCACCATTACCTGCTCTGAACGAAGTTTTGATCGTGATGTGTGTAGTCTAATCCTCTCGATCTCATATAGCTTTGCACAGAGTACTTTAAGTGCTTTGGCCTTGTTCTGTGGAAGCCCAATAAAGATGAACGCATAAGCGAGGAAAGTAATTGTACACATAAACATATAATTGAGCAGGTGGCTTATATCATAGAGTAACATAAGCAATGAAATTTTGAAGCACATTACAAATGCTCACAATGACACAGATCTAAACTTACAGATCATAGTGTTTGAATGAGTTGTTAATACAGTTTCAACCCAAAAATAAGGAGAGGGGGGGGGGGGATATTAAATCTTTGGCAAGTAGTATGATCAATAACAGTTTGAACAGTTAGTTCCAATAGTTGTGCTGCTTCATTATGGATAGATGGTCTCATGCTTGAGTCTTCTTGGATGTGTTCCTGTCAATCTGCGTCCCCAGTTATGGGTTAAAAAATGACTTTGCAAAGCCCTCGAGTGGGGCTCCTGGAAGAGGAGAGAAAAGAATATAGGTCTAGTCCTGTGCATAAGTTGAGAAATTCAACCTTAAATGGCAATGCATCTAATTTAACTCTTCTGTCATGCAACAAAGAACTTCCCTTATGACATGTAAAGCTGTTGCATACTTTTGTATGCCAAGGAACTTCAAATCTATATTTTAAAGAGTTTATGCTAATAAATTATTATCAAATTGTAGAAATGATTGCTATACTGCTCCAGTCCTAATTAATAGGATAAATAAGAAAATGCAGATGCATGATTTAGGAATCATTTACCATATGTTGGGATCGTTCATCTTGTATTGATACAGTCAACCCTGATGGAATATGAGTCATCCTAACAGCACTGTTAGTGGTATTTGCATGCTGACCGCCTGACCCACCAGATCTGTAAGTATCAATTTTCAAATCTTCATTCCTCAACTGAACATCTACCTGCAGAAACCTCAAAAGGAATACGTTAATGTAACAGCCATGATGGACTATGTTGTAAAATATTCATGAAGAGCAGCATTATTTATTTTAGTTCTATTTTCTTTTTAAAATAGACATGAACAGCAGTATTAGTTTTAACAACACAACTTCTAGGATACACGTACTTAACTCATTTAAGCCTTATCCAGACTTCTAATTGTTGGCTACATGAATCATGTTCCACAGGAGACAAAAATCCTTTTCCAGTCAGATCTCAATATATGTATACCTCTTCAATCAACCAATGACAGGAAAGGGAAGCAAGAGATACAATAGATAAAAGAAGGAAAGCAAGCAACAAGGGATAAGCGAGTAAGCATTGAAATGCCGGTGAGATTGGATAGCCGTTGCCCCAATATTTTGATCCAGGCTGCAGGCCATTAAGTATTGTAAGATGTTGTAATAACTGTTATAGTTGAAAGAAATTCCTCCTCCTTTTCTTTCTCATCCCTTAGCTCTTTGATGAGCTCTTTGAGAGTAATGGTATAGGCATGGGCTCATGACTGGAAAAATTATCACATTTAAATTATTTGTAAGATATACTAATATCCCATCCCATCCATCCCGAAATCCTAGTTCAAACTGTAATTGGAGGCTCAAGAGCCAGCGATCTCCTTTGCACCAACTAACAGTGACCCAAGTCTATGTTTTTAGTAAAAACTACTTTAGGAAGTGGTAAAATGCCTCCTCAAACCCCCTATACCTTCCCGGCTTCCCCCATTCCTTGGATATAGACTCTCTTGCCGAATCTCATTCTGATTTTCGTGTGTTGCTAAATTAAGCTTTCGATTTTGTTGGTGTTTAGTGGACCGATCCAACCTTTGAACCTAAGAAGAAAACTAAAGGAGATGCTGTAAGCATTATCAATATACTCATTATAGGAGAGAGCATATTTTGTAGATATCCCCACCCCGGCCTTCCACTTGAAGGAGAATGTAGATGGTTCAGTCACGCCCGGTGCCACGAAATAATTGAAAACTACAACGGGGTCGAAATGAATTTTGTTCTTTGTATTCAATAAGTATGAGGAGCGGACAAGGTGGCTAGGCTCCGAGCGAGCCTTGTGCAGACATAGGCAGAGCTTGCTTGGGCGGAGGCCAATTGTGCTCAGTTGCCTCATGTAGCTCGCCTCACCCACTATGAGGGGAACGTCTTTCTTTCGAGCATCGGAAAGATCCCTCTACATGGGTGTGCAATAAAAGACGGAGAAGAACAGAACTAAACAGATCGATTCCTTTGACCGGTCGTTTCAAGCTTCCAGTTCTTCTGGATTACTAACGTGGTTCGATGACACTGATGGAAGGAACCATTGGAGTTTCATCCAAATTCAATCCCCTAAAGTGATTTAGAGCTAGCTGATCTACGACCAAAGAAGCAACAGCTCAGCCCCTATTTGAGTAAGGTGAGTGAAAGCAGCTGATCGTCGACCACCTTGGGTAAGGCTTTTCTTTTCTTGCTAGGTGGAAACATTGTTTGTGGCCCGAAGGCCCCCATGGACTTGGTAGCAGACCGGCTTCTTCGCTCCATACAAGCGCAACACTAATACTAGGCTGTGCCAAAATTCGCAAAAGAAAGTAAATGTTTATGAAATGTTTGACGCACTCTACCAATGCTGCATTTGAGCGCAATCAGCAAGCAAGGCATCTCAGCCTTAGTTCCCCATGGGAGCCTTGCCCTTATTCCATTCCTTCCCTGATGCCAGGAATGGCGGGCAGGAAGAGCGCAGAAAGCAGAGCTACATGAATCATGTTCCACAGGAGACAAAAACCCTTTTCCAATCAGATCTCAATATATGGCGGAAGCCCCCAGAAAAGGTTTTCCAAAAATGGTATACCTCTCCAATGAGCAGCCCATAAAAGGGAAGCCCTTTTCCCAGGCAGGCACCTATATGAAGGCTAAATAGGTATTGAATATGAGGTTATTGTGTTATTGTCGAAATATCCGATGGATTGCTGCCAGAATAATTTGTCATAAGGCCTAATCATTTTCTCAAAGGAGAAGGTATCTAAAAAATCTAAACAAGGTTTTGATTTCTTATGAGTGACCACTAGTTCAGAAAGCCTGCCCACACCTCTGGCAGAAGAGAAATGCAAGGTTAGAGGGTGACAGCTTCTTCACAACATAAACAAAGCATTGCATGCATTTGGAGGACTTGAACAATTCAATGGGATGGTTGATGCTGAGAATCTTATATTGTGATGCAGATAAAAAAGAACATTAAGTCCGAACGACATGAGTTTTTCCCCCTACAGCAGCACTAGGAAAAGAAGGATCGAAAAAGAAGCATGAACTGAGTCTTAAAAAAGTGACCTGACTTTTTAGGTCACCAACATTATCTGTCCGCTTTAATGTACCTGACTAAAATACCATAAATATTCCTAATAAGCTGGATACCAAGCCACTCTCCCAAATTTTAATGTTCCTCCAGAAGAATAGAGCCCAGATTAGCTAACTCCAATCATGGATAATGTAATCTGCCACCTTCAACTGTCTTATCAATGAACATATGGGAAATAAAACTACCATTTTACCCAAGGGAGTTGGCTCAATTGGTAAAAGACCATACCTCAAAGAGGTCATGAGTTCAACTCTCCTTGGGGACTACCTATAAAAAAAAAGGATGGGAAATAACTCTTCAAGGGTGCTTTAAACACAACATTATCCAGAAAGAAGGTTTGGTCCCTAGACCCCAGCCCCAAATAGAATCGTTTTGGATAGAAGAGTTTCCAGAGTTCATAACGCCTCTCCATAAAACAGGTCCTGAAGCTCATTTAACCGCATTGATCCTCCCAATTATTGCGTAAACCTTTGGCATATCTTGTTATTTATCATGAAAATTTATGAAAGAACGTAATAAGTCTGTCTCCCAAGGAAGGTACAAGTAATGATGAAGCACTGACACCCAACGAATTACTATCATTCATTTTCAGGAGTACCCTGACCGTATTAACTAAGTATATACTCCAAAGTGTGAATCAAACAGGAAATAATCTGTCATCCTGCCATGGATAATCATATTTTATAATCTTTACATCACATGTGTTTAATCCCAATCAGGAAAACAGTCAGGCACCTACCTCATCAGCTTGAGGGAGGATTGCAACTGAAACAGCACTGGTGTGGACACGTCCAGATTTTTCTGTCGCTGGAACTCGCTGCCAAGAAAAGGAATATGTTTATGAATTGTATAATTTCCACTACTAATGAAAATAATGAATACCAGTAGATGAAAAACCACCTGCACCCTATGAACGCCACTTTCAAATTTAAGTAACCCATATACATCAGCTCCTGAAATTGATCCACTAGCCTCCTATAAAGATCAAGAAGTTCAGATAACATATGGTAAAACCATAAGCTGGAAACTTCCATATAGATTTGAGAAAAAAGTTACAATTTTTTTTTACCAAGACCTCTCTGATTTACTTGCAATTGTAACTTAAAGGAGATATGGTGAAATACATGAATACTAGAAACTGCGACATACCTGAATAGAGCAACAACTCCTATTTGGACCAAAACTGCACTTGAAGCTGTAACTTTAGGATTAAGTTGCTTTCTTCTATTTGGTTTTGGTCCAGATGCCTTTTTTTTGGGTCCAGATGCAACATCTTCTATTCAGACCAAAATCACTCTGATTAAAGTGTAATGCAACAGAGTCTTCAAAGCAATGAAGTGACATACACAGATAATCCTCCATCTTCTCTCACAAAATATAATTTCGAGTTTGATGGAAATTATTCCTGACTGCCAACCTAAATTTCTGGATGCATAGAACATAATCTAAGAAGCAGCTATCATCTTCAGATCTTTTGGGATTACAATTGCTAATGCTAAGAGTCATTTGGCAGGTCTGAGAAATATCGAAGTGGAGGTGGAGTCTGCATTTGATGTTTCTCTCTTGACTGGCTATGTAGATCAAGAGAGGTTCCTGATGCAGTCCAAGAAGGCAACCAGCCCACATGGTCAACACTGTTCACTTACAGCAGATTTTTTTGAAATATTTGTTCACTCTTTTGTTATTTCTTTCCTAAAGTTAGTTTCCTAATTTCATTGTTTAATTAGTTTCCTAATATTTATGATAGATTGTTAGTAGGTTTCAATTACTTGGAGACCAAGTATTTACTTTCCTATTTTCAGATTTAGGACTTTCCTATTTTATTGTTTTAGAGCCTTCCTAAATTATAAAGGAAGGTTGGTTTTACTAGATTTAGTTCTTTCCTATCTTAACTGTAAGATTTCAATCTATAAATATGAATAAAAGTAACTGGCGGCAGTTCAGATTTGGACCAGAAAAAAAAAAGAGTTAAAACTTTATTTCTGGTTGAGTCTCTCAAGGTTGTGAGACTCAACCTAATTGTTTCTTCTTCCTCTTGATATTCTTATCTTTGTTTTGTTTACAATCATTCTACCCTAGTATACGATCCTGAATTCCTGCAGAGGCTGTTGAACTTGCTGGTTTGCTGCAATAATCATCAAATACCAACCCAACATCAATTCAAATCTGGCGGAAAACTGGTACAGCAGTTTTTTGACTCTCATAACTTCCTCAGGTTTCAGTAGATCCTTATCATCTTTCAGAATGTGTTCATATCTATACTAAGGAGTCTATAATCCAAATTTCATGAAGATTTGATGGTCAGATTTTGAGATAAGTGATTTTTATTAAATTCTTTCTATTTTCTGTTTTGATTGGATTGTGAAGATCCTATTGCAAAAGAGGGTTTTGTGATTTGTATTGTGTGGAAACCCTCTTTGCATCAGTTCCAGCACAAGGATTTATGCTGGAAGAGGCCCAAACCCTATCCTAATGAGTTTTATAGTCATGGGCTGGGCATATTGAAGTTTTCTATTGTAATGAGCTATTCTGAAAGCTCATATGTAAGTGATAAGTGGCCCATACCGATTTCATTAGTCAGTTAAACGTCTTGGGGATATATCAGGTTAGTACATTTAGTTTCATTGTTAGTGGAGATATTAATTAAGTTAGTTTTATTGAATGGGGAACAGCCTTGAAAATGTAAAAGTCATTAAGTGTCTTGAGAACAGTCCCAGTGTAAGTCATTGGAAATGCCCATGCCATTAATTCTAGGAGGAAATCCCAATGAAAGTCTAGAACTCTCCCAACCTCTCTATATAAAGAGGAGCATGTAAGCATTTGGAACAAATAATTTGAAATGAAATTTGTTTACACTATTTCTCCGTGAGATGCTGTTCCTGGTGAGAAGCTGGTTGAGGCTTAGGTGGGATGCCGAAGTCATATACTTTCGTTTTGCTTTAATTCTGATCGAGGCTTAGGTGGGAAATATTAACCATGTAATTTTCTAAAAGTTTGAAAGTATATTGCCTAAAGGACCTTCTTAGGCTCAAAAGCAACATAGCACATTTTTTTTTATACATTTCACCTACTTTGAGTGAACTAGTTAGTAGTAACAACAGGTCACTTTGTTTCCAAAATACGCTTTGTTAGCAAAATGACAAAAATTACTCTGCCTAACTAACTGCTTTGACCAAGTGTGAACTGATGGACTCCTAGTTAGTTTACTAGTTTCCTTTATCAATTAGGCTTATTAGTTTCCTTTTCTTATTCTGATTTTACTTTATCTTAAGTTTGTAACTATGACTCTGACTTGTAGAATTCTAGATCCTATCTAGTAATTATTTTCTATTTTCTATAAATGCAAGCTACAAGGAGAAGAGCAAGATAACTAATCGATTCTGCTCTCTCTCTCTCCCTCCCTCTCTCTCCCTCTCTCCCTTTATTTCTTCTCCCATTTTCTAGTTTGTTACATTATATTAGAGCAATCACCTAGGTTGCCTTTTTGAGAGTTGTCTAAAGTTCTTCTTCATGGTGTGCAGCCACCTTGCTGCCTCTGCTGCTTCTGCCTTTTCATATTTACCCTACTACTGCTATTGAGATCTACTGGTCTGTCTATATCTGATCTGCTGCTTTGCTCATGATCTGATCAGAAGTTCTAGTACCTTCTATGCCTCTGATCTGCTACTACTTATTGTTACTTCACCAGATTCTGATCTGATCTAACTGCGATATACTTCTGCTGCCCCGCTGATTGTGATATCCTGCTACTGATCTGTCCAGATCAGATCTGATACATTGCTGCTGCCCTACTCACTGCGATATACCTACTGCTCTCTGCGATATGGTGTTGCCGTTCAGACCAATCTAATCCAGATCGGTTGAGACTACGGCTGCCTTCAATGACCAGATTTCCAGATCTGTTCATTGCCTTGTTGCTATTACCACTGCTTTTGTAATCAGATTTTCAGATCTGTTCCTGCTTGTCTACTGCTGCCCCTGAGATCAGATCTGTTGCAAAGGAGATATGTTCTTTACCGTGAGTACTGCTGCCTTCTGTGATCAGTTTCCAGATCTGATCGCCATTGAGATCTAATCTCAAAGCTACTTTAATTTGATGTGCTGAACCAGATCTGCCTTGATTACTGCTGCTACTTTACTAAACCAGGTATGCTATTATTGCTGCTATTGGGTTTGATCAATCTCAGTGATTGAGATCTGATCCTTTAGATACTAATATTATTGTTGTTGCTGCTCTCTACTACTGATGTACTGTTGCTGTTCCTTACTACTGCAAGCCATTACTGGTCTGATCTATTGATCAATCCTTGATCTAGAGACTAGATCCATCTAGTGCTACTACTTACCTACCTTTATTACTTGTCTACTTGATGGCAAAGAGAGTTAAAACAACATAATTTATCAATCCCTCTTTGCTACAGGATCTCTAATCAGTCCAAACATAAAATCTGCAGGAAAAAGTAATAGAAAAAATGACTTATCTCGAAATCTGACCGTCAGAAATATATGAAATTTGGTTTGGAAGTCCTTGATAACACTTATGAACACTCCTCCGAAGTTAAAGAAGATTTGAGAAAAATCGAAGAAGTTGTGGGGCCCAAAAGTTGACTGAACCTGTAGTGTCCCAGATCTAGAAGATGATTGATTGCTTCTAGTTTGGTAGTAGTTTATCAAGGGAATTCAATGGATCTACAGGTAGGCTATGTCGCCAACCAGTGTAATATGTTTGTATCTCAAAACAAGAGTCAAAATATCAAGGAAGAAAGAGGAACAAGAGGTTGAATCTCACAACCTTGTGAGGCTCAACTAGAAATTAATTACTTTTAATTTTCTGGAACAACTCTACTGCAGCCAACCTGCTTTCTCTTTATTTATAACTTTGAAACATTACAAATAAAATAGGAAATAACTAAACTTGGAAAAGCTAAACCTTCTTTATAACTTAGGAAGTTTCTAAAACATAGAAATAGGAAAGTCTCTAAAAACTGGAATTAAAAAACTAGATTTTAGGCAAGTTTTAGTCTCCAAACAACTAAAACTTCTAAACTAACTAGCCTAATTCTTAGGAAACTAAATAATGGAAATAAGTAAACTAAAATTAGGAAACTAATCAAAAGAGTCCTAACTATTGGTGTTGGTACTGTTCACGTGAACAGTACTGCGTGAACAGTGTGGGCTGGGCCTAGGCCTTGGACTACATCACTACTGGACTTCACTGCTGCTGCTGTTGAGATTGGTTAGGTTGATCTCAATAAATCTGATCCCGTCTGCTACTACTATCAAACTGATTTGTTGCTGCCAGCTCTGCTCATACTACTGATCTGCCCTGCTAATGCTATACTAATCAGACCAAATTTGCCTTGATCTGATCTGATTTGACACTACTGTTGCTTTGCTGATCTACTGCTGCTAGCCTCTTGCTTCTGAATCAAGGAATTCTACCTCAACTAGGATTTTTTTGATATTCTTTATTTGACCATTGAGTTGTACCCAAATTTTGATTACTTATCATATTTGTCATTAATTACTTGCCTGCCATTTTTGGTCCACATCTGTTGACCGGATCTTTGACTTTTTAATTAATGTAAAAAATTCACTGGCATCATTAACTAAACCTAGTCAAACTAGGACTTCACTATATTTCTTTATTTGACATTTAATGGTTTTGAAATTTGGATATCTTGATCCTATTGATATTCTAATCTATATCCTATAGTTTAACGTTTCCTACCATAATTTGTCCACGTGGAATGTTCCAGGTAAGGGGGATATATATATATACACATACACACCACACAATCATAATTCATATATTATGTCAAGACCAGTTGAGAACTGGTCGAAAATGTTGAGACCTGTCGACATTGGTCGAGAACTGGTTGAGACCAGGTCTTGTGTGAGATCTCGTCTCGACCTGTTCAAGAAGCTCGAGAACTCACTGAGATTTTGAACCGTGGCTGCTACTACTACTTGATTCACAATGACCTATACTATGTTGCTACTACTACTACAGTTGTTGTTGTTGTTGCTTCCATTGCTACATTGTTTCAAGCTGAAGCTTTCACATTCCCATGCTCTAGCTTGAGGGGGGCATTAGTGTAATGACATAAAATACGCTACCTAACTTAGTCAAAGCAGTTAGTCCTAATCATGTGGACTGATGGACTCCTAGTTATTTATTAGTTTCCTTTACTAATTAGTCATGTTAGTTTCCTTTTCCTATTTTGAGTTTACTTTATCTTTAGTTTGTAACTAGGACTAGACTCTCCCCCTTTATTTCTTCTCCTATTTTCTATTTTGTTATATGCTTATCATCATATATTCAGATGAAAATTTCATCTTCCACTTGCATCTCCCAATGGCAAAGAGAAAAATTTACAAGGTTCCAAAATACACTTGCATGGAAATCAACCAATCGCATAAGTTTAAGCTGTAGCTTGTATGAAGCTACTGTGGAGGAAAGAAGGCATACCTTGTAGCCTTTAAGATCAGATTCCATTATGTCAACAACTTCAAATCTCCAGCCTTTCTTTTGAGAATACCTCTCGTACCTGTCACAATTGGCACAACCAATTCTTGAATCTCAATTCAGAATTAAATATATGGAATTCACAACAAACAACAATAACTAGGCATGGGAACATACATTTTGAAAATGTCCATTGCAAACAAAGAGGCCTCTTCCCCTCCGGTCCCTGAATCAGATTGTCACAAATAATAATTAGCCAGAAAAGCATCTGATACAAATACACAATCTTTGGATATGTAAAAGATTGGCAACAGATCTCATGTAGCAAAAAATAATGGATTGGTCAAACTTGAATTCCATATTCCCAGCTCTAGAAATAATGGTTACCTGCTCTCACCTCCAAAATGCAGTCCCTTTCATCAGCATCATCCTTAGGAAGCAATGATTTCAAGAGGAGCTGCTGCAGTCTTTTTTCCTCCTCTAAAGCCTCGCTCAATTCCTCAGCTGCCATGTTACACATGGCTTTGTCCTCACGGCATTCAGCCAAAAGTGTCTTCAAACCATTCATCTCCTATGATAACAAAGGAAAATATCATTCCCAAATAGAATAATCAATGATAATCAGGGTAAAGGAATTTATGGTCACTCCAGCAATAAATAATCCCCCCCCCCCAACCCAACCAACAGAAAAAATCAAGATCTAAACCAACTTCTGGTGTCCTAAAGGTAGCTCAGAAGTTGGTTCCAATTACAGTGAAGAATAATGGATAGAAAGAGTAGCACATGCTGGTGTTAAATCAATAATGCCCTCATCATTTTTTTTTTGTAAGCAGATCAAGACTGCAATCTGATGAGAGGCATAGTCACTAAATTTGAGCTCAATACTTCAGTGTCCTGATGTGTATCAGGCAGTCCCAACAATGAAATGTCAGTGATGTGGGATCTTAGAACACTACGAATGAACTAGATGCTTAGCTTACAAGTAATGACTAAAGCATTTCACGCTTTCTCATCCAGCAAACCACATTCATGAAAGAAGCAAAGGAGATGGGGACTGATTATAGAACATTATAGCGTAAGGGTGTCAATCGGTTCTGTTCATGTCATAAATAGTAAAAACCAAAACCAAACCAAATAGGAATCAGTTCATAGTTTCAAACCAGAAACAAATAGGTATTGGTTTGGTTTAATCGGTTCCTATTCGGTCCTGAATATATGGTTTTAAATGGTTTGGCTTACAGTTTCCAATTTTATTTGAATGCCAGTTCATGTATACAGTTGGTAATCGGTTTGGATGAAAACAAAACCAAGCCTATGGCAAAAAAATGGCTTGAATTTTGATCTGAAATGAATGCTATTCTGTTTGTTTTGGGGAGAAGAAAAAAAAAACTAAATAATCTTATCAAACTAAAAATATAGTCAAATAACAATGAATCCAATATGTTACAGTTTCCAATAAAAAAAGATGTTACATGAATTGCTTATTACTCTAAAGTCCATAGTTCTCAAGGTGCCAAGGGGAACCAAGGCGTTGGAGACCCGATAGACGCCCAAGGCGCCGGCAGATCACCAAGGCGGCTTATTTTCCAAGGCGCCTAGACCCCTAGGCGACGCCTTGACAACTATGCTAAAGTTTAACCATCATCCTTTCGGTTCATTATACTCGGTTTTCTATTATTCGATTTAAAAAATTGGTTTAACGCTTTTCTCATCAGTTTGGAACCGACGGTTTTTGGTTCTTAACCGAACCGAACCGAAAGCTAATATCTAAAATCAAAACGAACCAATTATTTTCACTTAGATTCGGTTGGCTTTCAACGGTCAGTTTCAGTTTCACTTTTTCCAGTTCCGGTTCCCTTCTGACACCCTTACTCATAGGTACTCAAAGTAATTATCTGGAATTCTCAAATCTCAAGTAAGCAAAATCTTTGACCAATAAAGTGACAGTGGCACCTCAAACATTAATAAGATGCCATCACCTGGTAAGATTTGCCAAGACTTGAAACTTTTTAAACCAGAATGTTAAAATTAACAAGATGAAGGTCTTTGCCCAGAAGTGGAAGCAACTACATCCCCAAGCAATACTACACCCATCACCGAATTTAAAAGCATTCAATTCATAAAAAATTCACTCTAACTTTAGATGAAAGGATGAAATACATGGCTTCACAAGAAATTGACCAGAAATCTTAGATGAATATCAAAATTGAATACCTAATCTTTATCAAATGAATAAAAGTTGCAAATTGGGAGCATGGATATCACAAGTCCTTTTACTATCAAACATGAAAAATGTAAACAAAATGTCTTTTAGTGTAGTACTCTGCTAAAAAGTAGCTACCTTCTGTTTGGCCCTCAATTCATTTATGAGGTCCATTGATCTTCTAAGTTGCCGAAACTCCTTATTAGCTGTTGAATACTCTGCTGGTGAGGCTGCTGGCTGTCTTCAATTAACAACAATCCAAACAATCATAAACTAAATTAATGAAAACCTATTGATAACCAACGAAACGAGAAATGACCTCTCATACAGAAATCTAAGTAATTTTTGGGAGTTGCCAAACTATCTAGAAAGAACAAACTACATTGCGTAAAACAAAAAACAAGGGGCATAGTTTGAAGAACAATTATTTTCGCAAACAAGAATAAATATTCATCTCAAGTCAAACAACAGGTACAAGGGGAAAGTGAAAGAGATCAACAAAAAAAAAAAAAAGTGTTTTGAAAAATAAACTTCTCGATAACAAAAACAGAAGTATATTCTAATTGATGATCACCATCAATTAAAATAGAACTTGTCAGAAATGATTATATGTGAGATTCATAGTTCTTTTGAGAGATAAAACACTGTTACCTGGTTCATCAGATCTTGAAGATAAGCACTCCTGTGTTCAATTGCCGACAATCTTTGTTCCATGATCTTGAGGAGGTCGGTGGATATCTGAGGTTGCAATTCTGCCATTTGAGAAAGCTAAATCAAAACTAAGTGGGAATCTACATAGGTACCTATAAATTTGTGGGAACAGTCAACTTTTCAAGTGGATTCTTTATTTTTCCAATTCAAATCCTGAGAATTTGGCTCAGAAGTGAAGCAAAATTTTATTACTAAATTTAGAAAGTTTTTGAATTAGATACATAATCATTGTTAGTAAATAGTAATGACTAGAATAGTTTCCATTTTATATCTGTTTTAATTTTGATTCCCTTCCCTTCTCTTCACTTATAACCAGATGAAATCCCCCCCCTTTTTTTTTGTGTGTGTGTGCCTGGAAGGGGAAGAAGAGGGGGGGGGGGGTGTTTCGGGGGTGGGATGAATACTAAAAATCAGATGAAGTAAAAAAAAAAAAAGCTCTTGGCCTTCCCGTTGTGTGTGTGTGTGTGTCTATTTCAGGAAGGTCTGTGTTGCAGCAGAAATGCCACTGAAGTTGTGTTTTCATTCTCTAAATGGAATCAGTGATCACAGGGACACATAATAAAAGCTAACACCTTAGAAAATAAATACTCTACCTGGAAGCTGTGATTCTGCAAAATATGAGTGACTGAGAGGTGGATGAACTGGACCATCTCAAAAGACTCAGATGGATACAGTTGGATGGCGGGGGGCAGATGGAGATTATTGGAGGAATACTTAAATTGACATTGTTCCTTCTTTACTTAAGTCTTAGGAAATCCAGATGAACAGGGGATAAAATTACTAAAAAGAGAAAGCATCAACACTAAGTCTCAGAAAAGATGAAAAAATAGCATCGACTACTTTGCCATTTTTTAGAAGAGCATAGACTGTTGAGAAGGATAAACTGACTGTTAAGAATAGTGATTCAACTGACTTATCTCAACAAGACAACTTCTAAACGACAGTATTCCTTCTGGCTCAGCCTAGCTTCCTGACTGAAAAATTCCTTTTCCCCTTTCCTTCATTGGATTCATTTGTTGATGACAAAGACAGGTGACTATAAGAAATGCATAATCAATCTATAAATCCATATTGAATGAAACTCCTATAAAATCCTATAAACAGCATGTCGGGGTATAATCAACCCCTTTCAACCTGCACCGAAAGGTTGTCATATTGCAAACTCGGGTCACGAGTTCGAAACAAGGAAACAACATCTTCATGTTGTGGGGGTAAGGCTGCGTGCATTCTGCCCCTCCCCAGACCCTGCAGTAGCAAGAGCCTTGTGCACTGGGACGCCCTTTTTTTATGACGGAAGCAAACAGCGTCCACACGAGGTCCACAGTGCTTTGTAACTTATAGAGGCTCACTGAGCAATTCTGGATCATTTTTTGAGACACACCTCCATGCCCATGGAAAGCTTGACCAGGAACACAGCTCACTGAGCAATGCTGAATCATTTTTTGAGACACACCTCTATGCCCATGGAAAGCTTGACCAGGAACAGACTGAATATCTGTCAGCCTTTCCCAGTATTAGTGATTCTGCGGTTCACACAAACAACCCCCCTCCTCCTCCCAAAAAAAAATAATAAATAAATAAAATCCTTGTTTGGATTAATCAAGCTTAATGTTGTCATATGTTCCATATGCTTGATGCAGCCTCCAGGGATTGGATGTGCAGCCTATTATTTGCTTATCAGACCTTGGATGCATCCGATAAAATTGCAATGATATCAGACCATGTCTATTTCGGGATGGTTCTGTGTTGCAGCAGAAGTGCCACTAAAGTTGTGTTTTCGTTCTCTAAATGGAATCAGTGATCACAGGGTCAAATTGCTTGCCATCATCAGAGGGCTCAGAGGTTTGAGGTGGACATAGACTCTAGGCAGGTTAGTAAATTGAATATGATCGGCTCGTGAACTCCAGACGAGGCCATATCTGATTGTATATAGGAGAGGAGAGGCTGTTAGGTTATCATCCAGTGAGTTACCAATTCTCTTGCCAACGGGTTGAGAGTGTCAACGCATGAGGGCTTTGCATTGCCTAGTTTTGCGGATAGCCAGTTCAGGACTCCTCACTTATTTCTGTACTCTGCCTTGAGGTTGGGCATCTCGCCTCTAATCTGAACTCTGATTGATAATAAAACCTCAGCTGAAAAGAAAAAAAGTGGGCTCGCTCCTCACGTTGCATTTGTTCATCAACGTTTATATTTTGTCGGCAGCAATTTAACATATAGAATCACTACATGGAGATCTAATACGAAGTTATACTGATGGATGAACATTAGGAGGGAAAGGGAAGAAGGGTTACCAGTGGAGTAAGAGCGGAGGGTGGAGAAGGAAGCATTCTTCATCTTTGAGAACACAGACCATCTCGAACTACGCGGATCGGAAAGAGAACTGGGTCTCGACAGAGAATTCAACACTTTCAACTCCTGAACCAAGTATCCCCACATAAACATTAACCCCCGAATTCTCATTTTTCCTCCGGTCTCTCTCCCTAAGGAACAGAAGAGATATGAACTGCGGCCTGAGTCAGAAAATCGACAATTTGGAACTTCACGCTACAATTCAATGAGAAAGCGGGGCATCCAAGCACATGTAGTTGCAAGTGAAACTCGTCTCCCTTTGTTGGATCCAAATCGTCTCGGCTGAGTGATCCGGATGTGCGACACGTGGTGTAGAATCCATCCGTTACATGTAAACCCGCTGCAATACACTAAATGGTAAACGAATATCAGTTGACATTTTAACCTTTTTGAATCTTCCCACCCATGAAACCATTCCTATTTTTTCTTCCGGATTTTTCTTCCGGAATTTTCTTCTTGCGCGAGAAGCTCTGTTATACCTAGGATTTGTGAATCGTCTTCCCCGAAGTTGCTCTGCAAGTCAACTCCATCGTCAACGGCGGCTGAAACGGAATCATAGTTAGGTTTACACCGGCTGAAACTGAGACAGAACTTCAAATCTCCGTGTCAGCTGCTGCTCTCTCTCCCCAGTCTCGAATTCTCAATCACAATGGGACAGGTTGTAAGAGCCATTCAAGAAAAAGTTCAAGGTATTCGATATTTTTCCCCTTTTCACTGCGTTGGGCTTCAAGTTCTGCAAAAATTTTCATAAACTGGACAGTTGATTTTTTTTCCTGTTCAGGGTTATCTCTATTTTTAGGGTTTGCAGATTGTTCTGAATTTGGGGATTTGATATTAGCTATTAAGGAAAGATACTTCTACGCCTAATACGTGCTTAATATTTCATTATCTGTCAGTTTCTGTATTTTGTATTTGAGGCCCAAATTGTTGGTGTAGCTTTCTAATTACAACTATCAACAGATTGTTTTCTGGATGTTGTTGAGGTTGTATATATTTTTGGGGTTGTTAGTGGGTAGGTCCTGTTATTGAAGATTTAACTCGTTAGAAATTGTTTCTTTTCTTAGTTCTCAATGCCAGTTTACTATTTATCTTGTTCACACTTTCTTTTCTAACTAGTGAACATATGAAAATTATTTATTGTTTATGACCTTTAGAAGAGTAATCTGTTAATTAGGACATTTCAGGAGTTACGTACTAGAATGAGTGTTCATCCATGTTGTATTAGGTATCACCTAAACCTTCTCCTTGGCTAGTACTCTATTTTAATAGATGACATAACTCTCCATCTCTTTGTTGAATGATCAAGAATTTCAAAATGTTTTCTGTGGATTTGATAAGCATGTTTGTCCAATTAATCAAGTTGGCTTTTGACCTTTTAGATCTTCTCAATTCTGTTAATGAATGGACATACTTGGAATACCTAGGTCATGACATGAATGTTCTGGGATTTTGGTTTTTTTTTTTTTTTTTTTTTTTTTGGGGGGGGGGGGGGTGGGGGGGAGTCCATTAATATCTGTAGAAAATGGTGGGGGATGGGGAAATTGCAATCGTTGCCAGGTAAAGAGTTTTATTTTAAGCAAGAGGTAATCTATGAAGAACCTTCAATTAAGTGTTCTATATGTTCTATTTTTGGTCATACATCTGAGAACTGTAAATACAAAAAGAATTCTAATGATAATGTTGAAATCTTGGATGATCCGAATGAAGGTGGTAAAAACTCTAATGAGGCTGATAAGGTAATTGATTCTTCTTGTGCTGGTATTATGTTTGCACCATCCACTAATGTGTTGGCAGTATCATGTAATGTTGACCAGGTGGATGTGCAACGTGGAAGTCAAGTTATTCCTCCTATGCCATGCAACACAAGTAATATAGAAAAGGTGGGAACCATGGATCATATGGTTACAAATGTACAAGCACCTGTTGACACGTTCCAACCAGGGGTTACTATGGATACTTTGGATAAAGAAGGAACTACTGAAGAAGCTTTCCAGCCAAACGCCTCTATTGTGATAAACCAAATCACAGACACATGCAGATCGCAACAGGTAGGTGATGAACAGAGGAGGCTATCCTAGGCTGATTGGGCTGAGGATGATGAAGCTATCAACAATAGTAATAGTGAAGATGAGGAAACAGATGTTTCTTCAATTGAAGAAGCTATAGTGATTGACCCAACTGAGAATTCTAAGGGGGAAGGGGAGTCCACTAATCTCTGTCTAACCACATTTGCTTAACTTTGTACATCCTCAATTTAACCACCATATCGAATGTCATTGTAGTTTCATGCTTAACTAGTAATTATGAACTGAAGTTATAATCATTTCTAGAATGGAGTGGAGTATCTAAAATATATCTCTTTTTCTGTTTAGGATAATTATGTTTATTTTGTTGGATGCTTGATATCAGTGATATGTATTATAATTTGGCAATAAAAAAAAAAGTTTTGTTTGATCCTTGGTCATGTTTGGTTGTTGTAGGGTTTCTTATATATATATATATATATATCAATATTCATTATATAATTGGGTCCTTAGCTCAAACAGCTAGAGCACTTGAGAATTATAGCAACATATGTCTCAAGAGGTGATGGTTTCAAATCCATCAGGACTCCTATTGCAACATTTTATAACTTTTCTATGTAATATTAAAAACAACATTGAACAATAATAAAGCTGGAAGCAACAACAATAGGGTGGAATTGGTTTTGGTCTTGGACAGTATGCCTGAATTAAGGGTCATCTAGTGTTTGCTCCTCTCTTTTGGTAATTGAATATTTGGACAATAACTCGCAACAATGCTTCAAATATCCAAATGGCATGCAACATAGCGAAAGATCCGTCAATGTTTAAAACATCCATTTCCAATTGTTCATACTAGTTGCAATGATGGAAGACTAGTCTCATACAGAGAAGTTCAATATCAAAAGTAGAGTGCACTATCAGCCAATTTAACTATACCTCTTTGACACTTGGCTTGC
Organism: Protea cynaroides; assembly: GCA_028583415.1. NCBI lineage: Eukaryota > Viridiplantae > Streptophyta > Magnoliopsida > Proteales > Proteaceae > Protea > Protea cynaroides. The sequence goes on along the minus strand of CM053275.1, from coordinate 1,361,769 downwards.
CAAAAAAATTGGATCCATTAACTTCGTTGGGTCAAGTAAGAGTAGCATTACCAAAAAACTGCAGGAATCCAGAATTGTGAAGACATTACAAAGTTCTTTAAAACTAAATTGTCATTGACACCAGAATTGTGAAGACACATTACAAAGTTCTTAAAAACAGAATTGTCATTGACACTAGAATTGTGAAGACATATTACAAATTTCTTTAAAACTACGTCCTGTTTTGCAAACCACACCATGCTACTTTCTAGTAACATCACACTTCTTTGACACTAGAATCCTAAAAATGCTAAAACCCAATTAAAAGCATCCTTGAGAACTGGTAGCAGCTGACTTTAACTTTCAAGGATGTTGGCCAACTCAATTCCCTCGTTCATAGCTGACTTCCCAACCAGTAATTCTAGCAGGACAACCCTCATTGGATAATCATACTCTGGAAATCACAATAAACAAGAGTAAACTCAATTATGAATAATAATGAATGATGATTCTAATAATTGTTGTCGTATTTAACCCTCCAACACCTTTTGAACAATGTAAATATTTCTAGTTTTAATGCATATCTTGATGACACCATTCGTGCTACTCCTAACTGCTTGTGGGTATGAGTAGGCAGATACTTGTGAGATCTACATGCTAGTCATACCTGCTTGTGGGTATGAATAGGCGGAGTCATTTGAGCCAGCATGCTACGCAGACCTGTTCGTGGTTGCGAGTAGATCGGCTGGGCCGAATGGAACAGCTATGTAGAGTTTTGTGAAACGCAACGGGAAGACTGCTTGTATTAAAACTATATCTGAGCGGGATACCCCTAAGGGGTCCTTAGCGTTGAAGCGTTTAATGAAGTCCTGCAGGGATTCATCTTTCTGCTGCTTTACTGTCGATAGGTGGTAGGATGTCTTCTTGCGCACTCGGCTTGCTTGGAAGTGCCTCAGGAACTTGTTCGATAGTTGCTGGAATGAGGTGATGCTCCTCGGAGGCAAGTTGTTAAACCATGTGCGGGCCAAACCTTTAAGCGTCTAAGGAAACGCTCGGCAGATCAGACTGTCGCTGAGCAGATAGAAAAGTGTCGTGGAGACGAACCCATCTAAATGTTGTTCGGGATCGATTGTTCCATTGTAGGAATCCATAACTGGCATCTTAAAATTCTCAAGAGGAGGAGCCCTCATGATTTCATCAGAAAGTGTTGTGACGGCCATGTAGGCGGTCCTCTACGGGACGGCTCAATTTTGTTCCACCTGTTGGAGCCGAGTAGCCAATTTCAACAACTGTCATTTGACCTCCGACTGGGGAGCTACCGATGGAGGTGCCTCTGCTGTGGTGGGTGTCTCCAAGTTCACTCGTTGCTGACGAAGGGCGTCGAGGAAGGACCTCGCATCCCTCTCGGGCTGAAGATGCGGACCGAGTACGCCCTGGGCGTGGTGGTGGTCGATCTATTGGTTTCGAGCAGAGGATCCTACCGTGCTCCTAGCTGGCACGCCAGGAGCCCTACTGCGATCATGAGATCCGGCAGGGGGATGGTGATTATTTGGTGTTGCTCGGGCTGATCCCACCGGCGCAGGGTGGTGAGCGGCCGAGTTTGCTGCTGGTGGTGTACTAGGCGTTGGTACGGGCAGAGGATTAACGGCTGCCCCTCCGACTACTGAGTTGCTTGCACAAGCTGCTCTCAATGTTTGAGCCAACTGATTGATCTACTGTCTCAACTCGTCGAATTGTTGTCGAGTCACATACTGAGGAGGAGGCGGTGGAGGAGCTGCTACCGTTGGAGTGGGCGCTGGTGTCGGGGTATGTTTTACTCTGACCGTACTGGCGCTATTGTCTTCCTGAACTTGGACGGAGGGTTTAGAAGGTACTGTGAAGCCTGAGCGTGAGTCCTCCGATGGGCCATCGAAAGTGGTTGAGATTCTTCGTACGTTTTTCGCCAAACTTAGTCAAGCGGCCCCACGGTGGGCGTTCCAACAGTTAAGGTTGGAAATCATCCCGTCGGTCTACAATCCGAGCTACCTGCAATCACAAAGTTAAACAAGGGAGTTGGGGGACTAAGCTCCGGTACACTCCGATGCCTAAGTCAGATTTTCAATATAAACAGTCAAGAGACAGCAAGAAGCTATCTCTAGTTTAGAGAAAGAGGGGATCGATGAGAGAGTTTGAGCGTAAGAAGAAGGAAAGAGTGAATAGTGAGATTGTGAATATCCTTTACCTTGAGAGATTGTCCTCTACTTGTAGAGGTTGGGAAGAAGCATGGAAGTACAGGGACTTAGGGAAGTAGATCGCCAATAGGACTGTCAGGTGTCGCTCTAAGGGACGCCTAGGTCATAGACTCCGAGTAGGAGTGGGAGACTGTAGCCAAGGAAGCTAAGTCGATCAGCAATAAGAGAGACACATGTCGCTATACGATTGGTCGTATAGCCGTGAAGATCGGCATCATGTCGTACTAAGAGAAGGACTCCTACGATGTAATCCAATCACCTTATAGTCTCTGGACACTGATCAGGAAATTTAACACAGTAGGATTATGCCTCCGACCAGACACCGTGTCCCGATAGAACTATGACTCTCGCTGTGCAAGACCGAGCTACATTGTTCGTTTGGTCGGCCTAGACGACTTTGGGTGCCACGTGTAAGATTTTAATTAGATGATGTTTTTCCCCCATAACAAAAGCTATTATTAAATTGTTTGATTCTAGTTTAAAAAAATGCAACTATTTAATTAAACGTTCGATTTTGATTTCAAAAAAATGAAACTATTAAAATGGATTATTTGGAACCGTTAAAACTGACTAAACATTTACTTTAATCCCTTAGTGCTATATGTCTATATTTGTATAAATAAATTTTATTCTAATGCCTTCCACATGGTATACTTTTAAATCATAAATCTATTTTCATATATGGTTAAAATTATTTAATATTTTCCTTAGTTTTCCATCTTCTTTAGTCCTAACTTTGTTCCTTCAGCAACAAAACTATTTAAAAATGAAAAACTTAAAATCGATTAATAATTAATTTGAAAAAGCATTTTAATACTGTTAAAAAAATGATTCAATTTTGATTTAACTCATATTACACCAAACCAAAACCGAAATGCATCTTTTTGCTCACAAGAGAACTGGTTATTTAGTTATCCAAATTATTTGTGAATTATTCTTTTAAACCGAATAATACGAATAATTATCTCGAATTCGAATTATATTCAATGAATTTGGAAATTCTCTCATTTTTTATCTAGAAATAAATATCGTGAATAATTCTTTCAAATCTGAATTATATTGAATAATTTTGATACTAAAAAACTATTATTATCCTAGGGGAGAACTAAATGCCTTAACTATCGTTCTCAAACAAAGTTTTTCGAAAAAAAAAAAACCTAACGCCATAACTATTTGCATCTTTTCCAATCTAAGACTAACTATAAGTCTAAAAATCACATTATAATATAAAACAGATCGTTAATTTCATTTTTTTTTCTATGTGAGATTAAATATGAGTATGAAAATCAAATCATAATACAAAGCAAATCATTAGTTTCATTTATGGAATTAAATATGAGTATAAAAATCATACCATAATACAAAGCAAGTCATTACTTTCATGTGCTTTTCCAATTGGAATTAAATATGAGTCTAAAATTAAATATTATAATACAAACCATGATGAAGTAATCAACGAATATGAAAAAGAGATGGATTTCATGAGAATAATTTGATGAATTATGAAAATGTTTGATTTTATGAACATCAATTTCACTAAATTGGAATTGCAATTATAAAAAAATCTAATGATCCATATTATATACTATAATGAAATCTAATAAATCCACCTTTATACACATATACCCATCTATTGTGTATTACATTATTATTTATAAATTAAATATTATTTTAATATCATTTGTGTATCATGCAAGTGTGATAATTGATTGATGGTATGAAATAGAAACACAAACTATTTAAAATTAACATCTAAATTTTTTGTCTGAATTTTTTTTAGACAAAAGAATAATTCTCGAATCAATCCGAATTTGAATTTTATTTTAAATCTATTTTTTTTACAGCAACTTTCATTGAATTTTTAAATTATTATGAGGACATTCTGAATTATTCTCTTTCCAAATAATTTTTAGATCCGAATAAAATAACTATGATCTAGATCTACAAAAAGAAAAAAAGAGCGGATTTAAGGATCTGGATCAGTCCACCATTTGTCTCTCAAGATCACAACGTGAACAGCACAGCAGCGCAGTTTTCAAATTTTCCTAGATCTTAGCCCGATTAAAATTTCTTCCTCTCATTTTACCAAAAAAAAAAAAAAAGGAGTGTTCTCTGATTTAAAATTTTAAATAAGAACGAAGGGAGTATTATCCCTTTGAAAAATAACCGAGAGAAAGGAAAAAATAAATTAGTTGTCCATCGATCTTCTCAGGTGAGAAAAAATAAATTAGTTGCACATCGATCTTCTCAGGTGATAGATCTACTCCAACGACGACCCTAACCAAACTTTGTTGCTCTCTGTTTCTTCCCGCGATTTTGGGTTTTCTGTGTTTCATATTTCGGAGCTGTTTAGTCGTTGGTTCTGCTTCGTTGAAGTTTGGAGATAAAGCGGGAGATTTCCACAATAAGAACGCCAAAATGGTGATTCTTCATCCTTGAAAATACCCTCTCTCCCCCTCTTGTGTTTTCTCTTTAATTATTGACATCCTTATGCATGGTTGGAGTTAGCTATTTCGGCTTTTGTGAGCTTGTGATCTCTATTTTATGTTATTGACAGGGGTCAGTATGGCCATACTGCAAGTGTGTGTGTTGAAAAAATTGTTCTAAACAAGGCCCAAACATTTTGGTTGTTATGATTGAGGTTGCCTTAATTGCATCCTTTGATGTTTGGGTTCCTTGTCTTTAGCAATATCTGATGCTTTTTCTTGGGGCCAAGAAGGCCAAGAAACCCCCCTTTTTGTAGAAGGAAGAAACAAAATCATTAGAAAAGAAAGAGAAAAGTGAAGGACAATAGAAGGGGCTATAGGGCCAAGCTTCCACTGGCCTTCAAAAGCAGTACAGATATGGTGAACAGTTGAAGAATGGAAAGCAGACCAGAAACAGTCTACCAAGATTTGATGATGCCAATTAGAAAGTTGGGACTAAGAACTGAAATTTCCCTTGAAGAAGACAACAGGAAACACCATAAATACAAGAGAGACATGGATTTTTACTGATAAGAGACTAGGAAGAGAACACAGAAGAACCCTTAGAGAGTTTAGGAGAATGAGAGAGCTTTATTGCACTAAGAGCTTTGGATACAAGCTGGTTGGATCTAAGCTGGGTGGCTTGGTGCCTTGGTCAAATGAAGTCACCCCTATTTATAGGCACCCATAAAAGGAATGAATGGTTAGAATTTATCATGGAGCATAGAACATTCCCACCTCAAATGTAGAACTCTGCATCTTTTTTACAAGAATTACATTGAACATGCTACCCAAATCTAGAGCATTCTAGAGTCCTCCCTATAAGTGTGGAAGTCTCTAGAGTCTAGACTACTGGCATTGCTTAGCCGAATGGATCATGTCCATCGAGAAAATGAGGCCAACTGTGGCTTTTTAGCAGGCCATGACATAGGGCAACCTAAGAAGGACAACATTAATAACCTGTGACATGCTATGCTAACTAAACAAGGTTGGACTGAACCTGAGAAGTTTGCAAGAGATGAATCCAGTTTTTTCTTTGTCTGAATTGTTAGGGAGAATGAAGATGCCCTATAGACCACAGAATGAGGAAATGGAGTTAAAGTTTTCTTGGAGGATGGGTGACTATGAAAATTCTACATTATCTTATCCACTTCTTTCTTGCCTTGTTGCTTCCATGGGAATTTTAGTGTTTATCAAGTCATACTTGTTTGAAAACATAAATCTTTGCTTGGAAGGAGTCACATCAAACTTGTTTAGTTAACCCAGATCTTCACCTTCTAGAAATTCCCCAGAAGCCTACATTGTTTTTGTCTTTTGATTGGTATGCCAGTTAAAACAGAGCGTCTGCTTCTTGTATAAGTTTATATTCAAATTTCTTATATTTCTACTCTAAATACCTTCATCTTGAAGTAGTCAAACTGCATACGTCTAGGTTGACTTGAAATCGTGCTTACATGAATGTGTCTGTACTTTTCAAACAAGAGTGACATATACCCATCCCATGGTCCTGAACCTACAGATTCATTGATAAACTCATGGGTAAGTTGATGGTAATAATTAAGAAATATATCATGTGTCTTCATCCAATTGTGAAACTCTCCTTGAATCAGTTTGAAATACAATGTGAGGATGAGCTAGTCCAACATTTATGCCCTTAAGTTTTTTGATTACTTGTGGTAGAGACATACTGTTCGTACCTTTTGCTGCTTTAATGTTGTAATATTTATTTTTCTGTTCCAGATTCACTTTGTGCTTCTTATCAGTCGACAAGGAAAAGTAAGGTTGACAAAATGGTATTCTCCTTATTCCCAAAAGGAAAGATCAAAGGTAAAAAATCCTTGGTCCTTGTATTACTAGATGGTATTAAACCAAGACATCCTTGTTATTTATCGTCATTACTGGGAACATATGATAAAATTCTAATTACTCAAGTCATCATAGTTTTATAAGGCTAACATCTTTATATTTTTGGAAATAATGACAAAATATTCTATTGACCACAACAAACAAATTTTGTTTGATTGATAAACAAAATATACACACAATAAACTTGTAAGAAACTTGTAAGAGTCTATCACTGTGCATCCTATACAGGAAAATACAAAATTACAAAAAGATACATACCAGGAAGGCAGATTATCAAATCTCCAAGATATGCGACCAATCACACCGAAAATCCTGAGGGCCGATGTAATAAAATTCTTCTGTTGAGCATGCTTACTCCACTGGCTTATGACCATCCTCAAAAGATTTGTTCAAATTATTGGAATTTTGTTCATATTACTTTATATTTATGATCCACAGGCTAACATCAGACAACAACTCCCTTGTAACTATTATTTGTGATGGACAGAAAATTGTACTAATTATAAGAGGGTACAGTTGTAAGTAATAGTTAGAAAGTAAAGTAACGTTGTATGAACAATGACTGTTCGTGATGACTCACCATATCAGAAACCATGGGTGGATCCATGTGATAGAGAAGGCCTGCACCCTTCTCATAGGTCAAGTTTCAACCCGAGACAAATAGGAGAGGTGCCTTAGGATTGGATTCGAAGTGGCAAAGAACTAGATAAATGCGACTAGATTCCATTACAGTGAAATGGCATTTGGTAATTTTGTGAAACTTTAAGCTTATCATTTTTCCACTTCCAGTGCTTGTTTTTATGCTGAAAGTTGACTAGTGGAACAGGTGTGGGGTCCTACATCATGTGGACCCCCCGTATGCGGGCCCTTTTTTTTTGTGAGTGTGCAACTCAACTACCCAAATTGCCACATGGCAAAAAATATTACCTCGTGATGGTCACTAGTGTAAGGACAAGGTCATTGCTGCTTTAATAATCCATAAATATTGTATTTTGTAACTTTTTTGTCATTTTGTGTGAATATTATCCTCACTTTCAGTTATTGGTACGTATGTGTTCGTCCAATCTTCAATATAAATAAAAAAGCAAAAAGAAAAAAGATATTATGCTTAGAGTATAGAAAAGGTCAGTGTCAACTTCAATGCTTTTGAAGCTCGTAAAATATTTTAGAACCAATGATGTTTCTTCTCCTTTATGGTTTTCATGTACCAATTTTCTCTTTAGTTTCCTTAAGTGAGCAAGAATGAAATAATTTATAGTTGTATCTTTCTTCAATTCACATATATAATTGTTAGGACAGCTGACATCTCCTTTACATTGAACATTTATTGCATATTATCGTCACTTTCGTCTTTGCAACATTTTAACCTGCCATACAGCCAAATTTTTATTTATGAACACCTTTTGATCTGTTTTTTTTTCTTTTACTGTGAATAAGTATGTTACTGATAGTTCCTCAAGGGCATCTTTCTTTGCTTGATGCAATCATATTGAAGTCTTTAACTGGCCAACCATCATTAGGGGATTGAGATTATTGTGCCTTGTGCAATTGATTATAGTATTGGCTGTGGTTTTCAAGATACTATAATCAATCACTGCTTGGAGGTGGTTCACCTTGTACGTGTTTATCTTTCTAGTATCTTCTAAATCTGTTGAATGTTGTAGTTGATGGCTTTGACAATGACATTTGATGATTAGTGCCAAGATCATCCATTGCTTGTTATATCTGAAGTTGTGTTGGAAGAGAAAGAGACTTTATATTTTGTAGAAGCGTGAAAGGATGGAGTGCATTTTGGGTTTTGGTGGAACATAAATATTTGCATCAAAATTTTCTTTCTTCATTCTTAGCTCCATTGGTGAAACAATTATTCATTCTTATATATTTTGGAAAAACAGAGTTGGTGTTTATAAAATATTATGCTGTGTGCTTTTTTAACATTCCCAAATGTTTTTCATCACTATGGAAAGGTGATTCGAGAGCTAAGTGGAGTGATTCTTGCACGAGGCCCGAAGTTTTGTAACTTTGTTGAGTGGGGAGGATACAAAGTTGTATATAAAAGGTAGTACATGATCTCCACCACCAGGTTCTGTTCTTGATTTTGTCTGTTTCCTGCTATTCTACTGGGAATTTCTTTTGGAAGGGGACAAATTGGCTGTCTTAGTGACAAATAATTGATATAGTTCCTGTAAACATCATACACAGATATGCCAGCCTCTATTTCTGCATGTGTATTGACCACGATGACAATGAATTAGAGAAGCTCGAAATAATTCACCACTTCGTTGAGATAATGGACCGCTATTTTGGCAGTGTGAGTAACCTCAGTCACTAAGGATTTAAATGATGCCTTAGGATTGCATTTTTCAAAAAAACTGGCTACAATGAATTGTGATTATTGATTTCCTTTTCATTTTGTTTTCTTACCCCACAAAAAATTTGTACCCTCCTTAGGTCTGTGAGTTGGACTTAATCTTTAATTTCCACAAGGTATGTTCCGTGATTCTTTTTTTGTATGCGTACAGCTTTCTTCCCCAGTTGCTATATACAATATTACGTCCATCTATATGCTGTGATTTAGATGCCTCTCTGGCACACAACTTGCACATCACTCTGGTGAATTTGTTTTGTGGGACATCAAGCTTTGTCTGACAATTCAACAAATACAGCAACCATTTTGATAATTGCAAACTTGACAGGCCTACTATATACTGGATGAGATTTTAATTGCTGGTGAACTTCAGGAGTCCAGCAAGAAGACAGTTGCACGTCTTATTACTGCACAAGTATTTTTTTTATCTGTTAAGACTCTTCCATTTACAAGATTTGCATGTTTGTTGAGAAGAATCTGTTTTGGTTGCAGGATTCTTTAGTGGAGACAGCCCAAGAGCAGGCCAGCTCAATAAGTACTATCATTGCTCAAGCAACCAAATAGGGTTGCCATTGGAATAACTTTCTGTTTATATTTGATATTGTTTGATGATTGAAATGCACAAGTTTTTCTTGTATGGTTGGATCATGTAAAATGATAAATGTTTTCTACTAGCTTCTGTAATTCCATTGCTTGAAGGCTTCCGTGAGCTGCACTGTCCATAGTGATTGTGAAAGCTTTATAAAAATAAGACATGGTTAAGTCTATACAATTAATAAGATGCTTTCATAATTTCTCCGGTGTTGCAAGGTAGCTGTTTTTCTGCCAATTAGGATGTTCTTGCTAGAAGGAGGGTGACATTGCGGAAACATTGTTATGGATAAGGTGATATTTAATGCTAGCAGCTTTTGTTCCATTAATTCTGTGAAAATCAAACCAATGCTGGTTTATAATTTGGGTAGTATCGGTGTCACAAGTGTTTGTGACCTTTGTGAAAGTCACCATCCATTTTCATGATTTTTCTTAATCTTAACTCTGTTCCATTAGAGGGAAGAATGCACAATAATGGTTAAAGAGTACTAGCACGTATTTATGAACATACATGAGATTTATGTCAATATACATAAGGTATTTGATTAAATTAGATTCTGAAATTTGACATATGGTTAATTTAGACATGTTCTTTCTATCTAATTGTCGAAATAGATACAACCTTTGTTTGTCTACATAACAGATTAGGTATCTCGTGATGCTTGGAGAAATATATAATTTTGTATGATGATGGTGCCAACTATCTCAGTTGGTAAGGTCACTAATAGATTGGGGTAGAGTAGTAGTTTTAACCGTGCCCAGGGTTGGGTAAGATGGGTTGATGAATGGGCTGAACTGTATGCACTGGAAAAACTTCCTAGAAAGGGCTGCCTTGATAAACTTATTGCTAAGGTGTTATATTTCAGCCAAATAAGGATTTGGCAAATGGTAAAATAGATTTTTAAAAATTCAGGAAAATAGGAGAGTGCAAAGCAGTGGGTCAAAATATCGTAAGTGTGCATGAACATAGATGCCATGTATGTTAATAGATGAGATGGTATTTAGATGAAAGGCTGAGAGGATCTAAACACTGCCGGAGTTGGATGGAATCTCCTATACAAGCCAAAAAAAAGATTTGACACAAATAGACAATAGCCTGATAATATTCGAAGTCGGGCTTGGCAGCCAAATACAGGCAAGATATATGTATAGGGGAAAGAAAGGCTCATTCCATTCCAAAAAGAAACAAAAACAAGGGAAGTAGTAAGAGGAATTGAACGAAGATCATCTAGATATTTCAAAGATCGGAGCAGAGAACAGGCGACGAACTAGATCCAAGCCGCATCATCTACCCTGATATTCTCCAACATACTCTGACATCGATAGAAGGAACGCGCTAGGTCTAATATCACCTGCCTCACGCTCTTATTGCTGTTGTAAGGTAATAATACATCTATTGCGGCTGAATACGTCCATTTGCGGAACCAGCTTTTCTTGTTCACCCTGCAGCTGCCTCACGCTCTTATTGCTGTTATCGGGTAAAATACATCTATTGCGGCTGAATACGTTCATTTGAGGAACCAGCTGCTTCTTGTTCACCCTGCAAAAACTCTTAAATACAGTGGAACAAAATAAAAGATGAGGGGAAATGAAGAGGCATAAAGAGAGGGGGGGACTGGGTAGCTGGAGAGAGAAGAGAGAGAGAGAGAGAGCCAGGGAAGAGGCAGTGCATGGGGAGAGCAACAACAGCTCTGGTTACTGTTGATTAATCCACCTCATGCTCTGCCTTATCCCCGTCTGCCAAAGCCTGCTTTCTCCGCTCAATATCACTTCTCCCTTCCTTCAATCCTACCGTTTCTGTTTTCTGTAGTGGCGGAATATAGATTTCGGAGGACCGTGGACGAAGGATAGATCAGTAAGCATCATCGGTTTCTTCCCTTATGTTTCTCGATTTTGAAATGCTTGAGAAAGAAAAGGGAAGAATCCCCTATTCCAAAAACAAGGGCCAAATTTGGGTTGATGATGATCATTCATCGTGGTGACTAGCTTGTGATGCACTTGGCGCAAGAGGGATATCGATATCGTGTGAGTTTTTTTTGGCTCTCTAATCTCATTACAATGATGCTGGTATATATAGGAGGGATGAAGGAGTTGTAGTACATAGTACTGATAAAATTCATGTTTCTGTAATATGTACTACAGTAGTACGAGTTCAATCAATCTCAAAAAACTTACTAACCTCCCTTTTTGATGTCTGTCAGTTATAATGTTCATTGTCCTGTGGGAGAAAAAAGAAAGTTAGGGATGGGTCCTTAACAATTTTGCTAAATAAAACTTATTAATCATGATATTCCTAATTGCTGGTTCCTGTCATTCATTAGTTGAGATTCTTGAGAAGTACTAGAGGTTGTTGGGTCGTACAGTTGTACTTGAAGACGCTGCCTCGATGATGGTGAAGTACTAACTAGTAGACTAGTCTAGTACCATTCTGCCGGAAAAGATAATTCATTCCAGTACTAAGTACCTTCACAGCATTTTTTTTTTTTTTACTTTTCTCATCCGGCAAAAGAAAAGAAAATTTCTCAGCGATTTGGTCACGACTGCCATCATCTTAGACGGATCCACATCCTCTCCCGCCTGAGTCTGAGCGGGAGAATTGGCGGTCCAGATGGATGGTCGCCACTTGGTTCTCGGGTGGATTCGAGCGAACACTCCAGTCGGCTTAGCTTGTCAGCTGGGGTGTCGTCTCGGATCCACCTAAGAGCCAGGTGGCGGCCATCCATCCGGACCGTCAATTCTCCCGCCCAAACTCAGGCGGGGGAGGTGTATAGCCCAAACTCAGGCGGGGGAGGATTTCTATACATCTTTGATGGAGAGATTTTGTTGTCCATCTAAGCACCCATAGCCTCCAAATCCATCAAAAGAAAATTAGATTTGAGAGATCTAGTGAGGAATTTTCAAACTTAGGAGAGTTTCCACGAAACCGGGGGTAAATCTTCATTTTTTTTTTTGGGATCTATTTTCTGGTAATTTCAGTTTAAATTTGATGAATGTAGTGTTTAGATCCTAGATCTACAAGTTTAGGTGATTATTTCATGTGTCTGATTTTTTGTTTTGCCAAAAATATTGAGAATTAGAGAAGAATTTCAAAAATCTGATTCACTCTTTTTTCTCTCTAATGAAGTTTGAAAAAAAATGAGAATGACAATGGTATTTCTTTGTTAAATTTATTGATTAAACAATGTATTTCCATATTGCTTAATATTAAGCAGAGATCAACTCAGAATTGGTCCCCTTTACCCTGGAAATTGTCGGATCGCCCTTTACAAATTGTTTCGACTCGCATACTGCACGGAATTGGCTTAACCGATTTTGTTCCGGATCCGTTTTCCTATCCCTAAATCCCTGCTTTCATCCCACCCAATGGCGGTATATGCATAACACATGTTTGGTCTTCTAGTTTTAGAGGAGAAAGAAAATGAAAATGAGGCTTGCAGTGAAATGAGCTTTATTCTTTGCTTGCGATTTATTTTCTGTACAAACAGCAACAAAGAAAAGAAAACTATTCTAAATAGTAGTTTCTGTCCTAAATATACCCTTCCTGACATAAACAAGAAAATTTACATTAATTTCTGACCGAAGCTAAAGGAGCTCTTGGCATATTCACACTTTTGTGGCCAAAATCTCTGGTCTCTGGCAGACGCCTAGATCCTTCGACAGCTTTGAACACAACTGCACAAAGGCATTTCAAGAATATGTTAGTTGTTGCCCATTCCTCTGTAGTCTATCTTATATCACCAATCCACTAGGATCTTTCCGGTTTTTATAAGAACAAAACTGACTGACCTGTCTGTACGATGAAGGATCCCCATATGCTTTTCTCAATTCCACAACATACAAAGATGAGCTTATCTCAAACACCTGCAAAATTTGAGTCAAAAGAACCCCAGATCAGTTTTTGCTCTTTATTGAGTTTATGCCCATATACAAAGATGATCTTACACCCATATACAAAGATGAGCTTATCCCCATATGCTTTTCTCAATTCCACCCCAGATCAGTTTTTGCTCTTTATTGATTTTTAATCCAGGGTTGTCTGGAAGCATTCTTTGTATATCATTTTTTTCATTGTTATTACATTCTTTTGCTGATCTTTATGAAAAAAAGAGAGAGGGTAAATTGCACTCAGATGTAGGGCTAATGTTGAAAATATGAAAAACAGTATCTCAAATATGATTTTAGATGGGAGGTGCACTATGTGTCGCTCATCGAGCAACCATTGACACTCATCCAATTACCATACCAATTGGAGACGATCTGGATCCCCTCTGGTATGATTTTTTAAAACGTTGAGTACCTATGGTGTAATTTACCGTCTTAGAACCCAATCTGGGTTGCCTCTTAATTGGTGCAACAATTACATTCAAATACCATTCCTACTCCAACCAATTGCGTGAAAACATACAGGGCCATGTTCTATAATCCAGACACCACTTTCTCGAATTTGTCTAGGTTTTTTTACCTCTGCCGCGACTGACAGACTGCCAGGTCTCTTATGGCCTTTGTTCTGCTGCATCACCTTCAGCTGCAAAACAGCAAGGAAAATAAAAACATAAATAAACAAGCACAAAAGTAACCCAACTGATTAAAATTCAGAAAGATGTCTCCGGGATTAACATTTTCCTGCAGGTAAAGACCTTTCTAAGGTAGAATCCCAAAACGAACTTATGTCGAGTTACAAACCTTTCCTTTTCTTTTCTGGACTAGAAATCCCATTTCTGTGACGATATCTTCAATCTTCCCAAGTAAGTCTTTTGGTGAATGATTAGACGTGAACATGATCTTTCTCTCTGAGGCCTCCTGCAATATTTTGTAGCAAAAAGGAAGAAGACTGTCATCAAACTCTCTACCTATCAATAAATAATGCGAAGACAGTAAGGTCAACAATATAATAAATACTTTGCTCCCACTAAGGTTAATCTTATTGTCCACAAACTTTAAAATAAAAAACAATCGATCTTTCCTTGAACCCTTGGAGAATTCTTTATGCGATTGTGCTGTTAGAACTTAGGAGACCGAGCACAACTTGGAAATAACAAGTTCCAAATTCTAAGAAGGCCATCCATACGCTTTTCCAAATTCTAAGAAGGCCATGCATACGCTTTTCCCCTGCTTGGTTAGCCATTTAATACTCAGAGCACTAAAGCAGAAACAGAATGGAAAAGCTTTCAAGCTCTCACCTCTTTCTCAAAGAAGCCAGAGAGGTCCAGACAAGATGACATTCCAATTAGCTGGAAGGCATTGATTAGAGTGGGTGAATCAGGGTCTTTCTCTGTGTCCGCTATCTTCATTTGACAATGGGTTTCCTTTAGTTTCAGCCAAAGCAAAGAGAAACAATACACTGAAGAAACAAGAATGCTAAAAGTTCAGCTGATTTCATACCACCCCTTGCATAGAGAAAGCTTCTAAATCAATGAAGATGTCTTCCTCCTCCTCATCATTAGGATAAGAAGGAATGTAATCTTGCTTAAACCACTCATCAGTTTTGATCTCTGCAATGGAGATACGAGTCTTTGGATTAGGGTCAAGAATCCTCTTTACCAAGTTTTTAGCACTCGGTGAGAGCCATTTGGGCATCTGAACGTCTCCCTTGAATATCTGAAGCAATCAAACCAGTGGAAACAATCAAATTGCTGGCCAATGTGTGAAAAAGAAGGCTAAAGACGACTCTGTCTTACCTTCTGGTAAAGAACTGCAAGGTTTCGATCATCAAAAGGAAGGGACCCAGTAAGAATCACATACAAGATAACACCACATGACCAAACATCAGATGTGGCACCGTCGTACCCTCTGTTGGTGAGAACCTATAGATATAGTTAGAGATTGTGAGCAGAGACATAGCAACCCACAAAAGGTCTAAAAGTAAATTCAGATGGTTAGGAATATAAGGAAACGAGGTTAATTGTTACCTCCGGGGCAACATAATTGGGACTTCCACAAGTTGTGTGCAGTAACCCGTCATCCTTATGGCATTCAGAACAAATTAAAGAAGAAAGAAATTATCTGATTAAGTTTCATGTAGGAATGCATAGAGCCAAACATGAGATAATTATGAAAAGGGCTGCATCTGTAGTACCATACCCTAAAATGTTGAGGTAAAGCACTGAGGCCAAAATCTGATATTTTTATGTTTCCTTCCGCATCAACAAGAATGTTTTCAGGCTGCCATTTAACAAACAAATATGAGAAACAAGCAGTTGAGAGTAAGTCATACAATGACTACCAAATAGTCTTCAGCCCTCCTTATATATTTTGGAGTCCTTCCATCTACTAGTTCGAACTTTTAAAATGAAATCTTTACATAATACCAAAGGTTTTCATCGACCCCATTCTCTCCACGTATCCATAGTACATAGGCCAAAGGTGCGGGAGAATGTTGGGTCATCTTCAGCCCCCTTATACGGTGAGCGTCCCTCTACTTACTAATTCGTACTATTGAAATGAAAACTTTACACAACCCCACACTAAGTCTACAAAATGACAGCCAGGAGACTTCATCGGAATCCAATGGAATCTTTGCCAGGTTACCACAACTTGATGGTACCGAAAAACTTAGGTACAACGTCCAAGGTTCAAACCAGGTGAAGCATGCTGATTTTCTGCCATTAGGCCCGTGGTACTTGTATATTTTTGTTCAATAAGAATATGAATGACGATGTTTAACAACACAGAATACCTTTAAATCCCTGTGGAAGACACCTTTGTCGTGGAGGTAGCCCACACCATCAATTAACTGTTGGAAGAGTCTTCGGCCTTCGGCTTCAGGGAGCCTCTCTTTTAATGCCTAAACAAAGTTCTCAAAATGTCATAAACCACAAGGTCTAATCGGAACAGCTCAATAAACAACGCAAGAAAATGGTATGCAGTTTAACAAGTATGAAAGAAATAGAGGTCCCTTACGATTCTGTCAAATAGTTCACCACCATTCACATATTCAAGGATCATGTAAATCTTCGTCTTGCTTGCCAAAACCTGCTAATTGAGCAGTTTAGCCAAGAGGAAATGGTTAGGGGTGATTCACTAAGCCATAAACCAAAAAATGAAAATGAATCATTGATAGGGTTCTCAATGGTCCAGGTACTTGATCCTATAAATATCAGATCAAATTATTTTAACACACATAGATACCTTTCTCCGCTTTATATAAATAGCTTCGAGGTGTATACAACAAGTTTCATACATAGAAATTAAAGTTCTTTATGTGAAAAACTATATATTTAAAGGGCGTATCTAATGCACGAGGCTTTTACCATTGTAGAGTCTAAGAGGGCTAATGTACTGCCATTGCTTTGCAATAAGGCTGTTTCTAGATTCGAACCCATGACCATTAGATTATAATGGAATAATCTTAACATTGTGCTAAGGCTTGCTAACGGCGAGACATAGGGATTTTTACTCACACCCTCTCAATGAGTAGTGAATCCGTATTCACTCCTCCCCATTCATCTTATGAACTACTTTCTACTAAGGTTCTATTTGTTCCTACATAAACGATAAAAAAATAAAAAAAAAGGAGAAATTTTCTATAAGAAGTGTAAGAAAGGATTTCTTTTGACAGAAAATGTACAAAAACAAAGAAGAACAAAGAGAGTAAATTATCATTTCAACAATGATGGAATTTATGTATTTATATCTGCTCTCCAATTCAAATTTTTTTTTCCCTTTCACATCCTACCATAGCCTTAGTTTGCATCGGAAAAATAAATAGCTCATGTAAATTATTTAGAGGAACCCACCCCATTATCTTCCGTCGAGTGAGGTCAATCGGTAATCATTGTTACATGCTACCTTCACAATCATTGTCACATGCGATATTTTAAAAAGTGAACATCTTTCTTAGTAGCGGGGTCTGGGGAAAGAATAGGAAAAGTAATTTCAGTATATTTCTGACCAGGAACGGGACCTATCACAAGAATATTTTTTTTAGTAGGTCAATAACTCTGAAAAGATAGATTGCCTATCTTTTCCTTCATCTCGGGAGAAATACGATCGGGAGGAGCTAATTCGAATCCCTCAGGTAAAATAAGAACAACCCTACATTTAAAGCCCTTTTTTTACCATTAGCAAGAACTTGTTTCAGTTGCATATCATAAGGGATTCCAACAACTGCTTCAAGTACAGTATCAGGAAGTATCGCTTGTGGAACCTCAATATCCACGGGCTTATTAGCTAAATGGCAATTGGCACATACATACTACCTTCACAAAATTATTGTATTAAGGGAAAATTACACAGACACCCCTTTACTGTTGTGAAACTACATAGAACTATCCTGTCTTTACAAAAGTTACAAAGAATACCCCTCTAACAATTTTATCATACATTCTCACCTACACTGTTACTTTCAACTTAACGGTAGAAGGTTAATTTTTTTTAGGACAAAAATACCCTTAATAAGTGTAAAATGACCTAAAAGGGTCTCAACGAATTCTTTTCTAACAGAAGCTAATCAAGTTCCCCTTTCCCAGTTCCTGTTGTTGTTTTGATTAGCCAAGCAGTTCATGGGTGTTAGGAAAAATTGATGGGTAGAAGGATCAGTACTCGATACGTGGGTCAGCCTGCCAATGTTGCCACTGCCGGAGCTCTATCGAGAAACTCCACTGTGAGCGTGACAGCATTGCCTCAAGGGCGGAGGAGGAGGCGGTGATGGTGGAATAGGAGAATCCGACGGAAAACCCTCTCCAGATTTTTGGTTTTCTTCTCTTTGAAACCCTACCGCTACCAATCCACCATCTACCCTGAATCAGGTGGCACTTCTAGTGGCACCCAGAATCCGGCGGCATCCTTGATTCTGTTATGTTCGACCTCTGTTTTTTCTTGGTTTCTTCCCCTACTCTTCTTCTTCTCGGTTCTTTTTCCCCTTTTTTTCCTTGGTCCAATGCCTTCATATTCTTAGAATAGATTTTGAGATACCTTATTTGGAGTACAATCAGAAGTTTTGAATAGGTATTTCAATTAGATTATAGAGCAGATTATCAAAAACTTGCATAACAGAGGCAACCACAAAAATATTGGATGAAACTTTTATAACATTGCTGAGTAATTTTTTTATTTTTTTTGGAAGACAGAGGAAGAAGAAAGTTGATCTTGGGAGCCCTTGACTAAGAAAGAAAAGCACAAAACCCACTGCCTATTTGAATCCATCGAACCATCTTCTATGGGGGAAAAAAAGCCTCACGTAGAAGTGGAAATGGTGTCATTTCCTCCTCCTAGATTCTTTGAAATCATCAATCATGGTTGCGGCACTGGTTTTCTTCTTTTGATCCTTTATTTATTATTTTACTTCTAATGTCCGAGCTTATTTATTATTTAATTCTAATGTCGAAGCTTGTTTATTGATGATGGATGCGGTGGAGTTGCCTCTTCCGATGGCTGGGGCTGTCTTGAAGAGGTGGAGTTGCCTCTTCCGTTTTGATTGGACTCTGATTCCTTTCGTGCCTGAAAACTACTCATTGGGCTCGAACTTTCTTCTTTATCTCGCCGAATTTTTTTCGCTGGTTTCACGTACTCAGGTAATCCATTGGAAAAACATCGTTTATTGTTGATTTTACAGATCGGATCTATAAAAGTTATTTATGCTGATTCGTTTTATGTATCGGTTGTCCTTTTCGATTGTAATAGTTCTGATTTCGCTTCCTTTTGTGGTCTTTCATGATATTTAGATCTATCTGTGCCTGCTTTGATGCAAAAAGTGAGGTTCTTTTGTTTAGGAAACACGATGTGTTCTTGATTGTATAGGGAGGAGATGTTGAGGAGGTGAAGGATAGGGTGGGTTAGAGGGAGGTTCATCCATAGAGGATTAGGTGTGAAGAACATGAAAGGGATTAATCTCTTTTAAAGATGACTCGATTTGTCTTGAAAATTATTCACCTGAACTGTAATTGTGATTTTAGTTTTGTTACAGAGTGGGATATCTTACTTGATAGTTTTATTCTCTTCTTTTTATATGAGTTTTGGTTTTTGTTGGATATGGCATCCGAGAGATGAGAGATTAAAGAATGAACAGAAAGTGTGATGGCAAATGAAAAGAAGACTCTTGGGAAGAAATTACTAAAGGTACTTTTGTCTTAAAAAAAAATTGACTCTCTGCCGTTAATTTGAAAGTAACGGTGTAGGTGAGAGTGTACGATAGCATTATTAGAAGGGTATTCTTTATAACTTTTGTAAAACCAGAATAATTCTGTGTAGTTTCATAACAGTAGAAGGGATGTCTTGTATAATTTTCCCTTGTATTAATTATTGCTTCGAGTTACCGCAACAGACCACTTCTACGACCTTTTCACTAAGGCCCCACACGCGATTCAGTAACTAGCGCAACTTGGATCTATCTGGCTGCGAGGCGGCCCCACCCCCACCCCCACCCCCACCCCCCCCCCACCCCCCCGGTGGTATACAAAGACAAATGGCACGTTACTCATTGTTTATCCAGTAATATCGCACCACATGGGATATAGATTAAAACAAAAGATAAGGGAATAAAAAAAGGAAGACGTGGAAACCAGGTCAGTCTTTTTTGGTGGCGGTTGTGGTGGCTGAACCGCCGCGGAAGGGGAGAGAACGTGCCGTCCAGAAACCCTTCTAACGACATGATCTCTGTTGTAATAGTATAATATATAACCTAAAGAATCTAATTTAAGTATATAATTTGATATGAAAATTCTCCAGATGGATTTTAGGAAGAGCAAAGAATAAGATTCTTGTCTTCAGGCGTTTTCCGCGGAGCTTTTCAAGATTACGGGATCAATTTTGCAACAAATACGCAACTAAAAAAACATAGTGGATTGCGGTATAATGGGAGAAAGAAGTTAAAATTTTTATTCAGTTACATTATACCTACACCACCATGAAAGCTTAAATGAAAAAACTAAGCACCCAGAGAAGTTAAGAAGAAGAAGAAGAAGAAGAAGAAGACATACCTCATGCAATCTGACCACGTTTGGATGTTTCAGGAGCTTGAGGGTTCCGATTTCTCTCTTTAGCTGTGATGTTTTAAACAAAGAAGCTTAACAACTTGTAAATAAAAAAAACAAAAAAAACACAGGATAGGAGTGTAACACGGTGGAATGAAAGCCGATTAAAAGTATTGACCAACTTAAATTAAAAAGAAGCGAAGTACGAAATTTCGAGAAACCACAAGACAAATCAGACAATTCACTGACTCATTCACAACAACAATGTAGAAGCAACGAGTACAGTGGAAAAGGGCAAAAGAGCTCATTGAAATGCAGAAAGTACGAAAGAGAACAACGTCTAATCAGAGAAAGACAAAAAATTCAGAAAATAGAAAATCCGATCTTCAGGAGGAAGGCGTGACAAATCAAAATCAGAAAAAAACACAATGGAAAAGAGGGAAATGATAATTTCGTGGTGAATTCAGATTTGAGAGAGAGAGGGAGAGAGACCTGTTCGCTAATTTTCAGGTCAAGGATCCTTTTTCTGTCCAAGATCTTAACAGCAAATCCTTGGCCGGAGTCAAAGTGCCTAGCGTATTTCACCTTTCCGAAATTCCCCTCTCCCAGAGTTCTTCCGAGCTCGTACTTCCCCAGTTGCATTCCCTTCTTCTCCACCTCTCTCACCATGAAAATATCAAGCACCACCACGACTACCACCGGCACTGATTTACTGAATCGACCAACCTCCAAAACTCCAAGACCCACCTGCCTCTTTCAATTGGGTTCCTCTCGGGGGCGTATCAAAATAAAATTAACGAGAAACGAGTTGAAAGTGGTGGATCCTCAGTCACTGTCACGCTTTTATCTCGAAAAGCACGGTTGCCTAAACGGAACAACAGGACGAGACTTAAATGTAAACACATACACAGATGCACCGTTACAAAAAGCTTATTATATATAACATGACCAGGTAAGCGTTAAGCGTACCCTTTTGCTTTTTTCCCTTTTTATATTATACAAAGCTTCTTAGACAATCTTAACGAGGCCCAGGGCGGTCGGCTTTTGAGAACCAGCTCGGATTCTCCTGACATGTCAATCTGTCATGGAAGAACTTTCCGATCCCATCTGAGTGGATTTTTTTTTTTTTTTTAAATTCAGTTTCATCACTCAATCCCGTAAAAGCCTACAGATTCCTCCATTATTTTGTATCTTTTTAATAATCCTACACCGTCATGGAGAGGAGTTTTTCTATGCACATTCCAATGGTAAGTAGCATGTCAAATTCAGTCCAGGTGTTGCGGATATATAAAGCAAAAAGGCCCCAAAAAGAGAGTTGAATGCATGATTTTTTTGAGGTGATAGTCTTTATCAATCGAATTACTTATTTTGAAAATTTATAACTTAAAGTTTTGTTCACATGTTTTCAAAAGATTAAAATTAATCTAAAAAATAAAACTATGAAAATCATTTTTTTTTATCGGATCCAATGCATCCGAAGATGAGCACAAGGGGGATAAAACTACAACGAATGTGGTCAAAAAGTGTCGAACATGGCACAGTTCAAAACACACGATAGTGTGCAGGGCTTCATAATAAAGCCATGAAGGTCCAAATCAACTAGAGGGTGCATGAAATTGTACCTGTCAACATTACAGCCAGACCTAAGGAAAACAATGTGAGAAAAATAAAAAAAGAGAATAATTATAGGGGATATAATCTTATCTTGTGGTGGGAGCTTTTTCTATTATGATCCAATGGCATGAGTCGTGCAACACAAATATCAATACATTGATATATATGCTGAATGATTTCCAATCGTTAGATCACGGTTGAAGAAACTGCCAACATGAGACAGATTTTTTTTTTGATTTTATGTGCTGCCACATATTATGTGTCATCTCATATAAAATTAAAAATTAAGTAAAAAGAAAATATAAAGACACGTCCACATTACGAACACTTTTCCCTTAAATTTCCATGTTTGTTTATTATTTTGCCACGGGAAATTAGACACGCTTGGTACTATTAGTTGGATTAAGGTTTCATCTTTAGTCATAGTCATTTGTCATTGTATTTCGAAAACTATTTTAAGTATTTCACGAGATTCTTGATGGAGCACCATTACGATAATCACTCTACTGAGCTGTCTGAAAATAATATTTATTTGCCGATTCCCTTTTTAACCAAAGTCATACTACTCTAAGATGCGCTGATTTTGGGGTTCTTTAATGCTCCCTCCGTGAAGATTTTATAATGAATAGTCAATTCCTTAATTACACGTAAAGACACCGTGATGAATAATACTACCCCATAATAGATTTTTTTGACATAAGAAGGGGGAAAGGAATCTAGATCCTCCGTAGCGCTGCCAGTTGAGGGGATTGACAAAGGAGTGCATCTGCATGGATGATTCAAATCCTCTCCTCCCAATGATTTGGGAGGAGGGGGACGTCTCCGTTGGATGGCGGACACATAGGGTCGGGTGAATCCGAGCCCTCCATCTGAGCTAACAACCCTTGTGGGCTCAGCTTGTCTGCTCGTTGTCGACTTGGATGGAGGGCTTGGATTCACCCAAGCCCCACTTGTCGATCATCCGACAGAAGGGTCCTCCCTCCTGAATCACTGGAAGAAGAGGATGTGAATCCACATCCACATGTACTCTCAGCGGCCGAATGCCTCACTGCTACAAAGGATCCTTTATCCCTCTTCCCTACTATCAATGCGAGAATGCTTTTCTACATCCTTTCACCTCCCTGACATTTTTTTTTTCTACTTTACAATGTGGGCTCTTATAAATGATCTCCCATGAGATGATTGGTGTAGGATTAAGACATTTTACCCGATACTGTTGGCATCAAGAACCCTCCTTCGAGCGTCCTTCAATGGACTATCAAATGCCAGTATTTGCATCTAACTGCATGGACATCGTATCAACCTAGGGGACACTGTAGGTTCATTCGCTCTAAATTTTTATCACCATGGGAAAGCGTCATATTTCTTATATTGAAGTGTTGGCTGCCAAGCTAGTGAGTTTTGGCTAAATTTGAGAGGTCAAAATGACTGATTCTTCTACCCCCATCAGATGCATACTATGTGATCCAATTTCTCCATCTATATCCGTTTGGAGCTTTACTGGGCGCCCGGGCTCTCTATGGACCACCATGTGGTGGGCCATCTTGGCACACTCCAAATAAATAAAAAATTAAAAATAAAACCCATTGATATCTGACTTTCTGGGGATCTAAGGGCCACGTAAATTACGGGTCAGGAAACCGACTTATTCGGAATACAAGGGAAGTTGTCCTCGGTGCTTTTGCTAAATCAACAGAATTGGCTTAAACCGCCTCTCTCAAGTTTTCTTATAAATGATAAAATAGCCAGAATTATTAAATAGGTATTATAAGTGCTACGTAGGGGTGCAAGTTTTGCCCAACGTACTTGAACCCTGCCCTTCTGAGTTCGGATAAGGCTGGGTTTAGGTTCATGTGTTCGTGAAATTCTGATCGAATCAAGCCGAATCTGAATTGAAATCTAGGACTGAGTCCAGCCTGGCCTGTTCAATCCAACCAAGTTGGTATTGTGATATATATATATATATATATATATATATATATATATATATATATATATATATATATATATATAAAATATACAATTGTATATTATTTTTGTAATTCTAAATTTTTAATTCTCATTAAACTAGTTCTCTATTTTATGGTTTGCATTTATTAAATTTTTAGTAGAATTTCATAGGTTCATTTACAATTAAAAAGAGAGTTGAAAAACAAATCAACAACATATGTGTAGTGAAAGATTGAAAAACAGGATCAGCCCAACCGGTAACCAAAAAAAAAAAGAAGTGCCAGACAAATCATTTTCATATTATTTTAGACCCTCTGTTGTTTCTAACTTACAGATCAAGATCTTTTTGAAATAAGACAAAAAACATACAAAAAAGAATACATATTTTAAGTACATTTTTAGGAGTTCGAATCGTCTCCTATGCGTACGGGCATAGGAGAGATGGGGAGACCATTGGATGGCCGCCACATGGATAGGCAGTCATCCAACGATCTTTTTTTTGTTCGTTGGTAGTTGCAGAGGAATGAACGGAAGCGCCCAAAACCGAAATGGGAGAGGAGAGAAAATGGTGGAAGACCCAAAAATTGAAAGGAAAGTGAAAGTAAAACAGAAGAAGGGAGTTGGTTGACGAGTGGTAAGGGGAAGGTAGGAGAAAAAGAAGGGGAGTTCTTGTTTTTCTTGAGTGGATTTTCGGTTGTTGGATTGAGGGTTTTCGAAGGAGAGAGCTTGCAAAGGAAGAAATCGCAAAAATTGGGAGGACGATTCAAAAGAAAGGCTACCTGAATTCAATTCGTCATCAGGCATGTTTTTCGATTTTTAAGTTTTTTAATCTCTGATATCTTTCTTTTAAGATTTTCTAAATTTGGCTTCTCAGTATTTGATTTGCTTCTTCAAAATCAGTTTTTTTTTTTTTTTTTGTATATATCTCAAATCGTCTTCTCAGTTTTCACCGATTTTTGTTTCCCTTTCTCTGAGTTCTCAAACCGATTTTCGTTCCTTAATCTCAAGGTTTCTCATTGATTTCTTTTTCTCCATTTCCTAGATTTTCTAGTCTGTTGCACATCATATCTCTATTCCCATCTTTTTTTTTTTTTTTTTGTCAATCTTCTTTAAATAGTCTCGCCGATTTTTGTTTTCAGTTTCCTCTTACTTTCCACTTCTCCATCTTTGGTTTTGGCAGTTCTAATCTACTTTCAAATTCCTTTGCTGGTGATTAGAGAATGAGGGTGAAAGAAGATCAGACACTCATCGAACGGTCCTGGTGTCATTGTAGCACCGTGGCTCGGGGACTCTCACTCGTCTACTATCTCTCCTATGCCCATACGCAAAGGAGATTATTCGGATTTCATTTTTAGAGGTGTCATTCTGACACTCCTTATATTTTAAGACGGTATACTTATTCTAGATAATGGATTTACTAAATTTCTAATTTGGGTAATGGAATTTACTATTTTACTATTACTGTTCCGGGAATCTTTCAGTTTGTCTCAGATGCGAATCTCGTGACTTAAGCATTGGCCAGCTAAGAAAGAACAACCGAGATTAAGAGTTTAAGACCATAGCAAGATGTTTATATCAAGCAATAAGCGTTCGTCACTGGTTCGTTTATGAGGAGTTAGTTTTGTTATTTCAAGGAATGGGTTTTAATGATGTGACATTTCCTTTCCTTATCGTGCATATATATATACACGATTGTATAGGGAAGCTTTTGCCAAAGGTGAAAGTCATTGTGCTTTGTGCACGGCAATGCACACGTTCACATCGGTGTGGAATACCATTTCTGCCCCTCCCTATTGGAGAGAAGGTGCACGAGACCGTATATTTGCATGGTCGTGACCGGGTCCAATCTATGATGTTCATATATATATTAAATGTAATCAAAAGTAAAACTCTAACAGAACAGAAAATTAGGGTTGGTTAAATAAACAAGACAAAAACACTATCTTCCAATTTAGAATTTCGGAGGCAAAAAATAAATAAATAAATAAAAAAGAAGCAAAAATTGATGAAGTTAATCTGGAAAAAACGAATGAATGCTATGTAACCAAAATATCTATTCTTACAAACTAGTTGTTATCAAATCTTGGAATGATGATGATATTGAAGACACACTTGCATTAATTTGAAGAAAATTAGGGTAAAATCAAACAACCAGAAGAAGATATAACGTAATGACTGCAGATGATGAATCTGAAGGATGATTATGGAAGAATCAAACATCAAACAAGGTGTATAAAGAATGGAGATAGATAGGAAAATGTACCTGTTTAGATTTTTGAGAGACGGCGAGGTTCTGAGGAATGGAAGGAAGCGATACCTTTGCTTGGAGAAGAAAACACAAC
The DNA here is from genome assembly GCA_028583415.1 of Protea cynaroides. NCBI lineage: Eukaryota > Viridiplantae > Streptophyta > Magnoliopsida > Proteales > Proteaceae > Protea > Protea cynaroides. Next base: position 1,335,453 of record CM053275.1, on the reverse strand, counting down.
ACTGAATCGTAAATCATGAAGGAGAGGGAGAGAGGCGTACGAATTCTCTTTGCCAACGACGAGTCGATGGCGACAAGTTCTCTCTTCCGTCTTCCTTCTTGCGAGTCCACCTTTCAATTTTGAATATCTACCTCTATCTCTCGCTCTCTGTGAAAGAAAGGATATTTTTGGTTTCAACTTCCAAGCATGCGATATATGAAAGGAAAACTGAATCCCTCATTTATTGTCTTTCCGAAAAAGGCGCGTGTAATAAAAAATTAAGAAATGCCAACTGAATTCTTCCGCGTGTTAAAAATTCTTTTAATCACCATTTTGTAAAAAAATCTCACGCTAGTCACGTGGGGATTCCTCTACCCTCACCACGTGAGGCTGTGAGCCCCTGTTGAATGAAAGTATGACTGTTGCACCGTGAAATGCGTGGTATGACAAAATCCCTGTTATCGATAGCGTGAAAAATGCATGCCTAATTTTTTTTTTTTTTTATAGTCTTGCACATCTAACTACAAAAGGTAGAGTTATTTTTAAATGGTAGAGTGATCTAGAGTACACGAAGGTTCAGCAGCCAGTCTCTTGAAGGAGTGAGAAAAATAGCTTGAATTTTTAGGAAGAGAGAGAAAGACAGTAGCACACACCGTGTGTTACTTCCTGTTACAGGTCGCCGAAGAGAAAAAAGGATTCGGAATTCAGAGAAGAGAGAGATAGAGACAGTAGTACACACACCGCTTAGTGTTATTTCTGATCACAGGTCGCTAATTAAAATCTGCCATCACGTTACAGGGGCCACCAATGATTAATTTAGAAATCCAAACAATAATAGTATGAGAAGCGAGTAAAAAGAAAAAAGACCAAAAGAGTAATTAATTAACTTTCTTTACCTTAAGAGTAACTTGTGATTTATAGAATGAGGATTAGAAAGAAGACCCTAATCTTGATAGGAAGTGGTTTAGGTCACATGGTTATCTTTATGGAGAGTTTGAGTCCCTTAAGGACTAGTGGACTTCATTAGCATTCATGACCTAATTTTCGTCTAATATTTGCCACATGTCAACCACCCATTGGTGGACAGTTCTTTATGCATACCATGAGCCAAAAAAGGAGAAGATGTTCAACCCTTTCCAAATACCGTTTTCACATGTCCACCAGAGTGAAGAGGGTTCCGATTTCAGATCTGCAATAATATTTCTTAATTTTTGTTTGATCAATGTTTTCCTCTTCCATGCCCATCGACATTATAAGTTAATTACCAGAGTCACACACTGAACACATTTAACTCGTTTAGTTGACCATTTTGCTCAAGAATAGAAAAGGAAGAAAGAAATACCAGCTCCTTGATTTAGAGGAGTGGTTGAGAGAGAAAGCGATAGGAAACTTGAAAGAGTGATTAAAAAGCTTTCAATGTTCATTCACTCAATATCATATTCCTTGGAAGTGGAAGGGATGTAGACACATCTATTGCAATAAATTAGACACCATATCAATATCTAAGGCCGTGTCTGGAAATCAAGAAAAGAAAAGAAAAAAAAAAAAAAAACATAATAAAATAAGAGTAATGATGAATTTATGTTTCTATCTATCTCTTTTATTTAAATTTTTTTTTTCTTAACATCCAAACATAGCTGAAGGAAAAGGAAAACCATACTACAACCCTGTTTGTTTTGTTGCAAAATTTGCACACTTTCCAAGTCTTTTTGCCTGCAAATTATGTTAAAATAAACAATGGAAAGCCTTATTTTATAAGAAAATTCTCATTTTTTGCCTTTTTATATGGATACATATGGAGCCTAGGAAAGCATAAGTATTTTGAGATGAAGTTTTTTTTTTTTTTTTTTTTTTTTTTTTTTTTTTATGTATAATTTGAAGGAAAAAAATTTTCACCTAAAAATCATTACATCATCCCAAGAACAAAAATATCTCGAAGATAACGTTTGTAATCTTAAGGCATTTAATGTTTTTTTTGACTAATTCGAACAATACAGTAAAAAAAATGTTTTATAGTCAATAGTAAGATCATTCTCAATGATTATGATGCCTTTGCACTACTGATGGGAGCGTGCATAGGGGATCCCTCGATAAGGAGCAAGGGAAGAAAGAGAACAACTGATTAGGAGACAGAAAGGGAGGGGTTGGCATAGTTCTTACTCTGCCATTAAGAAAATCTTAAAAAGAAATGGGATAAATAATTCTAAAGAATTGTAATGTAAGTGTGTAACGAATTCTCTCACATACTTATTTTTTTTTTCTCCTAAAAATAAATAAAATATTAAATTCTAGCTTAGAAATAATTCACACTAAGGAAATTTTCAGACTATTAAATATGACAATATTAAATTTGGGAACAAAAAACATATGGTGTGACATTCATAGAAAAAAATCATATAGCTAAAAATTTTTTGACATAAAAAATGAAATTTTAATGGGACCTGACGAGACCCTAGGTGACCTAAGTATGATTTTGCGTAATGATGCCAAAGGAATGTAATTTTTATTGGTAACTTTTCAATGCAAAAACAATACCATGAAAAGTTTAATATATAATAAATCTGCATATAATATCTTGAAGCTTGATTTGCAATTTCTATAGGATTTGATTAATCCGATTTTGATTCCTAAAATTCTTTTGGCACTCGTTGGGTTCTTTCAGTCATAATCCAATGGTTTTCAATGGCTAAATTATGAATTTACCACTGAAATCCCTCAAACAATAACATATGATTTAGGTAAACAAAAAAACAAAAAAACAAAAAAAAAAAACAAAAAAAAAAACTGCAATGTCGTGAGCATCAATCATGAATCATGACCTGAAGTAACGTCTCATCTTCAACTTGTAAATGTATCATGATTTATGTAAGGGCTTATTTTTTGGGTATTTGAAGGGCCGATTGTTCAATAAGATAATAATCAGAAGCATCTTCATTATTGAGGAAAAGATACAAATAAATATCACAATCACACTAACAATTTTCCAAAAAAAATTATTTAAAAGGTCACCAGCACTTTATATAATAGAATTTCATCTGAATAAAGATGTTTCTTGCAGTGGCAGAACTAAATGATTCTTGTTCGAGGCATGTAGCAAGCCGAAAGGGTAAGAAAGCAATTATAATCGGACCCGAGTAGGGATGTAAATGGATCAAATACGGTTCTGATGTGATTATATCGAGATAATCTTAAATGGATATGGATACAAATCTAATGTGGATTTTTTTACTGTTCGTTTACATCTTTTCCTCATTCTTTACAACTTGTTCAATCTTCAAGATAATTAGTTACTTAATTTTTTATTATTAATTGAGAATCTATACAAATTGGATAAATTGTATTCCGGATTATCTGAAAACATCTAAATGGATACGGATAAGAATAGGATTCGGGTTTTCAACTATCCAAATGTGAACCTAACGGAATTTGGCAGTTAAGGTTGCACATCCCAAATCGGTTTCCATCACTGTATGTACTCTTAATCGTCCCCTATTCGTTGGATCACGACTGGAGAGTCTGCTCAACTGGAGAGGAGCTCTGCGAATTTGGTAGACAGTACCACCCATGCAATCACTGGATCATAAAAGCCGGCCTCTTTTTTCAATCATCTTTCAACAATTTTACCACTAAAAAGAAAAAAAAAAAAAAGAGGAAAAAACTTAACAATGCATTTGCAGGGAAGGGTAACCCCTTCTACAAGGATCCAAATCCTCTCCTGCGGCTGATCCAAGGGTTTGGGGATCAGAGCCCACCTACCAATACATGGGAAGGTAGGCCGACTGAAATCCCACCCTTGGCAGGCAGCAGGAGAAAATTTGGTTGCCTTCTACAAAACCCTGAAACCGCATGTAAACAGGCTAAAAAGGCTACAATACTTACCAGAAGCAAACCTAATTAAAGACCTTATAGATGTAAGGCAAGGACTTGATCACATTACTTTTAAGCCCATGAATTTCTTTCCTTTGTCACAGTAAGGAGCCAATATCCTACCCAACCTAACCTCAAGCTTCTAAAATGGAGTGTGACAAATGGAGGAAGAATCTAACTCTCATACATTGATGTTTGATCAGACTGATTCATCTTGAAGAATTGCCTCAATCTCTCGGGGCATTGCCGCCGGATAATATCCAGGAAGTTCACTTGACCCTCACAACACCGGAGGGTTCCTAGGAGGAGGATTGTTCAGCGCTGAACATTAGTGGCATACATGTCCTGTGAAAGCCAATCCTCTCATGGATAGAATGATACCGTAGCATTTGCTCAAAGTTCTGCAACTTATTTGGAATATTGTTGAAGGAAACTCACCTTTCCTCCTGAAGAATAGAAGGCTGAGTTCTGAACGGCATAGACCAAAAATTAGACAAAGACCATTTATTAATATCTTCTAGTAACATGTTTGGTTGTATGAACTCTTACACCATGCAGAAGTAAGGCTGAATACAAAAGAAACACACGGAGATAGCACAGATTAAGTACCAATTCAGTAAGACAAGATTTAGTTATGGCAGTACCATCTCTCAAAACTGATGTGATAAACTCTTATACGGTTTGAGAGGTTTTGGTTTCCGGAGGAAAGAAAATAAGAAGGAAGAAGAATAACAAGTCCACTGCACAATGTCCATTATTCCGAAGTAATTCACAAAACACAAATATCTTTACATAGAGATGTGTTCCTACGTAAACGTGCAACTCCATGCAACATGGGTACCCCAAGAATAGCAGCAGGTGGAAAAAGAGATCCACTCTTCTTCTCCATGAAGTCTATTCTACCTTCAGTTCCTCAAGAATCTCACAAAATGAGTAATGGATTCTTGATCTTAGCAGAAAGTTGCAACCAAAAAGATTAGTATATATAAAATCAATCGAAATTATTTAATAAATTCAGTATATTTTTTAGAAGAGTAGCCTCTTTCAGATAGGAGATCTACTTGGGAGCTCCCGCCTGCTTTTTCCAGTAGGCAAAGGAAAAAAAAAATTATTCAGAATAAACTCAAAAATGAAAGAATTGTAAAACAGAACAATGTTCGGCATATACATCAACAGTATAATGCCATCCAAGAAAACCCAACCCATCGCTTGTATAATGCCATCCAAGAAAACCCAACCCATCGCTTGCGGTCCAATTACATTTCTAAGCTGAAACTGCCCAAAACAAAAAAAAGAGAGTTTTTCTTCATTGTAGTTGAATAAGATCTCACCACTGGAATCTCATTATTATTATTCCCCTCCTACTGAATGAATGTCTAAATGTCCTTTCCATTGTAATCAGTGATTTTTTTTTTGATAAAACACTGATCAGTGATGGATGAAGAGATTCTCCCTCCACAAAGAATCTCAACTCCAAATAAACCCCTTTATATGGTCCATCACAGATCATAGATGTCGATGTCGATCTATACATTCCTTAAAACTCTTGAGGAGACCAAACTAGTCCAGCAGTAGGGATGCCATACAATCACATATGGCAACTCTTTTCCTTGAGAGATTCTTCTGTATCTTTTCTTCCACTCCACATATTCTCACATTAGGAAGAAACTACATAAATACTACCTCTTCTTAGGACCTAATAGAGCATTCACTTCTGGCCACTTCTAAAAGCATTAAGGCAATTCCAATGGTGAAATTCATTATACCAAGGGCTCGACTTGTTGAAAAATTAACAAGAGTCTGACCAGGTTGATTTTCCAGCAAGAAGACCAATGCAGAGCCAATCATAGATCCAGCAACCCTAGCATCTGCAAAACGTCTGAACATACTGGGGATATCGTGGCTGTAGTTTTCCCCACGTGAAACTCAAGCTGCCTCCAGAAGAATGCATACGGTTTCAGAACCCCGTAGACAAAAATTCCAAGTACTTGAGACTCTGCATCCATCAGATAAAATAACTCACTACACACCCCTGCACATGTGCATGGCTGAATAGAAGAACCATGCAAGATCAATACAGATTTTAACATCCAGCCAGTTAGATGACATGTAAGATGCACTGATAACCTCCAAAAATCAAAACTGCTGGAGAGGATTTGCATCAGGCAGGTTATTGATTTTGATATGTAAAAAGTAAAAACCAAGGTTCAAAATTTTGGATTTCAGCCAGATATTGAGCCCCTGCTGATTATATTTCTCAAGTAAATTTTGGTAGTCATTTCAATTTGACTTCTGTTAAACAAATTTCATGAAATTTTCACATTTCGGGCAAAATTTCGAACCATGGTAAAAACTGAAAAGATTAGGTACTCACCAAGACTAAATGATAAAAACCCCAAAACAAACAACTGATGAGAAAAGGCAAACACTATAACATAAAATAAAAAAATTAACAAAAGAAGACCATGCAAACAAAACAAAGTGAACAAAGTTGAAAGAAAGAATCCTCATAGCATATCCACGGAAAAGCAAGATCTACATTTAAATCCAAGATTCCATCAATGAGAAGTTACTGTGCAGCCAATGTCAAGATGAACATTCAAACAGAATGCTTTTAGAATAGTCTTACGACCACATATCTATTAAACAAGATATATATATATATAGGGAGAGGTTTCCCCTCAATGCAACTGTTGGGAGAATCTCCCACAATGCACAAATAGGTATGCAGAAATTGGTATATTCAATGAGGCCCACAAAGTTGGGGGGGGAAGAGAGAGAAGAGATAGATTGTGAGTAATGTGAGAGATTGTGGGAAAGAATTCCCACAGTGACGCAGTTCCTCATTATATAATGAGGATAATAATGAGGAACTGCAGAATAAGTTAGAACACATTATCAATGGTCTGTATCATGTAAATGATGATTGGCTGATTGCTATGCACATAGCTAACACTGACGGAGAACATCGAAGACTCAGAAATACTACTTACAAAGTCAACATTCTTACGAGGACTCCTTGCACGTTTTTTTATTATGCCCAATAACCTTGCATCTACTACACTGGAGTTGTCGTTTAACTATCTCCGGTAGTCCAATCTGCTTATTCTTTGGTCGGCCTGGTGGACGACGAGTGGGAGGAGGTGTTACTGTGACCGTCACATTAGCTGATTCTTTCAGTGTGTGCTCATCTATGTTTGGAACTGGGTGTATAGACTCCGAATAAGTTAATCGGTAACACTCAGTTGTGAAATATCGAGAGCAATGATCATATGGGCTCCGACTAATGCATTCAAAAACAGCAATAGCATGCAAGCATGGCAAACCTGTAATTTGCCATCCTTTGCAACTACAGTCCCAGTGATCAATATCAACTTGTTCTATGGAATCACCACGAACCTCAAATGTGCTACCAGGTGAGAAAAGAACTTCAAGCGAACGGGCTTTCAATGTCTCTTTTTGCAGCTTTTCCTCCATTGATGGAGTTAACCTTGTCAACCATTGATTGGATTCCACCCTACGTGTGTAGATCAGCTCCATCATCTTACCACGTATCACATCCACCATCTGTGTTATAGGTAAATCGTCCACCTCTGAAACCCAGCTGTAGAACATTTCTCCAAAGTTGGCTGCCATATGGTTATACCGTGCACCACCAAATAATGCATTTGCCCAATGTTCAGGCTCACTTTGTACAACCCAATTATAAGCTTCCAGTGAAATACTTTTGATGCTTTCTAAGCATTTCTGAAATCCTTCGAGTCTGGGTGCATAAGCAGCAGCATAAAAATCTGCAACTATTAGACGCATCACTTCATGAGAAAACTGCCCCTTTATGTCTCTCTTAAACTTCTCAGAAAGGTAACGAAGACAATAACCATGGTATGCATTCTCAAATATCTCAGCTAAAGATTCCCTTAACCCTTTCTGTCTGCCTGCAACAAATGTTATGGATCTTGATGTGGAAACAGCAGATTTTAATTCTAGTAAGAACCAATGCCAATTATCATCAGTCTCAACATCTACAACAGCAAATGCAACTGGAAAAACACCATCATCTCCATCCATTGCTGTCGCGGCCAACAAAGTCCCTTGGTATTTTGAGTTCAAAGGTGTGCTGTCAAGGAAAAGTAGAGGGCGGCACCCTTGTTGAAACCCAGACAAGGAGGGATGGAATGAAACAAACAGACGATGGAAGCTCGAGTCCTCTTTGGTTGCGAATGTCGCAAAACTACCAGGATTTGTCTCCTTAATTTTCTCACAGAAGAATGGCAATTGGTTGTAAGCATCTTTGTATGAACCCTGAAGCTGTTCCTTTGCAATCTCCTTTCCACGCCATGCCTGAGAATAGTTCAGTTGAATCCCATATTCTTTTTTAATGTCAACTGCAATGTCCTTGGGCTTGTAATTTGGGGACTCTTTCAGCTTCTCCTTTATGATACTTGCTACCCAGCTTCTTGTTGCCCGATAACCAGCAGTCACAACACCACCTTCACATGTGTGTGTTGGGGTCATTCTCTTAATACAAAATAACTGGGTTGTTGACAGCTTTGATGCATGTATCCGCCATGGACAACCTTCAGCTTTGCACAGGACAGTTACACGGTTAGGATCATTTTTCTTAAATCTGTAGGCAAAACCATGTGCAATGGCATACTTATGCAAAGCATCACGAAATTCGTGAACACTATTAAACCGCTGGTCCACACCAGTTATGGCATTTTCCCATGATTTATTTTTATGATTATTTCCATCTTTAGAGTTAGAAAAAACATTAACAGAAACAGGGGTAATAAAAGGTATGTCCACAGCAACAGCAACAGCAGCAGCAGCATTATTTGGCTCAACTACGGTGGTGATATTTGGGGCATCAACAACGACATCCATGGGGGTATCAACAGGAGCATCTGCAGGAACCACTGCTTCAGAGAAGGTGGTCCTGCTTGACCTGCATGATCAAATGTATCCATGAGAGTTCTGTCAAGCCACAAACAAGGGGTAAAAGTTAGGGGAGATTCAAGGACAATTACCTACTGGCAGGCATGCTGGAGACAACATGGGCGATGGTATCTCCTGTTAGGACATAGACATCCACAGTGATAGAGTCCCCATGAAAATTGATCATGCGCTTCAGGTCTTTATCATTGGAGACAGTAATGAGAGTCTTCCTGTTTCCTGGGAGGAAGTACTTGATAGACATGGTACCAATGTTACAGTTACACATTTCAGCCAATTCCCATTTGAAATCATTAAACTGTGTTTCCTCATCAATATCAATAGCATGGGCATCTCCACCATTGTATGACAACGAACCATCTTTTTCGGTCACAAACTCACCACCCGATTGGCAAATAGCTATAATTTTCCCCCCAGCCATGGCCTAGCGGAAACAATGAAAACAAATGCACAAATTTATTCAGATACATTTATAAGCAAAAATATAGAGCCTTGTAAAAAAGATGGGCAGCAATGTGAGTTCTTTCACGGGAACCGTGGTACGCTAACCACGGACAACGTCAAAACCAAACCGAAGTATAATCATACACCCAGATTATTCTAAACGACGAGAACCCCTAAAAAAACCCTTATATGGCAAACAGGCGAAATCCATCTTGTTACCCGCAAACGTAAAAGATTAGATTTTGGAGGCAAGCCGGCAATAAGACCTTTAGAAAAAGCAAGGGGAGAAATCGCGAAGAATACGTTGATGAAAGAAGGAAAGGGCAAAGATAAAATAGCATTCACAACACCGAATTATCATACTTTTAAATATGATGGGCAGCCAAGGAGGATAGAAAAAATCTCTGTAATCCTAACTTTCTTTCACGGTTATAACATCAATTAAGTGAAAGAAATGAAAACCGAAAATTATAATAACCAGAAAAGGAACTCGGATGTATAACAGTCCTGAGTCAATTGCAATACTAATTGCAGTGGGTACGATTTAAAAAAAAAGAAAAAAAAAAAACCCTAGGGCTCCAGAGTAAGAGGTGGCGGCGGAAACCTTACAATTAGATTGAGCTGAGATTAATAAAGGTTCATTCTTCTTCTTTCTTCTGCAGTTCCGCTCCTCCACTTGCTTTCCTCTGTCGGTTCTGAGAGATTGTGGGTGACAGGTGAGTGAAGCTCGCAAAAACTCACACCATCGCGGATCGCTCACATCGCACGCGCAAACAAGAGAAAAAAAAGAGAGACGTCTCCAGGAATCACTGTTGGATCGGTAACAAATGGCTCTCTTAAATGGGCTTTATGGGCTTTGTGGGTTGAAGTTTGGTCCAAGTAAAACAAAATAAAAGGAAATTAAATTAAGGTGGCACTTTGATTAAAAACCTGAAGCCTGGGCAGCCGGCTGGGCCGGGCGGCCATTTCAATCCTCTGCAATTCCTCGAATCATTCATTCCGTCTGTTCTTCCGACGGCGCAAAATATGAGCTTCGCTGTTGTCGCCCTTAATCCGCCTCTAAATCTTTTCTCGAATAATGATAACTCGGTCTCTTTCTCTCTCTCTCTCTCTCTCTCTCTCTATTGTTTGTGACTTGTGAAGTTTCATCTCTCGCTCAAATTGGGTTTGTCCAAATTAATGGGTGCATGTTCTGTGACTTTTGTAAGCAGAATCAGGACGGCGGTACAGAGCACCAAAGCCAGGAAGTCCGTTTCACTCTTCCCAACTATAAGTGGCGTATGGTTATAGCATATGATGGCACCAAATTCTCAGGTTGGTTTTTTGTCCGTTTGTTCTCATCCCAACTAATATATATCTTCAGTGTGGCTTTTCATGTCTTAAAGGTGTAACTCAATGTAACAATTAAGAGTAACAGAAGAAATTTTGGGTATTCGACCTTTGGGTTATCAACAACTCCCTCCACACATCACGCCCCTTTTAGTCAAAGGAACAGGGGAGGAAGATACACTGTTCTAGGTTGTATTTAAGAACTACAAAAAATATTTTACTTTATATTCAAATTGAAAAAAATTTAACAGCTGGTGAGCATTGGTGTTTAGTTGAAGTTTCTTACTGTAACTTTGTTTACCTGGATCTTTGTGGCAGTAACAATGATAAGCGTGAAAAGTTGAACAAAATAATCAGTGGGAACCCTAACATCCATGTGTGTAATGTAGCATCTTAGGGAGAATGAGACCTTTAGTGATTTACCATGACTAAGGTTTGATACTAGTTTCAGCGTCATTGACAGCAATTTCACCCCTTATTGGATTGATTATCTTCGATTCAAAGGTTCTGCCGCCTTGCATCCAGATTCAACTATTGGATGCTCCTGTTATCTGGTTGCTCCAAAAACACCTTGGTCAAAGTGATGCATCAACATAATCATGAGCCCATCTAGTTCAAAATTTAGAAATGGTAGAGAAACATTGAATTGCGTAATTATTTCTTTGAAGACGCTTCTCTCATCCCTCCGGTGGAGAGTGCAGTTCTGCAAAGGGACAACTCTAGTGGAAAAAACAGCTAATAGAACGACCATTTCTAAAGGGTACGAAACAGAAGAAATCAACTAATAACTAACAATTTTATTGGGTACATTGAAAATTTGAAGCACCAAGACTCATCAAAATCCCAGCAATTGCAATGTGCTTCACAGTTTACACTCAAATATAACTTAGTTTTTGAGTCAATTGGAATGCGTTATGTGTCTCTCTGTTCCTTTTTTCTATTTCTTTTTCTTTTTATTTATAGTTCCTTTTTTCTTCACCTTGTTATTTCTCATTTTCTCTATCCATTTTTTGACTTCTTCTGAAACAAGATTAAACATATAACTAAAAGAAAGAGCTGTATTCTTATCCATTTACTGTTTTTCCATTTTGTTGGAGATGTGTGAACTTTTAGGCCTGCCCCTGCTTTTTTGGACGTTGAGTTCAACAAATGATGTTGAAAGTTCCCAAAGTGGTACCTGTTTAGTCAAAGGAGTAGAGGACAGCAGGAAAGAAATGAGAATGCAAGTATAAAAAAAGAAAAGAAATGAGAATGCATTTTATACAATGAACTAAGGATATCTACATGATCTACTATTTTTTTCCCTTTTTAATCTCCGTTGCCCTTTTTACTAGATTGGGGTAGTCCTTCTATAGTCATGGACACACAAGTGCCAATTGTCCACAATGGACATGCAATCTCCGACAGAAGAATCTCCTGATTCCAGAAACATGGGCACAGATATGTTATTTGATGGATCATCTCTTTTTCCAAAATGGTATATTCCAACTTCCTACTTGAAGGTAGAAGGAGCACTAATTATGAGGGTTCCCCTGCCCCCTCCCCTTCCTTTTTCTTATTCTTATCCTCCAGTGCTCTCACACATTTGTCTTGAATGTATTATATTATATTGGTTAAGAGCAGGTCAATAAGTGAAAGTAAGGGCAAAGATACACATAGACATGTATTAGCTACTAAAAAACATGTTAGCAAAGCAAGTTAAGGAAAATATATGAAGGAAATTATGGACAAGAATGATACATAGACTAGATCTTGTAGAGTATAACATAAAACAAAAAGAAACATCTGTATCTCAGTATTTCTTCTGGAAAGTTGTACAATTGTTTGTTTTTCAGCTAATTTTTAACTACATATTGATCTCTGAATAACCAACAGAGAACGTACACAAACAACATTCAAAACCTAAGATTTCTTACAATACAAGAGCACAACTTGCTTGATCTTTACCGTTGTTTGCTTAAAGCTGCTTTCTAAGACTTGGCCAACTTTTGCTTGGGTTATCCTGGTTCAGATGTGCACTATAAGTCCTGTGATTTTTTTCAGCTTCTGTGTTCTGTGACTTTTATTATTTGATTGCTAGTGTTATTCTTGTGTTTCAGGCTGGCAATATCAGCAGTCACCACCAACTGTACAATGCATTGTAGAAAGAGCTTTAACTAAGATAACAAAGCTAGAAAGGAAGGAGCTTGGATTGGTTGGTGCAAGTAGGACGGACACTGGAGTTCATGCCTGGGGTCAGGTCTGGCTGTCTCATCCTTCTGAAGACTGCAACAAGCGTCTCTCAATGAACAAACATATGATATATTAAGATTTCAGGTGGCACACTTTGTTACTCCGTTCAACTATAACAGTTTGGAGAGCATTCATGCAGCGCTTAATGGACTTCTTCCTTCTGATATCCGAGTTAGAGAGATTAGTCCAGCACTACCCAATTTCCATGCTCGGTTTTCAGCAAAGAGCAAGGTTTATCACTACAAGATATATAATGACACCATTATGGACCCATTCCAGCGGTTCTACGTATGTCATAGTACTTATAGAATGAACACGATTGTCATGAGGGAGGCTGCAAGGCATTTCATTGGAAAGCATGACTTCTCTGCTTTTGCTAATGTGTCACACAATGATCGAATACCAGATCCTGTGAAGCATATTTTCCGTTTTGATGTTGTTGAAAAGGTAATTGTTTAGCACTGTACAATAATATTAGTTTAGTGTGGCTCCTTGCTGCTCCATGTTGGGTCTTAAGTGAACGGGCAGTAGGCACCAGTTGGTCTATATCCTTAACCTTGGTTGTTGGAAGTTGAAAATAGGCTACATTTTGATGGGGTCATATAATTGAACTATATCAACTAATATTATTCAATGCAGCCAGTTATAATGAGCTTCGCTCAGTCCTGTTCATAGAAGATGATTGAATACTGGATGTTTGAGAACATATCCTCAATAAGAATGTTGTACCTAATATTAGATAATGGTAAAAGTCTCATGCTTTTTCTCATATTAGTTTATTGCCCAACTCTAGGGTATTGAATCAATGCTTGATTTATTATTGTCTAGGGAGCTCTTTTGCAACTTGAGGTTGAAGGCTCTGGTTTCTTATACAGACAAGTGCGGAACATGGTAAACAATCTTTCTTCCCTCCTTTTGAGCATCTATTCTGTGGCTCAATGTTTTCTTCTCCTTCTTCTTGTTATCCATCTTGCATCCCATATGTTTTTCTTTAATTATGACCAGATTAAGTCAGTGCTGATTAATTTTGTATTATTTTGATATTTTTAATTCTTTTTTGGGTACAATAGGTCAAAGTTTCAAGTGCAGAACATGGTTAAAACTGAAAACCTTGTTTTTTTGTTCCCATAGGTTGCGTTGCTGCTTCAAATTGGAAAGGAGGCAGTTCCTCCTGGTATTGTCCCAAAAATTTTGGCAACTAGAGATCGGAAAGAACTTGCAAAGTATGCCTTGTTTGCCCCTCCACAAGGACTCTGCCTTATGTCCGTCAAGTACAATGAAGAGGTACTACAGCCTCCCCCTGGTTGCCCTTCAACCAGCCTTGGCAGGAATCATTGTGTTAGCAAATGCAAACTTCCGCTTTATTGAGAAACTTAAAGGACATGACTGTAACTGTCCAAATCTTAAGAAGTGCAATATGTGCAATTACAAATATAAAAATTCAAAATTGATTCATTAATTTGTAAATTTCCTGATATTTGGAATATCATAATGTCTATTGATGATAATCTCAATCCTCAAGGATGGAGAAGCCAACCCTTCGGGCTTTTTTAGCTTCTTAATCTCCTAACTTTCATCAGGTAGCATATCTTGTAAATTCTCTAATTAAAATACAGCAGAGAGCTGGGTTCGTGTGCCCCTCTTTTGGACATTAGTGAAAGCTCCCTTACATCTGGAAAACACATAAACTTGGATTACGATGTTGGAGACGCAAAGAGAACATTGAAGTCGCTGAGAATCCACTCGGCCACCTCATCTTGGTCACTGACATATATTTCTGTTCCCACATCGATTGAACTCCATATTCTTCTAGCGGGAGGAGTACCTGGATCCTGCAAAGGAAGAATCTTAGGTAAATTTATGATACTTTTCTTTTTTTTAAGGGAGAAGGGGGATGTGTGGTGGTGTTCCAAGTACTAACCTGGTAGAAGTAGAGTCTGCTGGAAAGTCCTCCGACGTTGAGCTCCCAAGTCCTGGGATCCCCAACCCACCCTTCCCCAGGTTTGGTTGGATACCCATATGCTGCCCATATTGGGTGGGGAAGTATCTGTACCAGCTCTTGTGCCTGAGGATTGCTGTAAGGATCACAGAGACTGACAGGCTGCTCCAAGTGAAGAGCATTCCCAGGAGCACAGTAGTAGTGATAAGCTGCATATGGAAAGTTTGCTGTGTCGTTCCTGTAAATCTTTATGTTGTTCGGGGTGATATGGAATGGTGGACAATTGGCCAGACTTGTAGGGCTGCACCAAGACTGTGTTTCAGGGTTGATGATCATTTCACTGTATCTGGTAACGTCTGTGAGCACATCTCCATCACAGGGAGCACCGCTATTCTTCCAGCAGCTGCCAATGTCTACGAGGTAGAATTGGCTCTTTGGGCCTCCCCCTTGCTTCACATCCAAAGAGAATTTGACTTTGAAATTGGGTGATTCTGGAAGCTGTAAGAGAGAGGAATCAATTTGTTAACCTGGAATATTACCATGTGAATATCAAGAATTAAATGAATCAACTCAGTGCTCTATGCTGATATATACACTTCAGGAACATAGTTGAAAGAACAGAATAGTAAGTCTCCATTCTGGTTTTTCTGCTTCAACTTCCAGTTCAACTCTATGGAAGAAAAAAATGTTTATTAAAGTATACAATAAAGCATATTGGGTGCCCCTCAAGTCCTGTTTATACATTACGTATTGTTGCAGTCTATGTATGCCATAATAACTCAGATGTGGGTATTAACCGTTTCTGAATTGTGGAACAATTAAATCGGAAAAGGAACAGGACCCAGAAAACACCTGGTCAACCCTCCCCCTCTTTCCCGCCGGGGAAGAAGGTGAAAACCCATATACAATTACATAATATATATTGAAAAAGGGCTCATATGCGTGTGTCTTGAGTCTTGACCTAAGAGCCCTTTGATATAAATAGAGTCAGACTCGATTAGTGGACTGAGAATGTGTGCTTGAGCAGGTTTATTATTGTTTATAGATTTCAGCAACTTAATATTTGATCACCGGACTAGTTAGAATATAGACATATTAAAACCAAGTTCAGGGGACCTCGAAATTAAATATGGTCGGTCATTCCCGGAATGGAAAAAATTGATGGTTTTCTTCATCTTTCTCCATAAAATCCAAACTCTCTAGTAATGTACCGGCTACCGGTTCTTTCAATACTCTTGTTTCCTAATACTCTGGTCGTAGGATGTAGATTATTCTCTCTTATGTTTAGGGAGATGGATCTACGTGCTTATGTTTTTGTGGGATATATATACAGTGGAGAAATTAGAATACTGAGAGAGCCGGTTCATTGGCAAGGGGTTGGGATTTTAAGCGGGAGAGACTTTTTTTTTTTTTTTTTATTTTTATAAAACATCATGAAGAAATGTTCTCTGGTGTGCTTATCAGGTAACCCTTCTCCCCTTTTCGTGAATCTGGTGCCAAACCACCAGCCGAATTGAATAACCTCCCTATCTACTGAGTAACATCCCTAACCCCAGCTTTTAAAAATTACAAATTAAAAAAAAAAAAAAAAAAATTCCTAACCTCTTCTCCCAGACAAAAGTTAGATTTTTCTGGTGTCGGACTAGAAAAACCCTCCCCAAGTATCATTTACACATAAAAGTTTACAAAGAAAGAAATGGGAAGGAAAAGAGCCTTTCACACTTACAGTTTTCATAATTCCTCTTGTATCATAATGGTAGCCACCAGAGAAGCCTTTGGTTGCATCAGCTCTGAGATACAACATAAGCCAAGGATAGTTCTTTGATGTCTTGAGCTTATGTCTGAAACTCCAGCTTCCAGTTCCGACTTTCTTTTCCCAAACTACCTCAAAATAGGAGATCCCGTTAATCCCATTTCGGATATCAGAACCCAGATCGTATGTACCACTGAAATTCCCTCTCATTTCACCCATTCCTGATAATTCTGTTTGTTGATGATATAAAATTGGTTGGTTCATGCATCCAACTCCAAAGCAGGGGAAGTTTCCTCCCTTATAAGGATTCACCTTTTTCCCATTCTTGGGACACAATCCAGACATTGTATCATAGTTACCATTTTTCAACATCACCGTCCAATACTGCCATGGATTGCCTGCAACTTCGCATAAAGAACCCAGATACAGTTCTTTCTCCACCGCATACAGGTCTGGATTGTTCATGGCTTTTGGACTCAAACCCAGAAATGGTTTTCCGATACCCAGTTTGTTATCAGCTTCGGTCACTCTATGCTTCAATGAAGAAT
Organism: Protea cynaroides; assembly: GCA_028583415.1. NCBI lineage: Eukaryota > Viridiplantae > Streptophyta > Magnoliopsida > Proteales > Proteaceae > Protea > Protea cynaroides. Next base: position 1,318,406 of record CM053275.1, on the reverse strand, counting down.
CTGCCCAGAGGAGAACAACAGAACAGTCATTAGAAGGAATAGGAAGAATCCCATAAATCAATACCAGAAAGAAGGGGAAAAAAAAAAAAAAAAAACCCGCGTTTGATTTTTTCAGATTAAATCCACCGTCAATAAGAAAAACCCTTGTTTTGATTGATGATTTGGTTTTGTAATAGTAGATGAGTCTAGGAATGCAGTTCTGATGGAAGGTGAAGGAAACTCAATTTTCTTACTTGATAGCAAATCAAAACAATCAGCAGCTCTTGGGCTTCCCATCCCTGGAGCTTCTTTACCAACTTCATTGCAGAAGTTCCAGCCTTCAAAAGCTACTCTTAGCCCATCTCTTCGCATTCCTGGATCCCCTAAAGCTGAGATGTACCGTTGCTCTGAAGCAGAGAAGAAGCTAAAGAAGAGTACATTTGTGAAGAGAAACAACAGAAAAAATGGAGTCCCGGTGCCTGCGTTCATGGATACTCAGGTTTAGAGACCCGTGTGATAAAGTGCTCTGCTCTTTACTGGTAATACTGTAAAATTCATAGAAATGGATCGGAGACTTGGAGCTAGTACTTAGCAGCTAACGTCGGTCTACTGGCCATGTTTATATAATACTGAAAATTTCACTTACGGACTTAACCCATGTAAGTTCAAAACTGTTTAATGGCTAATAACGGTTGTGCCCCCAACCACAGAGACAGGGGCAATCTGCCCTGGATGGTCGCCACGTGGCTCTCAGTAAATCCGAGATTCACGTCCGAGTCGACACCTAGCCGACAAGCCGAACCGACAGGGGTTATCGGTTCAGACGTGGGTCTCAGATTCAACCGAGAACCACATGGCAGTCATCCGAGATGGGTTATCGCGTCCTCCCAAAATCACTGGGAGGAGACGATGTGCATCCCCACAGAGGGTATAAGAATCGTTACGTGTCGCGCTTCCATCAACTGGTAATAGTTATTATACCCATCATTTTCCATGCCTCACATGGCCTCATTTATTCACCTTCGCCTTCACCTTCACCTTCACCTTCACCTTCACCTCAAAGAATGATGTGTCAATTCGGACAATTTAATAGTTAAAAGGGATCTAAACCAAAGAAAAACATAGACCCATGTGGGGCCATGGAAAACAATCACTTCTGAAATCACCAGATGTAAAATTTCTATTTCAAATTTAATCATTTATCTATTATATATCCTCCTCATTCATTCTCTCTCTATTCTCTTGATAGTGTCTATTTTGTTTTGTGATGTTACCTACTCCAGCTACGTTGAGACTCTTCTATTCATAAAATTTCAATTCCACAATAATCATCAGTCCACACGACAAATTAGGCACCTACCCTATGGATTGCGGTCCACCAAAACCGCTATAATTGTATACGGATTTGGTGTATGTTACTTTCTGCCAAAATATTCCGGAAATGTCACCATTGCTACATCTCAATTACATTGTTGAAGTCTGCTGTTTCAAACCCAGTTCCCAACTTCCCCACATAACAAAATTTAAACGCTCCATGTCACTCTTTCTCTCTCTCTCTCTCTTCCCATTTGTGTTTCAGTGCATGTCTGGGTCAGTGAATGTGGCTCAATAATTTTGGCAAGAAAATGATGTGGGGAAGGTAATTTGATGATTAATAAATGAAATTAGGTGAAGAAGTTAATATATTAGGTGTTCCAATAATAACAAAACTGATTGAGAGATTGAGAGATTGAGAGACTACAAAGGAAAATGTTAATACTACCCCTGTGCAATTGGCATTAACTGCAATCTTGATTCATGGTTGGTGTTTTTAACTTCATATTTCATAAACCAACCTGCATAAAAGGCTGATCCAAACCTTCCTATTAGTACCAATTAATAATGGGATGATCCAATTTTAATTAAATATGGTTCCTAATCTATCTGAATACTAAAACACAAGTCAATTAAGCATAGACAAAGTAATTTTTTTTAGCTCATAAATTGGATAAAACTAAATAAATTGTTTTAAAACATAAAGCACAATGGCCTATTTTAACATGAGTAGGCCCTAAGAAAGTGATTAGTGAGTGAAGAACCTTAACATTAATATATAAACCCCTATGGTTGGTACCTAATCAGTTGCTTATCGGTTTCAACTTGGTAATCGATCCTGCCTCATTACCTCCTAGAAGCGGGATGACTGTTATAAAAAAAAAACCCATAAAAAGGAAGCCTCATAAATTCCCACCTCATTCCCGTACGTTCTGCACTCTCTCTCTCTTCCTGACATTTTTTTCTCCTTCATGGTCTTGTAAGCTAGCCGGATCCAGACCCTTTGATGATACCTATTTTCGCATACCAATTGATATGACATGAGAGATTCCCCTATACTGGCAGCCTATGGAACCAACCCTTGCCAGTTAGTTATCAGAGGCGGCAGAGTTTTCCAATGTGGGATATATAATAAGCGTGTATAATCTGTGAAATGAGGTGATTCCTTGAACTGCTCCATCAGTGAAATGGGGATGATTCCTGAAAAGGGTGGTTGCGTAGGGAATTTTAAATAGGCCAAGGTGAGGTCCTAACTAATCCATCTAAAGTTTACAAGAAATAAACACAACTTATGGGGTGTAGATGAAAAAGGCAGGGCATTGGTTGTTAGGCACCTGTGGTTGATAAAGTTATTTTGACTAATGTGCGACCCTAGCTTCGCCACTTGCTTACTCATGATGTCCCATTTCTCGAGTGTGGAACCCATATCCCATGGACGGCTTCAAAGGGTAGAGACTCGAGAGAAGATCCAGACTAAAAACGTAATCAGCTTCACTCAAACAAAACAAAATGAGTTTCCTACTATTTTACAATGTTTTCCATCTCAAAAACGGCTAGTCAACATGTCCACAAATCTCTTACCAAAAAAAACATATCCACAAACCCAAGTCTAAAGAAAAGAAAAGAAACAGTGAGGGATAAACAAACAGAAGTCGGCGACACAGATTTTAGGGCACATGCCTCTCTTTCTCTCTCTCTCTCTCTCTCTCCTCATTGTTTGTTTAAGTATTGGCACCAGCTATTAGATTGGGCGTTGGTGACTTTTGAACCAAGAAACATTCATCTAATGCAATATGGAATGTCATATTGCATGAAGATCTGGTGAGCCATAAGAGTATATGAGACACTGAATAATCGTAGCTGTAGAAGCTCAAAAGATGAGTTCTCTATTAATTGAAAGCGTTCTTAGACACGAACCTTTCTAGATACGATGATGTTCTTTCAATCATCAGTCGCATGTGAGTATTCTACTCCCCCAGGACCCAATCAACACCAACAATAATCGATGAGATAATTAATTCATACTTCATAGTATGACCTGGTGAAGTTGTATATAAAAAATATAAGGCAAAAGTTATATGTTCGACGGTGCATGTGCATGTGCATGTGCATGTGCATGTGCATGGTCCTGCATTAAAGTATTGAACTGTCGGGGACCTCTCTTTACTAGGTAATTACCCTACATCTTTGGGAATCGTCGTCCATGCATAAATAATATCAAGTGGATTCCTTTTCACCAAAATGTTAGTTATATACTCGTATCAGAAAGACAAGCAAAGGATTTAATTAATGCTATGCTATTGTTCAACAATTGTCATTAATTCCCTTTGCCCCCGTATCTTATGGTTCACAATAGAACCAAATGAAGTTGGCCTTGTTCGCAGCTGTAGTTTATTTATTTATTTATTTTTTGTTGTTGTTGTTGTAGTAGTATTATAAGGACTCTAAATGGATTAGCTGATGGAGTAACTAAGTGGGTCTGGAATTATCCAAGGTTAAGTTTCTAGGAATCCTTCATTCTGACCTATTAAAAAAAGAAAAATTGCCTCCTGGGTGGAAGAATAAAATTGCTTGCACTAAAAGAAAAAGAACAAGAAAAAGAAAAACCTAGGTGGAAGGTGTGGGATCATTGTCAGTAGATCTGAATGAGAGGCCCAAGTCAATTGAATTTTCGTACTGTTAATCATGCTATTTTGTCATTGCCATTTGGTTGGAATTTCCAAAATATATATAAAAAAAAAAAAAAAAGGCATTGCCCAGATGGAAACATTTAGGAAAGGTTCCTATATGGAACGTCTCAAGGCAGAAATCCCTTACTCATATATCAATTTTTGCCCAAATGAAATTTGTCAAGTAATATGGCATTTGAAAAAACTACCAAGATGGACCATCAAGAAGGGCATAGATATACATGGTTTTGATAATCAGCATTCGATCAGCCAATTTGTATCAATTTTGACCATAACCAATCCGATCCAGTTCCTAGCACTTCCTTTCTTTTAATTTATTTTTAATCAATATCAGCCACATGTGAACACACATTGGAGCCATACCGGATTCAGACCGATCCCCTGCACTTGAACGGTGCTAAGAGGCAAGAGCTAAGGAAGAGAAACAAAAAGACAATATTACTACATTTGGCAATTGTGGTCAGGAATTGAAATACTTTTTCTTCCAACACCCGAGAATCAAAGTTGTTGTCCCGCCTTACCTCACTTTTTTTTTTCTCCAGCAAATGTATAAATATAAGATAAAAAGAGTACAAAAGAATCAATGTAGTAAAAACTCTACCTTTGGCATTATCATTCGCAGAGCTCTAACATTGACTAATAAACAAATTACATAATGAAATGAAATCTGACACTCAAATGCATCCCAAACTACATTCCTAGCAATGAAACATGGACATGAGATCCATCTAACTTATTTCAATCTAACTGATGTAATTAGTAGTCCCATTCTCATCTCTCTATTTTTCTTTTTTCTTTTTTGGAGGGGGAGGTGGGAATGTATGGATGGTCATTGCTTGAGAAACTGAGTCTACGTAATTCAATCATCTTTGCCAGTACGGATGAGGTTGATCCAAACGAAAAAAACATACCAGATTTTCTGCTTACGTCTCAAAGAAACGAAGCTCGATCATGGCTTCTCGCTGTTTTGTGGAATACCAAAGCACGGCCTTTGCTGAACCAAGAACTTGTAACGCGTATTCAATGGCAAAAACTGAGTCATGTACATGGGCATGCCAGTCTCTGTTGTTTAAATCCAATCCAAGCCTTGAATCAACTCGAACGCTAAAAGGTCCACCAATCTGCATTGCAGGGGACAAAATATCAAAAATGGTTTTCAGAAAATAAGGAAAGTCAAAGGTGCAACAACTAATAAAAAAAAATTTACAGAAGAATAAATTTCAGCTACCCCCCAAAATAGTTTCGAAACATCACCTACTACCCACGCCTTTCAAAAAACATCAACTACCACCCAAACGTTTACCACCGTTAATCAAATAGATCCACTCCGTTAAACAAATTCCGTTAATTGCTGATGTCACCCAAAATTGATTTTGAAATGGACAATAATGCCCTTAAAGAAATGTTAAAAGACAGTTTTACCCTCCTTCACTTAGGGAGGGTAAAACCCCAAAATAGAGCCATTGATTCTTAATCCCAACCCCTTCAGCCTTTGAGCCAGCACAATTGGCGGCGCTCCCTGAACACAGTCCTCAGCAGCTTCCACCGGCGGCTTGGTCGGCATCTCAACAGCTCTGGCTGACGGGGTCTCCTTCCCCCTTTACAGAGATGCTTCGGTAGCATGGGCATTCCCAGAAACTTTCATTGTTGCATAGCAGGGAGGAATGGTCCAGAACGTGAACTCATAGCAGGACAGGTCGTGGTTTTGTGACCAAAAATATTGCAAACAGAGCGACGATCTGGTTTCCAGTCCTATTTCACACATTGGATGAAGACATTACCTCTGTCATCTTCAATCTTAAGTTGATCCTTCAACTCTTCTTCTGCGGAAAACTCTATGCATACCCGATCATATGCAAGACGAACCTTGGAACAAGTGGTCTTATTAGTATATAGGGGCCTTCCGATGACTGAACAGATCGTGCTCAAGGCTTATAGGGGCCTTCCGATGACTGAACAGATCGTGCTCAAGGCTGGAAAACTCCAGAAATGCAGATATTCGCCTGGGAGGGAAACCCACATCGGAACACACCTAACCCCATTCTGGTTCAGCGGCATATTTCGGTTCCAGGGTCTGAGAAACAGAAGTTTGTTGGCCACTCGTCACACCCCTCTCTGCTTCCGGTGCCATTTGTTTTTGTAGATTGAGTAATCAGTAGGATCACAGAGTTTATCCAAAAAAAGAAAATCCTTTCGGAAGTTTTTCGATCTCGTCTAGTTTTTCCCATTTTAATCTCCAAACGAATCTCCATTTGGGTAGGAGAAGATGAGGGAGGGAGAGAGGAAAGGAAAGAGAAGGGTAAAAATGTCTAATGCTGATTTCCGTTTCCTCCGTCAGTTACTTGGGTGTAGTTGATGTTTTTGAAAGGTGTGGGTGGTAGGTGATGTTTTGAAACTATAATAGGGGGTAGCTGAAATTATTCCTTTACAGAACAATATTCTCATAGACCTATATATGGTGGATATAAGAATTTTCACCAACAGTAGTCCCACACACAGTTGGCATCAGCAAAGATATCCCAATGGCAAAAACTGACACTTTTAGTTGGGAAAATGCATACCAACTAATCAGATTCCATTCTAAATTTGACCACCAATAAAAGAGCAAGTATAAGTGCATCAAAAGTACCAGCTCACATTTATGAAGTCTGCAACGAAAAGGGTTGCTTCATATCCCCCCCCCCCTCTCTCTCTCTCTCTCCCTAGAGATTTCACAAGGCCAATTTACTCCATTTTCATAAATCCTGAATAGTAATCATATTCGATCATCAGGATTGTGGAAGACAAATTTAGCTGATTCAGTTAAAGACCACAAAAGGGATGGGAGGTTTCGTTGGTTGGAAATTTCATGTAAAAAACTCAGCCTTGTTGACCAAGTGGCTCAGGAATGTCCTATAGAGGAACCAAGGAGCTGAGGGCATTCAAATTCAGTTATCAATTCAAAATTTGGGCTAGCTCCAAATGATTGGCATTCTAGTTCAACAATGATTTTTTGTCACCCTCTCCATGGGTAGCATTTAAAGACTTCTTCCTAAGTTGTATAACATGTAAACAAAGAACAGAGAGAGAGAGAGAGAGAGAGAGAGAGAGAGAGAGAGAGAGAGAGAGAGAGATAGCTTCTCAAGTGCTTTTACGAGGGATTTTGAGACTGAGAATCAAGATTGGAATACGACAAAACATATTCTAAGATGTTAGGATTTGGCCAATCAATTCTTAGGGCAAGTTCTCATCTTAACCTCCGTTTTAATTTTAGAGTAAAAATAGTCTCGTTCAGATGTTTTCCAGTATAGAATTATTTGGAGGCCTTTCAACTCCTCCCAAGTTAAAAGCATTCATTCTGGTAGGAGATGGCCCACAACAAAATAAAGCCTGGTGAGATGTTTCAGAGAAAGAAGAGAAAGGTTGGCATTTTTCATGCGCCTGCAAAAATGGGCCCATGAAATAGTGGGTGCGTAACCATTTTCTGAATCTCTCTAAATTCGAGTTGTCCTAAACTTCAACTGATACCCCTCTGGGTTATGGATTCCCAGCAGGAAAGATGGGGAAACAATCATACTGCTGAGGCTAGTGCCACACTGCCACTAGTCTGGCTATGGTCAATGTAGGACTTAGGAGCCGAACCAAAGGATTTTTCATGGAAACACACTTGTTCATGTTTATCCAAAAAGAAAAAAGAAGCACGTGAATTATTCAGGAAAATTCTTAAAGTCACCTTTGTCAAAGTTGATTCCCCTTGCTCTGTCCGGCAGGTTATTAGAGGTTTTTATTTTGATTTCAATTCTAAACAGGAGAGAAATTATGCAGGCACATTTGTCATCGAGAATTACTGCTAAAGAATTTGGCAGTAGTTGGTTGATCATTGGGATCTTCTAATGCATCTCCTAAGTAAAGAAGTGCTTTGATTGCATTTTATGACCAATTCTGACTCCAATGGGTCAGCAATCAGCAAATTTTATGATGGTTCAGTAAAGTCAGAAGCAATTAGGAAGTGGTTTCTATACTAGAGACAGAGATTCAGTATGAATTTGTGGTTTCCTGAAAATTTCTTGCTCCTGTCTTTCTTAAATTGTACTATTTCTCCTTTTCTTTATTAATAATAACTTTTATCATTAATAGAAAATAAAATAAAATGAAATATAAAGGAGAAGGTTCAAGATAAATATGTTTAAGAGTAATAAATTCTACTGGAATGAGTAAGAAAATTGCACATTCTCAAATTTCAAAAGGTACCCAAACAATGGCAATTCCAGTATTATATAGGGGCAATTACTATCACTCTATACTTAACATGTATTTACTCAAACTCTCCTGTCCCAAGCTTCTTTTCTAGGAACCAGAAAAACAAAGTTTCACCTCTCTTTCTCCCCTGACATTTCAAAATGTCCAAATTACCCATCCATTGCACATGCCAACTGGTTAATCCCTTTCCCAAATAGACCGGTTTATTATAATGATTTGAACCAAACCTTTTGTTCCCCTCTCTCTTCCTCCCCAGCAGTTCCCCTCCATTGGTGGTGGAGGTTGCATGTTGCAGAACAGTATTGGCAATTGTAAGCTCTATCAACGGCAACTGGAACTTTTACACTTAACCCTATGGTGGGTCAACGAGTTTCTGCCTTATCCCAACAATTATGATTCTCGTTTGCATCTTCATCTTGATCTTCATCATTCACACCATGACCAACATCTTAATTTTTAGTTTATCAAAGAATAAGCTAAAAAAAAAAAATTGGGTTCATAATGTGTGATTGCGTTCCTTCTGCTCCATTAACTTGTTACGGCATTGTAACCCTGTAATTCTCAAGTTAGTTACTGAGATGTATTTCGAAACTGTTAACCAATGACAGAATTAAAAGAATATGGGCCCATTCATAGGCCCATTCTACATGTGTCAGAAGATAAGTAGTTGTTGGTTTGACCAAGTCAAACCACCAGATATTGACTCGTTGGATAGGTGGCAGCAAAGAATTAGTTTCTTATTTGTTATTCTCTTTTACTATCCTAATGTAATTGGAACCCCACCTTCTCTTGTAGAGATCCTTTCTCCTTAATTAGAATAGGACTGGTTTTCTTTTTCCTTTTAGTCATAAGAGTCATTGTTATGTTGACATGTGGAACTCCTATTTATTTTATAATTAGGAGTCCTTATCTTATGGAGTCCTAGACCTATCACTTGACCCATTTCATTAAGTCTATAAATAGTGACTACTAAGAGGAGAGGAATAGACATTGATTCTCTTCATCTTCTCTTATTTTTCTGTTTTGTTACATGGTATCAGAGCAATCACCTGGGTTGTTGTTTTGATAGTCGTTTAAGGTTCTCCATTAGGTGTGCAACCACCACTATTGTTGCTCCTACTACTGTTGCTACAATTACAATATTACTACTTGGTTCACAGTAACCTATACTGTGCTGCCCCTAGCTTACTACTACTTGGTTCGCAAACCTATACTGTGTTGCTACTTGCTACTATTATTTGATCGGCAGTGACCTATACTGTACTGCTACTACTTGGTTCGCAGTGACCTATACTGTGCTACTGCTACTACTTGGTTCGCAGTGACCTATACTGCGCTACTACTATTGCTATTGTTGCTACTACTGCAGCTACTACTACTGCTATTGCTGCTACTGCTACTGCTAAATCTGTTGCTACTGCTACTACTTGCTTTACTTGCGAAGAATCTATGCTGCTTGGGGTTCGTGAATTGGTGTTACTACCTGAAGACCGGTGTTCCAGCTTGAGAGGGGTGTTAACCAACAACAAAAATAGAAGAATATGGGCTCATTCGTAAGCCCATTCTAGATGCATCAGAAAATAAATGGTTGTTGGTTTGAAATGTTCAAACCAACAGATATTGCCTCATTGGACATGTGACAGCAAAGAATTAATTTCTTATCTCGTATCCTCTTTTACTCTCTTAATGTAATTGGAACTCCACCATCTCTTGTGAAGTTCCCTTCTCCTTAATTAGAATAGTATTGCTTCTCTTTATTAGAATAGAATTGCTTTTTTATATCATTTTAGTCATGAGAGTCATTGTCATATTGATATATGAAATTCTTTTTTACTTTGTAACTATGACTCATTATCTTGTGAAGTCCTACACCTATTACTTGAACCCTTTTATTTTGTCTATATAGTGACTGCTAATAGGAGAAGAATACAAATCAATTACCTCCATCTTCTCTTCTTTTTCTATTTTGTTACAAAAACCAAGAATCTGTAGAACCGAGCTCTTACAAAGGATTGATTATGCTCTATCCTCAAAACTCTCAAATGAGTCTAGTTCAGTTCAGGTGGACACTAGAAACAGAGTTCAAAACTCTCAAATAAAGATGAATTGGGTTTTGATGAGAGATGAAAACAGCTTCAAGTTTCAAATGGAGGAAGAAAATATTTTCCTTTTAATCTGACAACAGTAAAGGGGTCAGTTTTGAGAGCTGAATGGAAGACGATAACAGTAGCAACCCATCATATGCCTGGAAGAGTAATCAAAAGAATATTAATTTCAATCTTTACTTCTTCATCGTTGAATTTGGTTATTGCAACTTGCTTTCCAACAAGAAGACTTCAGAACGGGCTACTGACCCAGCCTATGAGGACAGAGATTTGAAGCTTTTTTATAATTAATTTCCTAATTTCACTATGCATTCTCTGTATCGTAATTCGAATTGATTCGGGTTGATTTTGAAGCGGCTTTTGTTCGATTTTACGGAATTGAGAGCGATTACGAAACACATCGCATTTGAGTCCCATAAAAAGGGAACAGAGCTGATCTACCACGATGTGAAGACAATGGGCGACCATGTTGGTGTGGAAGGAGGTTGAAGCCCACCATTTCGACCCAGTTGCTTTGACTCTTCTAATGTTGAGTATGGAATTCGATATGGCAGTTGCGGATGAGATCCAAAAGTAGCTGGGTCAGGACCTTGATGTGTACGAGGAGATCTGCTTGCTGAGAAGAACAATCGACCACCATTAAGGAGGAGGAAATGGGAGGAAGAAGAGTAGGGCAACCTGTCAAACTTATTATCATAAATGATTATTCATAAATAAGTTATATACAAATCTATAATCTATGCCAAAGAGACTCTTCGTATCTCATATTTTTCCTCTTTTTTTATTCCTTTGGTTCGATCAAACAGTTGGTTTGATCAAATGATTATAATTGAACCAGTTTTATTTTGCGAGGGAAGAAACCGATTGACATGTGCAAATAAGGGATAATTTGGACATTTTGAAAAGTTAGGGTAGAAAGAGAGGTGAAACTTTGCTTTTCTGGTTCCCAGAAAAGAAGTTTGGGACAAGGCTTTTGAGTAAATACATTGTAAGTATAAGGGAGTGATAATAATTGCCCCTACTATATATTAGCAGAATTAAAGATGCCAACACTTTCCATTAGTTAAATGCCCAGAACAGGACACATGTGAACAAATTGATTTGACATTGGTGGCATGACGTGCCCATCTTGCCTTTATCATTTCACATTTACCTACATTGCTTATGAGATTGTACACCTACAGCTTTGTCGAACATGCTAGGAAAGGTTGTCACTTGGCCTATTGAGGACACATTTTTCAAAAAGAAAAAAAATGTACCTGTTGTTGAAGAGAAAGGGTGACATCTGGACAAATTGCTTGAACTGCCTCCAAACCAGGTGGTTGAGAATGGTAAAGATCTTGTGCCAGACGTGCAGCTCCAGCTAGAAATTTTGAACCCGACGGGAAATCCAGGCGCGCATGTAACCGAGTAAGATCCAAGAAGAGCCTTTGGAAGTAGCCATGCTGAGCTGTACAGGAAACAGATGCAAATAAATCTGCCAAAAGGGCAGACTTCTTTCCATGGGAGTGTAGATTGAAGCCTCCAGGGCCCAGAATCGCATCTTTTCCTTGTGACCTCACTGAAGTATCTCCAAAAGATGCAGTAACAACAGCACCTGTTAGTGTAAGAAATGAAGGCTCTTAGTGAGATCAAATATGGGATCAAGTGCCAGCATAAAAGGTTAGGATGCTAAGAGACATACACAAGCATGCAGATTGGATGTACACTGGATACCAAGCAATTATAATCTGACGTCCCAGGTTTTTGCCATAATTTTTGCATTATTCAGTAAGTAGGGACTATGGAGGACAAAATACACAACCAACAAGTTGCATACTTATTTTGAAGAATCGAGGCCTTCTAGATCCATATAATCCTAACCAGCTAATCAATTGCCTTTCTTTAACAAGTAGTTAAATTTATCATGGGAAGCATGCTTCAAGTACTAAGGAGGTCTATGGATGAAATTAGGGACCACACAGAAAGGGAGGAAGCATTTTCTTTTCCTTTTTTCTTTTTGGTGGGTTTTTTTTTTTTTTTTTCCGGGGGGGGGGGGACACGAGATATATCTATTAGTGGGATCCGCAAAACATTAGATCTGCAGCTCTTGCATAAAAGCCACAGGTTTAGTCAGCACAAGCAAGGATGACATGACTTGCTTATTCTATTCAATTCATCAGCAATGAAACTGGAGATTCATAAGAATAAATCATAGGTAATCCCAATTAAAGAGGGAATGGAGAAGCAGTATCTTACCAATGATCCCAGATGTGGAAATATGAGGATCTGACAGTAAGATGTCATACGGTTGCACCATTTTCAATTTGCTTGCTTTATTTCTCCAGATGTCCACATCTTTTTTAATTGAGAAGGCATGTTTGACACAAATCCCGGGGAGTAAAGTAGGAGGTATCTGACCTAGCTGATCACCATCAAACTGCTTGGGCTCCCCACCATTATAATGTATGCAGAAGTGATTGCTGAGTCCAGAATCGGTAGCAAGAGAAGCCAGATCAATTGTCATCAACAATGGCACATCCCAATAAGTACCAACCTTGTCCACAAACAGTTCAGGCCATACTGCTTCAACAGTTAAATCATGCCATGGAAACTGCAAAAATGTAAATAATCAAAACATAGTCATGTATACCATTCTGTTAAAAGGGAAATTCATACATTGGGTAAACCTACATTGTGATAAAAAAGATCTCCAAGAGACACTTTCTACTTCACCCACCAAAGAAAGAAGTACTGCATACCACAAATGGCAGTACATTGACAAGATAGAAATGATACTACTAGAGGATGACTTATAGTAGCAAACTGTACAGTCCGAGAGGAGTGAAAATGCATACTAGAACAGATCAGTAGAAGAAACAAAATGTTACTAAATTAAATGACAAAAGACACACAAATAGACAACAATGACAACAATCATAACGTCAATTAAAAGAAATTGGGGGGGGTTGGAGGGGAGGGAAATAAAAAATGGATTTAACAAGTATCAATATTGAATAGATTTAGGCACTTGCCTTGTGATAAAAAACTGCCTTGTTTCGAGGCCTATTCTTTTCGCCACCTACATCTGAGCTCACGAGTAATGTACTGTCAGGTGTGATAAGGAATTCTGAGCACAAACCAAGACCATAAATGGATTTACTGCAAAGGAGCTTCCCAATGTTTCTCAACCATGACGAATCCACGTTGTTGTTTGACCGGCACTCTTTTACAGAAGATATTAGTTTCTGCAAATTCAGCTGGCCCAACACAGTAGCAAACCTGCATAACTTCAAACCCCAGATATCAATTAAAAACAAACTCCAATGGCATAAACAAGATCAGCACTATTGTCTAACCTAAGAACATGATTAGAATCACTGAAACCAAATGGCTAGATTGTTTCTTTGTCTACAAACTTCCACTGTATAGAAAATCATAAGCTACACAAAGCAAAGTAATACTGGTAAACATGCTAAACATGAGAATGTAAGGAGCCACCATTTTGATGTAAGGATCTTAATAAGGAAACACCAAAAAGAATAGTTAAAAATTCAAGCGATCAGTCCATAGACTTCTCTGGTCTCGGAACATTCGCCACATTCGCCATGGCCTACCATGTGAACCAGTCAAATGCAATTGATTGGGACTATGCCACAAGACAGGACCAGCCTAATGGTGCGGTTTCGACCATCCTGTAGTCATTCCAAGTGAAGCATGATTTTGTTTCGAGATAGCCTTTTTGGCTTACCAGTCCCGTACCAAAGACGTGCTGAGTCAATGATGCTATAGAAAGAAACTTGAGTAGCTAAAACCTCGAGTATTTGATTTACATATGAGAAAATAAGCAAGAAGAAGAGTTGGTGCTTCGTCGGGGTCCAATATTAATTACGAAAGAGACAAGCGACTCCCCACTATAACAGCTCCGCCATTATTCATTCACGAGTCGATTCCAACCTTACATTGATTCAGATGTTGGGATGGAAACATGAAAGAAACTGCAACAACCGGAAATTTGTAATGCGGAACAAAATGTGGAGAGTAGAGTTCTTTCGAAGAGGAAGAGATACCAGTTTTCACGAAATGGTAAAGTGATAACGCGTTGCAAAGAGAAGCCGTGGCCGCGACTGGTCGGATCACCAACGTAAGTTGGAACGAAAGGCATAAACAGGAAGCGCTGCATAAAGTCAATCTGCTTGGGCCTCGAAAGCCTGGTCCCTCTCGACAGACCCAAAGGCAGAGGATCTCCACAGACAGGGCGTGCGACCCCGTCAATAACCCTCGGAGTGGACATGTCCAGATCCCAAAATCCACTGTCCATTGCCCATCTCAGATTCCTCATGATCGTCCAAAGCAAACTCAAATTAAGTTCAAATTTACCCTTGTTCGGCTGTTCTGCCTGTGTCGATGGTTTCACGTTTCAACCCTAAAACAAACAACTCTGCATTTGAGCTTCTCCGTTTTCCTTTCAGTTCATCCTTTCTTCTTCTTCTCCTCCTCGTGGTGTGTAGCAGTGTCAGTGAGTGAACTGATTAACAGAGAGAGAGAGGAAATCGCCGTTGCCGCGGACCCCGCAGTGGAAGGGAATCCCAATAACTTCGCATGCATCCCAGCACACAACCAGAAAGCAACACTTTTTACCCCATATATAGCTTTTGTCACGATCACACCTGCCAAAGACGGTACCTTAACCGGATCCAAATCTTCTCCTGCGGCTGATCCAAGGGGTTGGAGATCAGTCGGATCCGTCTATCAATACATGGGAAGGTGGGTCAGGATTCCCTTAAGAGGCGATAGGTCGACAGAAGACGATTTGGTTGCACCTTAACCCCAAGACCTTCTGGGAATCTGACTGATGTAGTGATGGATTCACATCCTTTCCTCCCAGTAATTTGGGAGGAGGGGGAGGCCCCCATTGGATGACCGACGCATGGGGTTCGGGTGAATCCGAACCCTCCATTCGAGCGGACACCCCTGTTAGCTTGGTGTCGACTCTGATGGAAAACTTAAAATCACCCGAGTCTCACGTGTTGACCATCCAACGAAGATGTCCCCCTCCTCCCGAACCTTTGGGAGGAGAGGATGTGAAAGGGATAAAAATCCTCTCCCGCGGCCTGCCGCGGTTCTTGCCGCTGATCTAAGGGCTGAGGATTAGTCGGCCCGCCTACCAATACATGGAGAGGTGGGCCGATTAAAATCCCGCCCTTGGCAGGCGACAGGTCGACAGGAGAGGATTTCTACACATGTGAAAGTGGGATATGAGATTGGGATTAAGATTGGGAGAGTGAGAGCATTGCTAATTCCTGACGCCTTCCACCAAGGGTGTAAATGGGGCCTCCTATGTAGGGCACAAATAAATTACACTTTTACTTTAATCCCTTTAAAGGTCTATTTGTGGAAATAAATTAAAATTATTTTAATATTTTTCTTATAATTTAATACCCCAAAGTCATATGCCCATTTTCATAATTATGCCTCCATTCATCTCAATGAATTAAAGAATTTCTTATCACCAAGAAAACTCTAAGTTTCTCTCCACCTCACAAAATGAAATCTTTTACAATTTTCCTCTCCTCCTTTCTTTTTTGAGAAATTACCCTATTGAGACTAAATAGGCTCCCAAGAAACCCTATTCTTATACATTTACAATTTTACCATTGTTCATGTAATGATCCTAAGCCCAACCCAATTAGTATATACAAATCCAATAACTGTGTGGTCCTTGTGGAATATAAGACACAACCCTAACAATAACTTCCAAAAACACAAATAAATAAAATCTATTTTAATGCTTTCACTCCCTCCCTCCTTTCTCCCTTCCCTTGTTCTTAACACTCTCTATCGGTTTTGATAAGTATTTTTTGAAACCGTTTAATAAACAATTCAATTTTGGTTTTACCCATTTGCACCGAACCAAAATCTAATCAAACCATTGA
Organism: Protea cynaroides; assembly: GCA_028583415.1. Lineage (NCBI taxonomy): Eukaryota > Viridiplantae > Streptophyta > Magnoliopsida > Proteales > Proteaceae > Protea > Protea cynaroides. The sequence goes on along the minus strand of CM053275.1, from coordinate 1,302,164 downwards.
ACTAAAACCACACCGTTTAACACCCTTAGTTGAATGTATATGATTGACACAATTCAACCTAATTCTCCGGTTTCTAAGCTAGAGATGAACCGTTTCCCTGAAGTGAGTTTGTACTCATTTTTCAGACTGGTTGAACCATAGACCACTCCCATCCCAATGCACAGGGAAGGATACCAGTATGGTGTGTTATGGCCAACTTAGGTTTCAAGCAACGGGAACCCCGTATATGTTTCTTCAAAGCCAAGCAAATATCAGAGATAAATTTAATAAATATATATATTGAACCGCGTAAATGTTCTTCAAAGCCAACCAATAACCTTTAAAATTTTAAAAGAAGGGCCCAGATAATTATAAATACATAGGCAGAGTTTGTCGCTTCTTCCAACAATACCTCAGCTCTACTCACTGCCCACCTTCAACATGAACTTCTCTGTTAGCCGAACTGCTCAAGGCATGGTTCAGCCATCTGAGCAGACACCCTCGGGTACGCTACATCTCTCATTCATTGACAGATTGCCAGTTCTCCGGTGCAATGCTAGAACATTGCATGTATTTAGGCATGGTCATGAAGCTGCCAATATCATTAGGGAGGCCTTGTCAAAGGCACTGGTTCCCTACTATCCTCTTGCAGGGAGGCTAAAGGAATCAAGCCAGGGAGAACTCCAGATTGCATGTACTGGAGAAGGTCTCTGGTTTGTTGAGGCATCTGCTGATTGTAGAGTCGATGCCATCAATTATTTCGATGACATCCCATCACTGGCCCAGCATGACAAGCTCCTTCCAGATCTCCCCCCAGAAGTCAATGGCCTGGACCCACTGGTGCTGATGCAGGTATATATCCATATATAAGACACATTTCACAATTGCAGTTCAGTGTAAATAGTACCTTTGATCTCTTCTTGACAACATTTCACTAGCTGAACTTTGGATAGTGTCACAATGCATAATTCACTTCTGGGTTTAATCTGGTTTTCCTTGTTCAGGTGACCCAGTTTACATGTGGAGGGTTTGTGATGGGACTCATTTTCTGCCACAGCATATGTGATGGGCTGGGAGCTGCACAGTTCCTCAGCGCCGTTGGTGAGTTGGCCAGAGGACTCAACCATCCCAGCATCACGCCAGTATGGTGTAGAGAGGCAGTCACAACCAAGGCACCACAAGTACATGAAACTGGGAAGGCAAACCCACCACCACAACCAACACTGCCGTCCTTACCAGACTACCAGCTAGAGTATGCCTCCATAGACATTACCCCAGATCAAATCAATCAGCTAAAGCATGAGTTCCAGGAGTCAACGGGTAGAACTTGCTCCACATTTGAAGTAGTAGCTGCTAGTATGTGGAGCTGCAGGACAAGAGCCATAGATTTAGACAGGGATGCCAAAGTCACACTCGTGTTTTTTGCTAATGCCCGTCAGCTGCTGTGTCCACCACTGCCACAAGGTTTCTATGGCAACTGTTTCTTCCCAGTAACAACAACAGTTTCTAGTGAGGAAGTCTCACAGGCCTCACATGCTGAGGTTGTGAAACTCATACAGGAGTCCAAGTCAATGCTACCAATTGAATTCACCAAATGGATAAATGGGGATTATGTGGGAGATGTAAACCCATTTGCAGAACCCCTCGCCTACACAACATTGTTCATATCAGAGTGGGGGCGACTGGGATTCAACCAGGTCGACTATGGGTGGGGCCCCCCAATTCACATGATACCGATTCAGGGCTCCAGCATCATCCCCGTGGCAATTGTAGGAACCCCACCCAACCCAAAGAGGGGCATCCGGCTGATGACATGGAGTGTCAAGAAAGCTCACCTACAGAGCTTCATTGATCAAATGATGAACCTTGACCAGAATCAACTCACCAGTTAAAAAAATCAAAATGGATTCCTCAGTTCTTGACTTTTTAAGTTGTTGCTCGGTTTGGGAATGAGAATTCAAAGAAACAAGAATGCCTTTATAAACCTGTTGATGACACACTCGAGCCATATGGCGATCGAACCAAGATTTGATCAATGCTGAAAAATCCAACTATATGAATCTTCTATCATCGTGCACAAGGCCTCCTTGAGTCCTGTTCTAGTCTGTCAATCAAATATACTCAATTGTTTTATAAAAAGGAACCCTGGTTTTATTCCACTACATAATTTATCCATTTTCAGTATAGCGTCGGTAAGACAGAAGACCATCATGTTACAACTTACAAGGTGGATGAAATGCAAAACTTCTCAACCACAAACCCCATATACCTAAAAAAAATTACTTCGTACATTGTGCCAATGGATGCTCATCATAGGTGATCAACATGACTATCATTCATATTATCCTCTTTATCATCACTTGCTTACAAGGGAGGAGGAGACTTTTTCAGACTGTTGATTGCAAAAGCATCAAGGCCAGGAGGTTGGTTGGAGTATGCATCATGTGCAAGGCTCTGCCATGGAAACAATATATATAAATGAATGTAACATTAATAAATAAAAAAATAAAAAAAATTTGCTTAAAGCAGTAGGCCAATTGATTATTCAAGACAACTATCAAGGCCCAGCCTGACATTGTGGCTATTCAGAGGCCAAGTTCTGCCCTTGAGGTGGTCATGTTCTAACGTGTGCATAGTTGTCAATGTGACCCAAGGTGTTGGAGGGGCACCTAGGCATACCCAAGGCATATTATAAAGGTACATCTTCCATAAGAAGATTTATACAAAAGCAAGGGGATTAGAGTATCAATTTTAATTGTTTCCAATATATATGCATGATTCCATGGATTATAGTGTATATATGTACTTTATATATCCAATAAAAATATTACAAATGGCATCAATTAAAAAATGAGTAAATAAATAAAACAATGTGTGATACAATAAGGCAACCAACCACCTAGACGCCTAAGCGAAGCCTTGACAACTATGAACACGTGTCAAAAAAAAAAAAATTTATCTGGCTGCCTACCTTCTAGAAAATGAGGCAGGAAAGCTGGTATTGAATAGAGTGAGGATTTCACAGCCACACCAATCCACCCTACCTAGGGCCATATTTTCACTTAAGTCATTAGCACTCAGTGCACTTTCCCACTACTTCAACGCTGGTTATTTTTTGCCTTGACCTTATCCGTCCATCCCCTGAATCTTTATGAACAGGCCTATTGCTGCAGCCTAATTAAAAAAAGCATGAGGACTTCCAATATTGTTAGCTTCACACTGGGTATCCAATGAGGGAAAAAAGCATCTAGGGGCATTTATGGCAATACAAGGGGTTAGAAGGCATTATCATGGAAAATGCCATTAGATACCACTTCTGCTCATTAAATTGGATGGATGTGCTAGCTAGTTCATCCATGGGGACTCAATTGTTTTCCTAACATTAATAGTCACCATTCATCACTTAAGTGGGTAACCGCACTGCTATCTATCTCATAATTGATCCTCTGATGCATCCCAGTTATAGTAGTTATGATATTCCTTTTGCAGTGTTGTCTCTGTAGTCTGTCTCAGCAAGTCAGGTGATTCTGCAGATTCCCAACAAAGAAAAAGACTTCGTACAAGGTGCTGATTCAAGCAACCCAAAAGTTCCCTTTGGAACTTGTAAATTCTATAGAAAAAAAGAAAAATTGAGAAAAGAGATGGAGAGAAGAAGAGGAGGCTGCTGCAACTTTGGAAGACTCAATCAATGTGATTGAGTCTCCCTCTTCACTTCAATATATAATAACGAGTACAACACTAAAAGGGTATAAGAGGCAAAACACAAGAATAAAAAGAAAAGAAAGGAGAAGAAGCACCGTGCCTCGGTTAATCCTGAGAGCCTCTCCCTCTCTTATGATAACCATAACCTCACCCTCAAGCTGGAGCATATATACCTATCATGCCCAGCTTATTACAAACAGCAACAACAAAGCCTTATCCGGTTATCCCAACTAAATGGGGTCGGCTATATGGATTTTTATCCTCTAATCAGCTCTGTTCAATGTCATACTTAAAACAAGCCTTAAGCTATGCATGTCTTTCCTCACTACCTCCCCTAGAGTCATCTTAAGTCTGCCTCTAGCTCTTTTAAATCCTTCAATCCGAATCAAATCACTCCTCCGTACTGGAGCATCTAACGACCTCTGTTGAACATGGTCGTACCATCTCAAACAACTTTCTTGTAGCTTATCATGTATTGGTGCTACTCCCAAATCAGCTCTAATATAATCATTCCTTACCTTATCCTTCATAGTTTTGCCACACATCCATCTCAACATCCTCATCTCAACTACACTAAATTTATCCATATGATGCTTCTTAACCACTCAACATTCCGCACCATACATCATAGCTGATTGAATGACTGTTCTATAAAATTTCCTTTAAGTTTTAAAGGAATATATACCGATCACACAACACTCCAAATGCACCTCTTCACTTCATCCATTCTATTTTAATCCTCTGTGAAACATCATCCTCTATATCACTTTCTTTATTAATGATTAAACCTAGATACCTACAAAAATCACTTTGTTGTATCTCCCTCTCATCAATTGGCACCACCTCATTATCCATCCTTGTATGATTAAAGTTACACGCCATATACTCCACCTTCATTCTACTTATCTTAAAACTCTTTAATTCCAATGTTGATCTCTATAGCTCCAATTTGGCGGTCATCCCTGTTTTTGTCTCATTTACCAAAACAGTATCATCAGTAAAAAGCATGCACCAAAGAACTTCATCTTGAATGTCTCTAGTTAAATCATCAATAATGAGGGCAAAGAGATAAGGACTTAAAGTTGATTATTGATGTAACCTAATTGGAATTGACAATTTACTACCTTGACCCCCAATGTTCTCACATTAGTCACTACATTATAATACATATCATTGACTATGTCCACATATTTGTTTGTTCTCTAATATTTGCTAGATTAACTCTCTAAGGACTATGTCATAAGCTTTTTCTAGGTTAATAAAGACCATATGGAGGTCCTTCTTGCATTCTTGAAATCATTACGTGAGTCTCCTAAACAAGTAAATAGCTTTTGTCGTGGATCTACCTGATATAAAACCAAACTAGTTCTCTGTAATAGTAGTTTCTTGTCTTATGCGAGTTTCAATATCTCTCCCCCATGATTTCATAGTATGATTCATTAGTTTTATGCCTCAATAGTTTTTGCATCACCTTTGTTTTTATAAATTAGAACCACAATGCTTATCCTCTATTCATCTGGCATTTTCTTTGTGCTCATAATTTTATTGAACAGCTTAGTTAACCAAGATACTCCATACATTCCTAGGCTCTTCCAAAATTATATTGAGACATCATTTGGACCTGGTGCTTTATCTACATTAATCTTTTTTAAAGCATCTTTTACTTCTGTCACCCTAATTTTGCATATATGAGGACGAGCCTTGGTGTGACGGTAAGGTCATTATATTGCAACCTGGTGGTCACGGGTTCGAAACACGAAAACAACCTCTCTACAGTGTATGGGTAAGGCTGCGTATAATTTTCCCTCCCCAGACCCTACAGTCGCAGGAGCCTCGTGCACTGGGACGTCCTTTTTACCCTAATTTTGCATATATCCTATGGTGTCATGGTGGGTAATGTAACCTTCTATGACATTATTACTCGAAGAGTGTTCATTTAATAAGCTGTAGAAATAACCGTTCTATCTCTCTTTAACGTTTTCATCCCATACTAGAACTCTACCATCTGCACTTTTAATACACCTAACATGGTCTAAATCATCTCTATTCTTCCTTTCCCTCATCTTAACTAGTTTCTAGATAGCTTTTTCTCCTTCCTTTGTGCTCAGGTTGTCATAAAGATCTTCATATTTCGTCGTCCTTACTTTTCCCATAATCTTTTTGGCTTCATTTCTGACAAATCTATACCTTTTTAGATCCTCCACATCCTCAGTGTTTTGCCATGTCTTAAAACTATATTTCTTAGCTTTAATGGCTGCTTGAACCTCATCATCCTACCACCAAGGCTCTAAGGGAATGACATATTCCTTTCGATATACCTAGGACATCTTTAACAACTTTCTAAATACAAGCAATCATCTCGTTCCACATTGTATTAGCGTCTCCCTTAAAGTCCCACTTTCCTTGTTTGACCACATTATCAATAAAAGCAGTCAGATATTTCTTTTAAGCTCCACCACCTTATCCTAAGGCAAAAAACTTTATCTTTGTTACAATTCGGCGTAATGAGACACATCCATGACCAGTAATCTATGTTGAGTGGTTAGGCTCTCCCCTATTATAACTTTACAATCCTTTACATAACAACCTATCAGACTTTCTAGTTAGAAAGAAATCTATTTGGCTATTATGATGCCCACTTTTGAAGGTGAGTAGATGCTCATCTCTCTTTTCAAAGTATGTGTTTACAATAAATAAATCATAAGCCGTGGCAAAATCTAAAATTGAAGCCCCCTCTTCATTCCTCACTCCAAAACCATATCCTCCATGCACACTTTCATAGCCTCTACGATCTCCCCCTACATGTCCATTCAGATCACCCCCTATTACAATATTTTCTCCTTATCTAAACTTTGACTAATCTATCCATGTGTTCCCAAAATTGTAGCATACTACTTGCATCCAATCCTACTTGAGGTGCATAAGTGCTAATTATATTGACTATCTCTTACTTCATCGCCAACTTAATGGTTATTATCCTATCACCATATCTTTCAACATCCATCAAATCATTCTTTAAATCTTTATCCACTATTATACCCACTCCGTTGCTATTATTTTTATCCCCCATATACCAAAGTTTAAAGTCATCCAACTCCTTAGATTTTTTACCCTTCCATACAGTCTCTCTTGAATGCAAAGCTACGTTAATTATTTCTCCTCATAAAATATATCAATTCTAAACTCTTATCAATTAAAGATCCTATGTTCCAAGATATTAATCTAATCCTACATTTATGGACTAGCTACTTTACCAGCATTCGTCCACGGTGCAAAAACCCTTAACTATCTATCATCGCATCCGGCGTCGAAGCGGCAGTCCTTGCCTATTTATCACTGCATCCGGGCACCAATGCGGCGGCCCTTGCCCATTTTTCACTACACTAGGGACCAGGTGTTTAACGCGTCGTTTACGGAGAACGCCCTAGCATTACGTTGAATATCTTTTGATTGTGAATCCATGATAAGGGTTTGGTTAGGTTTTTGGGTGCCGGGCCAAGAAACTCCAAATGATGATTATAACACTCGGTTTAGCCAACTGAGAGGCAAAAGAAACTCCAAAAAGTGATGATAACACTCAGTTCAGCCAACTGAGAGGCAAAAAGAAACAGGCAAATTAAATCAATATTTCCTCCAACTAGGAAAACCAAACTAAGAGAGCACCAAATCGATACTAATCCTAATCAAATCAATGATTCAAAGATCAAGCCCCCAAAAATCAATATCGCAAATAGATCCAAAACTAATATCGATATCAAAAGAGCACAAAAAATTGATGTCACAAACAGATCCACGCACCAATATCGATACTAAAACAGCATCAAAATATCGATTATCAATTCTGGATCAGAGAACAATTATCGCCATCAACAAAGTGATATCATGAAGTGATATCAAAAGTAGTGATATCACTTCATGATAATGAAGTGATATCACAAGCACCACCAAATCAATATCAGAAAACGATTATAAACCATAGAACCATTACCGCCAACAACAATCTTCATTCAACCGAAACCAATGGGGGCAATCGCACCCCATTTGATTTAGAGACGCAACTTCTTAGTTAGAACAGGAACAAGGAAAGTAAAGGACCACTATGAGGATTTTTTGAACACAATCTTAGTGTGTTTACAAACTAGGCTCTGATACCATGTAAATCCTATAGAGAAAGAAAGAAGAATTGAGAAAAGAGATGAGGAGAAGAAGAGGCTGCTGCAAGTTTGGGAGCCTCAATCAATATGACTGAGACTCCCTCTTCACTTCAATATATAATAATGAGTACAACCCTAAAAGGGTATAAGAGACAAAACACAAGAATAGAAGAAAGGAAAGGAGAAGAAGCACTAGAGTCTAGTGCTAATCCCAAAGGCCTCTCCCCCTCTCACGATAGCCATTACAGAACTCACGACTAAATGGCACATGAATTTTATTAATTCAGTTTTTTTTTTAAATTCTTTTTTGTTCCTTCAGAATTCTTAATTGCTCCAGTCTTAATAAAACTTTTGCTCAACAAAAAAGAAAAATCTCATTACTCTATTCCTAAGTATGAAAACTGCTAAAGAGTCTAGCATATGCAGAGTGACTTAAAAATCACAACAAAACTCTTTTAAAGAACTAACTACAAGTTTGTCCCACAACAATTTTCAAAAAGAATTCCAACCAAAATAAATTCCAAATCTAATTTGACCATGATTAATTCGCATACAATCGAATTACCACTAACTCATAGCCTGTCTGTACTTTTTATTTTTGCAATTTAAAAAAAAAAAAAAAACAAAACAAAAACCTGAAAATCCAGGCCACTAAAGAAGTCACAGAATTGTGAAATTCCACTATCAAGATAGTTTCCATTCACTATCTGCACCTTAGATGGAATGATAGCATACATTTATATTATAGACAATTGTAGACTGTAATTCAATACATTATTTAACAAAATGATCTTATCATAGTCTTATCATCTTCAGCATAAAGTCACCCAATACTTACTTGTTCCTGGGAGCGAAAATACATGAATGGTGTATAATATAGGAAATTTGAAACTCTTGAAGTGTATATATCAGCATATCTGCAATTGGCAGAATTTAAATAACCATCAATGAAAAAAAAATCATTCAGTTTACTTCTATTGGCAGCAATAAAATTTCAGATGAGGAATCTGAAGCACAAACACATACTTCTCAATTTGTCTTGTCAAATGACTTTTGTCCCACAAACCTGCACGTGAAAGAAAACCCCACCTGATACAAACAGCTTCAAAGTCAATGAGCAGCGGATAACTAAAATCACAATATTAAAAAAAAGCTTCAAAACCCCTTTAAAAGATCAATTAACTGAATCATTTATGATTTAACCAACAAAAAAAAACTTTCACACGTGAATGCTAGTTACAATGAATGGACACATTCAATCACAAGGTCCATTTAATCAGAAGGGGAAGCAGGCAGAACTCCAATTATAGAGCTGTACTTCTACTTTCACCATGGATGCAAAACTCAGCCCTCTGATCCATGACAAAGATGAATCAAGCCATTCTCAGGCTACTTAATAAGGGGTGGGAGCATCAAATCAATTGGCTCAACTACGGTAGTTGGAGAAAACGATGGTTTAGAAATTCTTAACTCAAGCCTCTTGTAAGTCAGCTAATAGAAAAAACAACCCTCCACCCCTCCACCCCAAACAAAAAAAAAATTACTTCATAAAACACACTAGTACAAGATAGTTCTCTAGCACTAAATTTGAGTTGACTCTATCTTTTAATTTGTTTAATATATTTGAGATATATGGAAGAATATTTGATTTTAAGGCGTTGATAAAAGATCTCATTAAATGACTAATTTCTTATCACTTCGGTGATGTGAATGTAAATGCAAAAAATACATGGCAGTTCACAGTTTATGTTCTATATATATATATATATATATATATATATCTCCCAGAATAACTTTACACAGCTTTTCCAAACTAAGATTGTTAAACTCAAACTAATCAATCAAGTAATTTTGGCATGTTCAGTTTAAGGTCACCATATAACTCGGTATCAGGCAAATTATATTAAACTCAACACAATTCCTGGACCGGAATTTTGCCATACACATTTTGCGAGGGAAGGGCTTGACACTGAAAATACCAAATGTATTATTGGGCTCAACACAAATTTGCGATTAACCAAAATCAACAGTGTCACAGCTAGGTTATTTTGCTTTCTATGGAAGGGGACTAAATAATCAAATGAAAGCAATTTAAATGAAACTACATGACTTTCCCGGGTCACGAAATCAACTCACACATGCCATGAGTGGATCAGTGATTCACAGGTTTTTAGTTTTTGTCTTACCTTTTGTTAAAGTACTCCCCATCTGCTTCTAACATAGGAGCAATTTTCTGGTCCAGCCTTTGCATAACAATAAGTAGCTTTTGAATACTTTCTGTCAGTTCTTGATCATCCATTTTTGTTGCAGCCAGAGTCTGAGAGGAACATTGTCAACAACCTAAAAAAAATTTCCCAACCATAAAAAGATTGGGGAAAAACATATAGTATATTACCCAGATTAGACAAATTTGAGTTTAACTTCACCTAGCTACCTGGTGGAAGATTCGATTTACCGAATTATCCAAATCAGAGATGAGTATTACTATTTTGTGCAACACAGTAGCTGCCCTACTTCTAATGATGGCTGGCATACGTCTTGGACACTTATGCCCCTCTTTATCAGTGGAAAATGAGAGACTCGATGATGCCATGCTGGCAATATTATATTAATTTAAAGTGAGAGAAAGAAAGAGATTGATTGATCATGAATGACCCCAACCGCAAAGCCTTGGAGATGGCAATGAGAATGAGAACAAGAAGAAGAAGAAGACGACGGAAGAGGTGAGGATTTGGTGAATTTACTTGATCATTTCAGGCAAAGCGGAGAGGAAGTCGATGAGAGGTTAGTTGTAGTGATTGAAGGAGAGAAGGGAGGCAGCATCAGATTGATTCCCGCAAACTTGAGGTCAGGAACCAGAAACCCTGTAACCTGAGCTCTCCATGAGGAACCAGTACGAAGTGTGGCACTATTGCCGGTGAATCTGATGCAGCTGCTCTTCTATTATTGCTGTTGTCTACCTCGCCTGTGGAATCACTCCTTCCTCTTCATCCTCTGAATCCAATTTAGACGCCAACAACAATGTTTTTATTAGCTGTCCTTCAGTTTTGACAGCACGATGCCAATTCCGCCTCAGAGTTGGCAAGGCTTGGAAGCAAGCTACCAGCTCTCTTCTAATTACTTAACAGAAATCTGAGTAATTTAATTGGAGCCAAACTATGAAGAGTTTCTACAACCTCTGGAAGTGCATCCAGTGAAAGTTCGGAGATTGAGGTTTTGTTTTATTTGATCACTGTGATTACGATCAAAGGAGGGAAGTAGAAATCAAGGGCTCAAATTATAGCGACACTAAGTAGTCAGAACTCCCTTGGCAGCGAGCAACCCCATTAATGGGCATTTGGGCAAACTTCCATGCATCTCTCAATCAAACAGAACCCTATCCCGCATTTTCATCTGAGAGAGAGAGGAGAGAAGATCTTCTATTAAAATAAAAGAGTAGGGAAAAAAATAGGGGTGGATCCCCTGCTTTTGAATTCTAATGTAAGAGGGATCGCGAGCAATTTTTAATGCAATTATGCTCATGTATGTTTCAGGTTCTGTCCAGTAGCAAAAGCAGACAGTTTCTAAGTATGCTCTATTTCAGTTCCATCATTTATTGTCTCCTAATCATCTCTGTTCAACGGAGATAGTCAGAGAGACAGATCACTCCACGATGGCTTTGTCAACAGCAAGAAGTTCTTATTTCAGACAAGCTCCACGAGTCGTTTCCTGCTCTGTGGTGAGAAGCAGAAAGAGAGGGGGTCACTGTGCTGGTAGGTGCCAAATTCATCACTGCATTGAGTAAATCACAAAATGGGGAAGGAATCTTCTTGAGGGATGATACCATTTTAGGCATATCCTGAAATGCTAAACTTCCTTGCAGTCAGACATCTCTTCACTGAAGAACACTTTATTGGGACATTTCAGATCATTTTCCACCGATAAAAAGGGCAACATATGCCTCAGACTCAGATATGTAGGAAGCAGCTATTATTTTCCACAAAATGATAATACCCATCTTTAGTTTGGGTAATATTATATGGTAAACCAAAATATCAACCGAGTAACTGGGTAAAGTGAAACCCAATTTTGTCTAATCTGGTACTTGTCCCAAAAAATAATATTGGTTATTACCAATAAAAAAAAAAAAAAAAAAAAAAAAGAAGATGGGCATAATACAATGCTGGAGGCTGATCTGCAAAAACCAGAACATCCATCTCATAATGGAGCTTCAGATTGGCCAAGTGGATGTTGCTCCATTTGAAAATCATCCATACCCCCCTTTATTGCTCTATTGACCGAAAAAATTATCTCATCCACATTTTCATATTTTTTTCGAATAGGAAAGTAAAGGAAAATTGATATTTCATATTTTTTAGAATAGGAAAAGAAAGGGAAAATTTTAAACAAAATAACCTCTCCTTTGCCTTGAGATAAGAGAGCTACCCTCTTTCTCCGTCTTCCCTGTAATCCATTGATACCTACTTACCTTCTTACATAAAGAGGTGCAAAGTGCTCAGGTGTACAGTATATGAACTTTTAAGAAGCATGGCTCAAGGACAATCATACTAAAATTTACGCAACATTCATAATTATTATATTACATATATCGAGTAGACTTTTTAGATCTATCCTTGCCCCTTACACCTTGTATAGTAATTCTAAGAGCTAGAAATATTTTGCTGACATCATCTTGCAGAATTAACAGCATGTTAATGACTGTAAATCTGTAATTCCCAGTGCCAAGTTATCCATGAGCCTAAGTTTAGTGAAAACTAGTAATCCAGTATGAACTTTTCATGGTAAAGGTTAAGGGAAAGATTCCGACAGAAGATATACATTACCAGAACAAGAATAAGACAAGATAACCTAACAAAATTACCTGAGCAGGGCGTCCTTTAGTTCGCCGTTGCAAAGCAAGGCGCAGTTGATTAAAAAGATCCCCCACAACCTCCTTTTGATTTATAAGCTCTATAAGAGCCGCTCTGTGACTTCGACTATGAATCAAAGCGCGATACTGCAGTTCCAAATTTCAGGAGCACATGAAGCAAAGATGCTAATGAGTATCCAGAAAACCTAAGTCTTTAAAGTAAGAGATCAGGATATATCATCCACAAACACTTGATCAAAATATAAAAAAATATCCTGCCCATAAACTAAGCACAGTTCTTTCAAAGCTCAAAACTATCTAGTTCTTTTCTATTCATCCTTGTACTTTTCTTATTATATCACATCCATGGTCATTATTGTAACAGGATTAAAAAGTACACAACAATAAGACTCAAGGCTAGTCATTCATCAAATAACAACCAAAAAAATTTATCCCAATAATAATAACAACGAAAATTAGGGTTTTCATGTTCCAACCATCTTCCTCGCCCCACCAGAGCATAGGATGCAAAATGCGAGAAAAATAGTACAGACTAACCTCGTCTTCCAATTCTCTGCAAATCAATGCCGTCCTCCATCGTAAATGGACTTTGGATTGACTAACATCCGTGTAAATATGGTCACCAACATATAATATTTCATCTCCATGAGTGTCTAATGAACTTTCAACCATCTGAGCACTTCCACCAGAGTACAAGCCCCCTGCAGAAGAAGAAAATGGATCAAATAAGACTGTTGAATCATGCTCTTAGGTAACAAATTAACAGTCGACTTAATGTACAAATTCGGCCACAGGGATTGTAGATGCCAGTCATGATTTTTAACATTCAATTTTATTTTTCTTTTATTTTTAGGGTGGGGGGTGGGGGGAGCCACTCATGAATTGCTCCATTTGATTGAAGATATACAAGTTCATCTTCATGACACTCATTCACCCCACCAACAATTGTTGTTGTTGTCGATGTTGGCATAACCATACATGCCTAATTTTCAGACTCCTCATAATCCTTTACATGCACTGTGAAAGACTCCTCTTAATCCTATACATGCACTGTGAACTATGTTAATATGGAAAATATGTGTACTTTATAGACATGGAAGTTTCAGGCACGGCAACCCAAAAACTCCAGATTTGGGACATTGCCATGGAATTTTAATTGATCACCTACTCTTGAAAGTAATCTGAATATCTCCATAGTAGCTCATGCCAGGTTTCTTTTCTAAAATGAAATGTTCCTTTACAATGGGAATATGGGACTGCTTGATATTCAGATAATGAAAGAGTATATCATTTGCCTCTATATTATTAGATAGAGATTATATTATAGCCAAGTCTAAAGCATACATGTATATTGATTTGTATTAGTACATTAATAGAGCAAGTCAAAGGAAATAATCAAGAAGAAATTTACTGGAAAAAGAGAGGAACATCCAGTCATCCACTTAGGACCATGTTCAGCTAGCATACGCAGGAGACACATAACAACATCCGAACAAATGTTCTCTCAGTCCACACAAGTGTCTGACATGACATATGTGCACTTTTGGGTATAGTCCCACGTTGACTAACTCTGGGACCTTGGATGACTTCATACAGAGGGGGGGGGGGGTTCTATAAGGGCAAAGTATCCAACAAATTGTAGACTGCAAGTGATTTCCGAAAACAACTCCCAACTTATTCTACATGGAAGCAGAATTTCAAACTAGGAATACATTAGCATTATACCAGAGTCATTGTCACTTCTTTAGAGTTTAAAAGGAATTATTGCCTTCTGTATTAGCTTCCACATTTAAGGGCACTTTTCTGGAATTGCTGTTTTAACTTATAGGAATTTCTTGCTGAGCCTTATCCCAATAATATGGGTCAGATAAAAGCAGTAAAATCGTGAAATGCACTTCTACCCTACTACTGCTAAATCAGAGAGCATGTTTGACTGATTCAAACCATGTTCTTTTCAGCCACCACCCCCACCCCCCTTAAAAAAAGAAAAAAAAAGAGAGAAGTTCCCTTTCACCTGCACCTAATCTGATTTCTCACCACTCACTAGCAGTTGCTTCTCTTCATTGCTCATAATCAAACTATCTCAATATACTTTCCCTCATCTAGATGGGCCATTAAGGCAAGTCTTACCAATCTTGCTGTCTCAACATTAATGTTGCTTCTACGGATTCAATTTTCTGTGCTTTCTTTGAAGTGCTCAACTCTTCTCAAAACAAATAAAGTTATCATGAAAAACATGAAAGAGCATGACTTTGAACTTGTGCCCCTAAATTACGATATATGAAACATTAGTATCAAGAATACAAAGAAAATGTAAGTGCAGGAAAATCACCTGGACGGACCTTGAAGCAAGGACGCATTAAACCTTCACCAGTGACAACTTCATACATTGGGTGTGACATTTGGAAAAACTCCGGCTTCCTTGCTGAGACAATAACCTAAACACAAACAAATAATGCAGAAGAGCACAAAGAAAGCCACATTTATGACTGTAACAAATGACTCCACCATTTTGGATACCTATCATATTTATGTTTCTAAGAGATAAATACATTATTGGTTCTTCTTTTTCTGAAAGTGATGTTAGTATTTCGTGTATGCTTACATTTGGAATTTAATCAATAAATATCTCTATCTGTTCCTGATGTATGGTAGATTTATTACTATTTGGAATTTAATAAATAAATTTCTGCTTTCTATCTGTTTCTTATGTATGGTAGACTTATCACTATTTTATTTCTTAAAAAAAACATTGGAAAACTTAAATAATACTGAGAATTTGTATGCAATTAAAAGATCCTCAAAAAACCAAAAAAGCCTTGTGTCAACTGTCTTCAGTTTCAAGTTAGTAGCACTGGCACCACACAAAACCAAAGTGAATGATGAAAGAATGAATCCAATAGAAGGAATGGGATGATTAAGGTTTTCAAAGTTCCGGAAAAAAGGTAATGGCTTACAATGTCGAAAAGATCTCGCCAGCCCATTTCATTAGGGAGAAATCTATTAAAAGCATGTTGCATCATTTTGTCTGTATAATGGTAGTCTGAGTTGGTAATAAGCAGCAGCCGCTTACCAGCCTGACAAAACAGCATACCCCAAATTAAAATTTTGAAAATAAAATTATCTGAACTTTGTTGTGCTAAAGAAGAAGGATAAAAGGCAGTACCTCCTTTTGATCCAAGAGTGCCAAAGGAAGCTCTGGATCAGGCTCTATAAACCGTTCAGGCTCAGACATTATCTCACTCTTCACAAATGCCCCGACTCCAGTTACATTTGTGATATGCAAAGATGAAAAACTAAAACGTATGGAGCTATCAAAATTAGTTACCTTAAGTTGACCTTCTACATGTGCTCGGAAAAGGGCTTTACTAACAGCCTGAAAAGCAGTGTCAAAAGTTAAACATGTAGATAGTTGGGAGTTGGAACCAACATCATAAAGAGACATGCTATATATTGCCTTGTAGAGTCCTCTATAATCAAGTGGGCAAAGTTCTTCAGCTATAGCTCCTTCATCCAATCTGTCAACCATCTGAAAAAAAGAAAACATGCCACACTTAGTAGAAGTAAAATGAAAAGTGTGTTGTGGACTACAGAACGCAGGAAAACAAAAGTATAGGTAGAATCACTACTCAAGACATTTGGATATGACATAAGCTATGACCTCTATAGGGAGGATACATTAGGACCAACATATAATTTACATGGTATAGTCAAGTTGAGGTGCTCTTATAGCTACATTATCTATTCAATTTTTTTTTTTTTTGGGGGGGGGGGGGGTGGTGTTGAAAGGGAATCGGGAAAAAAAATCAGCAAAATGATGATAATCATTCTCAGGCCCCTTATCATATAAAATGCACATCCTCTTTATAGAGAATCTGTTTGAATGCTTCCCAGCATAAGGCACGGTAGAAGCAGTACTCCTACTGGTGAAACCCATTAATCAAATTCATCTTTATGCAACACATAAATCACAAATGCAAGAGGAACATCCTTCAATATGTGATAGAGAGTAAATAAGAAGAGGCAATTCTCAAGTCAAGCATCAAAATTCACAAGATATAGATTACCTTCTTGAGGAGAAAGAAACACCAGGGGGGGGGAAGAATGTTGTGATGCCAAGGTTGGTTAATAACCTGCATATATGCTACGGCTTCTGAAACAGAGAAAAGTGTATTAAGGAATTCCCATCGGTTTTCTTTCCGCAGATCCACGAGCTCCCTTCCATATATCTCACTTCCAACATAAATTCAACCATCATTAGTGAAAGCCCAAAGCTTCATAACCTAAGAAACATAAAATAGTTGACAAAATCTAAGGTACTCTAACTATACAGACAGTACCACTGCATGACAGTTCCTGTGGTGCACAGGAAAGGGGTAAAACTACCATATTACCAGCAGAGTGGCCACCTACAACATCTCCAAGACTCAAAAAAAAAAAAACACAAAACTCAATTAGATGACCCTAACCATCTAATCCAACAATCTTTCTGCATTCTTACCTATATTATCTAATTATCCAAGAAGAGCAATAGATCAAATGCTTAAGATCTTATTGGATCATTCAAATAAAGACACCCTAAAACGTCAAATTGAAAAGTGAGAACCACCCTTAACAGTTACATGAGGACCATGAAACAATATGGACTAGTAAGAATGTCCTTGTGATCATCAGCTGGGTACCTCAGATATTTGAATTTTGAACAACTGCCCCGATATGCATCACAATGGTAGAGGAGCATGGATCATTATGTTCAAAATTCTTTCCATTATAACAATGCCATTATCTTTTGGTTATTATAATTTCTTATCATTATTTTGATATTTATCAACTATTTCATGTCACGTTAAAACATAAGACATCCGTTCTTAACAATATGATAAACAAAGAAAAGTAAAAAATTGCAAAAACACTCCTTGGAAGTCATAATTACAATGAATAACAGTCCATAGCAAGCAGTGTAACTAAGTTTTGTATTTTAAAACTTGGATTTCATTGAAATATTTTATCCACAATTAGATTACAAAGGATCAAAACACACCTTACATCCCGGGTGGATAACATTCTAGTACCATGCATAGCCCTCTTAACATAACCAAATCGATCAGCCTTAACCAAGTTGCCTCTCTCTTTATCCACAACAAGGCCTCTAATGACCTACACAACGGAAGAGAATGGCTTTAAGAAATGTAGAGAAGAAAATAATTTAGAGACACTACAACTGGTACAAAGATTTTAACCTCCTCAATATGCGCACAGATAAATATGTTACCAAGTGGGGATCAAACTCAAGTCCATCAACAGGGAATCCTGTACTTCTTAGGTTGTCCATACAGTAGTCATAAGCCCGCCCTTCCCATGCCTGCAAGAGTATAAACACATTGCTAATAATCTAAAGTTGTCCATTTGATGATCAAACTCTCATAGAATGGGGGAAAGAGTTTCAAAGTTTATCATGAAATTTGGCCATGACTGCACAACTTTATCATTAAAGAAAAAGAGATGTTCAATTTCTTTCATCTGTAGATACTTTGGTCTTTGGCTTCGTCATTAAAAGTAAAGGAATACAAGGGGAAGCGAAGTAAATTTTAAAAATATCAATCTATATTTTCCTATTCAAATCCAAGGAATTTGTTTGAAAAGAAATGTAAAATTTGATTATTATGGTTAGTGTAATTAAAATTACCTGCTTTGAGTCAAAGCAGGTTGTTGATTATTGTTAATGCTGTCTCATTGATAAATTTTGACTTAGTTAAGCAGGTTGTTGATTATTGTTAATGCTGAACTAGTTGATAAGCTTTGACTTAATCAAACCATGTGGGCTTGACTAGTTGATTTAGTGTTAATTTCCTTCTCTTAGTTTATTTCTTTTTGCTAGTGCGAGTGTAACTAGGACTGCTACAGGTCAGCAGTCCTATTCCTACTTTAAGTTAGTTTCACACTTTTATAAATAAGAATTCTGCTGCTCTCCCCATTGCTCTTCCTTATTTCTCATCTCGGTTTTACTGTTTTCTATTTCTAAATTCTGTAACAATTTAGAAAGTTTTTAGTAGCTGCATAATCATCATAGATAATGACAAAGTTTTCATTACATTTCCCTTCCAACTAAACAGAGCCTTTATTAAACCAGTGAGCGATTAGAGAAAACTTCACTGCCTAAATTGTAACAGACAGTATTAACAAAAACTACCCACTATATGTGGATGATTATATAAAATTATTAAGAGAGAATTCAGTATTTCTTGAACTAGCACTTTTGTGTTTCTTTAATATTGCAACTTCTTCTTTTATATTGCAACCCTGGACCTTGATTGGTTGATCCACTTTCAGAAACTCAACCAACTCAAAATGGCTTTAAGGAGATTATATACTTATACTGATATGATCAAATCATCAAATCAAAGAAGAAAGAAAATATAGCATTTTTTTCCTATTGTTAGATAAGGGGACCACAAACTTGCAACCTCAAATTTTATTTTATTTTTTATTTTTTTTTGGGTGGGGAGGGGGTTGGGGGAGGGTGGTTTGTTGAAGGAACACACACACACACACAAAAAAAATCAGTTGAGCTAGGGCCTCACAGGCTCAATAGTAGTGATGTCAATAACACTGAAAAATAAAATCGCTTGCCAAAAAAAATTCCAATTGCTGCACAGCTCTAATACGGTGCAAGTTGAACGCATTAAAATGACAAGGGAAAGACCAAAAAAACCTTGGGTTGTAGTAGTGAGAAAAGAAAATGAGTGCTGATATGCCCCTACATAGAGTGGAATAGCAGAGCAGGATTCATGTACTACACCCGGAATTATTCTGGGCAAGACTTGGTAGAAAGTGGTAATGAAGATTTCAGAGATCACTATCATAGCCAGTATATGCATTATTTAAAATGGTTACCATGGTCTTTCTGATATTTCTACTTATAATAACCTGTATATAGGACATAGGGGAGGATAATGATCGATTTAAAATTCATACATAAAGGTACTTAAGTTCAGGACCATGATGCATACATAACTTGAGATATAAAATTAAGTTCAGGACCATAAACTTAAGGCTCCTTGCAGAAACAATGCAATTATACAAAAATAGGTCAGCATGGTATTCAAAGAAAAAAAAAATTTTGTGGGGGGGGGGGAAGCACAAATCTATACAAGTTATGTGCAGTAAAAAAGGCAGATGGTTACCATCACATTGTAGTGCATCAATGTATAGTCCATGTCGTAACCTATAACACTTATCGACCGAAGATTTAATGTCCGGCTACAAAATATTCCACGAGGAGAATATCTTGACGAAAAGGGATCCTGAACACCAAAATTAGGTAGTTAAGATCAAGGAACTTTACATAATATCATAAGCAAGAAAACAATGGTAGCCAATTTCAAAATCTGAAACTGTCACTCCCCACTAATGTCAAATCAATGGAAAAAGCTAGAGACGTTCCAGCTCATTCCACCAAGAATGGATGAGGTAAACACTTAAAGATGATGATTAAGTACTTATGGAACAGCCCATGATGAAAAGAAAACCAAGATCAAGAAATCTAACTCATATAGGTAATCCCACAAGACTCATCACAAATGAACTTGGAACAAATATTGAGACATTAAAATCTAAATCTCAAAAAAAAAAAAAAAAAAAAAAAAAAGAAGAAGAAGAAGAAGAGGAGATTATGAAAGAGAGCAATTGATAATGACAAAGGAACATGGCATCCTGTTTTGACACTTCTGAGTAGCCCATATAAAGGAGTTCAAACTCCACCACGATGCAAGTCATGTCAAATACTAATGAAAAACCATAAGATCAAACCACACAGAAACCAGTGTTATCAAGTCAGCAGGTGAGAGTCATTTAGCAGCATGGTGAAAGTGGGTTTAATATTTTGGATAAAAAGCAGGCTTGATGGCCGTGTTTGGTAGTAAGGGGAATTTAAGGGAAGTGAAGGGAAATTTTTTAACTTAAAAAGGAAACTTTTGTAATAGTTACAACACATGCTATCATATTGCTATGTAACTAATTCCAAATCATTCCATATTTAGTTATTAACTTACATTTCACTTTGCATTTTAATCCCTTGCATTTAAAAAGTAAAATAAATTTCACATCTTATTAGTATCATTACTAAAAATGTTAAGAAATTTAGGTAGTTTATACAATGATTTTGTGTTACCACTATAAAAGTTTCCTTTTGTGTTACCACTATAAAAGTTTCCTTTTTAAATTAAAAAAATTTCCCTTCCCTTCCCTTCAATTCCCCTTGCCACCAAACACAGCCTATAGGAAACACTAAACACCATAGAAGACAAGCAAGAAGGCAAGCACCTATAAAATTGCCTGAAAGCTTAAAAAGATCTGTTCTAACCGTTACCGGTATTCCAAGGTTATTTAACAGTTTCTCAGCTTCTTTAGCCTCCATCCAAGCTATCTCCTCAATTGGACCCTGTAAGGTTGCCTGCCTATCAACGCCTGCATGGGAATAACAGAAGCACGAATTATTAATAAATTTTCAGGTTAGGGATAACTGGATCTTTAAATAAAAATAAATAAATCATTATTCACAGTCATCATCATAATTAGACCAAAAGAACATGTTGAAACCTGTCTCAAGCTCAGAACTCAACCATTTCACTGCATTATGCTGAGGGGACAGGTAAAGCTCAAGAAGAGCATTTTGAAGTGAGAAATGTGAACCCATTTTTGTAAATTCCATCTGAGTTGTGTTTAATGTGAACCTACTCGGGCAATGAGTGCAACGAAGTGTTCCAAGCAGAAACTGGAGTGTAAATAGCATTGCCCTTAAAACTGGAAGTTTCTCAAAGTCTCTTACTTTGTCTCCAATAACGACTGCAGCTATCCACCAAAGCGATGCACCCACAGTTTTGAAAGTTTACAGGGGATGGCACACAACATAACAGTACGATTAAAGAACCCAGACAGGAATTCAAAACAAAATCCCAGTAAGGAAACAAAGGGTGAAACACTCACAATTTCAGTGTAACTATATAACTGTATTAACAAATAGCAACATTCAACACAAACAATCTTTTCAAAAACATTCACCAACGAAAGGGAAACGGGAAAGTAGGAAAGTCACCAGAGGCCTCGAGATGTTCCTTCTTGACTTTCAAGTCCCCTTTCGTGCTCTGCCCCATGTAATCAATGTCAGACTTAGCAGGTGAAGTGATAGAGAACACTTCGTCGGTGGCCGGCTTTGCCTCGACTGAGCAGCAAGGGGCATTGATAGACATGCCAGAGCCCCGTCCACTGAAACCCACCAGAGAATTGGGTCCAAAGATTGGTCTATTGAGAGAAGTCGCCCTCCATACTGGAGACTGAACTCTTTGCACTGAGAATCTGCCCAGAACCTCCACCACATCCATCCCCCTTGACTTCCAAACGAAACACGGACACAATACAGGGATACAAACACACAGAGGCGGACGGCGCAAGCAGTCCTCTGCTTTCAAGCTCCAAAGAAAAGAGACGATGAGTGGTAGTTAGCCCATCGCCGCAGCGCGTTGCCGTTAAGATGAATCTCCTTTGACGCCGGAGACCCGATTTACTGCTAAATTCCTCAAATCGAGAACGCTAGCCCCACGCAAGAGCGATTACATCACACTTTTCAGTGGGACCCGCGCCCCTATTATGATTCCCCTTTTTTAGTATTTGATGCATGAAAGTTGCCACCCTTCGCTGAATCGTTAACGGTACAAGTATTGCCATGAATCAGAGTGTCTCTAAGTTCTTTGATTCGATTCAGCCCTCTCCGGAGCACATCCCAAAACTATAACTTTGCCTCTGATCTTTCGTAGTTGGGCAAATTCCTAATTCAAAAAACTATATTTCTTTGCTGACTTTACAACTTTCATTACTTCTGAAATCATATGAAGAGAGAAGACAGATATATTAAGTAATAAGAATAGAAGTATAACATAAAGAAGAAAAAGGTATATCATAATATCTTCAGAATCTTGCCTTTGGTATCCTGTCAGGCACACATTGACAGATTTGGCACCGGGAATTCCATTTAAATCTTTTACCGACCTACACAAAATCTGTAAGGAATTGAAATTATAAAATCAGGAAGGGAGTGAGGTGAAGAATTGGAAGTACATTAAGGAAAATAAAAGAGCAACAGGATTAAGCAATCATGGAAAGAGAATTGGATTTTCCTTTGTTGGCTTCATAGAACCTTTGGGAGTAATCTTGTTGAATGATATTTATTTGATCATTCATCCGTGCAAAGAATTCCCCAGAGTTATATTTATCACTTTTCAATGATGACATGGAATCTTACCCCTTTTTCATGGCAATCATCCTTCACAAATTTGCCCATCTCAATGAATTGCATACAAACGTCCAAAGCCTGGCTAGCCAGGGTTTGATACCAAATAATGCAAAACAAAAAACGATGGCTTGTAGAGGGTCCCAACAAGGACAGCTCATGGTTGTGAGTGTGAGGGAAGGGAAAAAGGAGTAACCCAAGGGATGACCTCTCTCAGGTTTGGACTCTCGGCCTCTCACTTGGTATAATACAAAACAACAATAAATGATGTTTAAGACTAATACTCTATACAACCTATGCATGGAAAACATGCCAACACATAGAAATATAGCATATGATAATAACGTAAATTAAGATTGACCACTTACGGATTTGAAAACAGATTAAAAGATAAGGTTGAATTGTGCCAGTGGTCATTTTTCTTAAGATTGTATTCATCACCTATGGTGCAAAATGTTTTTATAAATAAATTTTTCAGATAAAACAACCCCTCAAGGCCTTCTCAGTTATGTGCATTAAAAATCTGGACATTCTCAAAAGAACTAACAGCTATATATGATCAACAATCCTTTAAAACATAGTAGGCTCGATACCGATCATATAGAATATTAGAGAGAGTTTGAGGTACACAGATAGAGAGAGACGATTCAGATTGAATTCTGAGCGTCTTTGAACTGAGGCAACGTATGGTACCCGTTTTTAGAAAGCCACTACCAATGGGTCACCCTTCAAATGGATAGCCAAGGCACATCTAATTCGAGGGTCACTTGGATCAAGGGCTTAGATCACCCATCTTTATACGTAGAGATACCTCCCTGAGTAAAAATACACTTTGGATATAGAAGAGGTATCAAACGTACCCTTATATGTATAGGTATACCTCTACATAACAAAAGGTATAGATTATCATCCTTCAAAATAGTACATATGTATAAATATGTGTCTACATCCACATCCAGTTCCACACCTTGAACCCGGGCCCGTACCCAGACCCAGACCCAGATATTCATTGGGTAAAGATCATATATTTATAATTTAAATAATACAAAATAGATAAGGCTCGGTTGTTACAATTTCAGATAAACCGTTGCCTATACCAAAGGGATATAAGCGTGGTACTATCCGCGTTACCCTTAAAATTTGCATTTAAATGAAGAACAGATTGATTTCAAATGAAAATTGTTAGCTATAAAGACACGTGTTCTTTAATAGTAAGCACAATTTTCCTCCACAAGTTATTCTTCTAAATTTTGGTGATGCGTGAATGTCATTGTTTCCTTTTGCATGTCAGAGACAAACTTGGATGGGCAAAAAACCAAAGAATCATTAATGAAACTATAGATGCTTGATTTGTTTATTCAATTCTCTTTTTTATTATTATTATTATTATTATTATTATAAAACATGCCACATGGGTTTAAACCTACTAATTGAACAGCAAAAAAAAGAAAAAGAAAAAAAAAAAAAAGCAGTATAACGTCTCATTAAATATTATTATTTAATTTTCTGATCTCCAGCACCTTGCTTAGTTTGGTATAATCTTCTCCAGTTAAGTTGTGATTAATAAAAGAAAAAGGGAAATCTTATATAATGAATGATAATTTTTATGAATCTCATCGGTGGAAAAACGTTTTCCAAAAGAAAAATCCTTAATTAAGGCTAATTATTGGAGGTTATCTCAAAACAAACAGAACCGGGAAACATGGAAACAGAAGACCCACTTAGCAAATCCATGAGCCAAAACAAGAGAAACACTACTAATGAGACTAACGGAAAAGATTAATATAGTGTGAATGTATCATGGCATTAGAAACTCCTCATCCAAGATTAAAAACGGGGTTATCGAGAAAAGCTAAATTGAATTGGACAAAAAAATTTCTACGGACCGGTTTCTTGTGTGTGGAAAAAAATTCCCTGTAAGCTGGACCTGGTTTCTTGTGCGCTTATATGGAACCTGTTCCTTCCCCCAACAGATTCACAAATCCCCTAATAGAAATAAGAAAAAGGTTTTAAGACAAAATTCTCTCTACCACTCGGAGTATACTTAGGTTATGGGTAAACTATAGGGGAGGTACTCGTAATTTTTCAAAAAATTTATTAAAAATAAAGAGAACTATCTCCATTGGAGACCAAACAAAACAAAACAATAGGACAATGATTAAAAACCTAAATCCCATATATAACAGACAAGGAAAAACAGTCACTCCACTACTACTATACAATAGACACATCAATTTTTTTTTTTTTAAACATCT
Source organism: Protea cynaroides (assembly GCA_028583415.1). NCBI lineage: Eukaryota > Viridiplantae > Streptophyta > Magnoliopsida > Proteales > Proteaceae > Protea > Protea cynaroides. Next base: position 1,276,919 of record CM053275.1, on the reverse strand, counting down.
CGTAGAAGACTAGGAATACGAGATTGCGGGTACTCTTCAGTTCCCGGAGAGGTAGAACAAAGAACTCCCAACAATATCTCCATTGGACATTAAACGGTAGTGCACAAAGTTGCCTCTATGATCCACCCAATATATATGAGAGCTCATCTATGTTGAGTCTTGAAAACATTAGCTTTGCACTTTGATTAAGAACTGCAGGTTGCATCTGATCTCCAGTATGTAGCAACCCAAGATTGAATTTGGGCTGGAAGTGAATGAGGCCAGGATTAGAGACGATTAAACTTTGATAACTGAAGTTAGGGAAATTGCAGCCGAGTTGGTTCCAGTAATTGGAGTCTGACTTTGGATTTGGTCATAACAGATTTTGATCTGATCCGACGTGAACGAGTTGAATCCGTTACAAAAATCCTAGAAAACCCTTTTCAAATAGGCCGAAATTAAGTTCAAGATCGGCTGGTTTTGATCCGAATCAATCTATTCTGCCAATCTGAAACCGATTCCTCAAATTAACCATGCTCATATATCTTTTTTCTATCCGGACTTTGATCTTTTCCTGAGTCCAGTGGCTCCACCCATGATCTTGGCTGAATCATGACTGAAGAAACTAAACGACAGGACAATATCTTTTCCCTCCCTATCCTTATCCTATCCAAACATCTTGAATACTCGCTTCAATGGCTAACAAAACAACTCTTTAATTTAGGCATCTAGCAGCGGGATGCTTCAGCTTCAGCTTCAGCATTTAAGCTCTTTAAGGCTTCTAGCTGCGACAACGTGGTTTGGACCACACCCGATGTGGGCTAGATCCGACAAGACAAGCATCTTGATTCTCGGGAGGCAAACAAGGATGGCAAGAAAATATTAAATGGTCGAGATGGCGATGTTGCATCTGTATATTCTAATTGGGTTTTACCAATATATATATATATATATATATATATATATATATATATATATATATATATATATCAGTTTAGTATTAGCTCTTAATTATGTCAAAAGCATGCTTTGCATGCTTGCTTTTCCAATGAACAAGAAAGTATTAAGGGACTGAAGTTTCTTGTTTGGTTTGAATATAGATTCTATATCAGCATACGATCCACTGGAAGGGGAGACGACATAAATATCTAAAATAAGTGATAGAGAAATCATTTCACAGCCCATGTGAAAAAATCCACTTATAAGGGTGTTAAACAGTACGATTTCTGTTTAATGGTGCAGTTCTGTTTCGATTCGGTGTATAATAAGTAAAACCAAAAGTGAACCATTTATTAATGATTTTAAAATACTAACCAAAATCGATTATTAATCGATTTCGATTTTTTGATTTTTAAACAATTTCATTGCCGGAAGGGAGAGGCAGAGAGTTGGAAACAAAGTAGAAGGAAAACCAAAGAAATCATTAAAATAATTTTAAACGTATATGAAAGTGGACTTACGATTTAAAAGTATACCATGAGAAAAGTATTAAAATATAATTTAATTTTACAAATATAAACATTTAGCTCAAAGGGATTAAAGTAAAGGTTTAATCGATTTTAACGGTTTCAAATAATCGATTTAAACAATTTCATTCTTGAAACTAGAATTGAACTATTTAACTAAACGGTTTTATTTTTAAAACCAGAATCAAACTATTTAATAATTGGTTTCACGGTTTCTATTTAAACGATTCGATTTGCTTTCATTACACGATTCGATTTCATTTTTAATACCCTTACCTAATCTTTAAATTAAAAAAAAAAAAAAAGCACGGAAAACAAAAAAATGAACACTCAGATATATAACTTTTTCCCCATTGTTTTTATACACCAAAAATAACACAACATTAATATTTACCACCAGTTTCAGGGTTGCGTGGGTTTGCTTTGATTTACTAGATATTTTCTTTTAGCATCTTCCACTAGTGTCGTGGGTGGATGTTCTTTTCATTGAAAATAAAGAAAAAAAAAAAAAAAGACGAAGACAAAGGATTCCTGCTATAGGAATCTTTTTTCATACCCACTATATTTGTTCTTATGCATGAATAGAATAAATTTTCATTTTGATTGCTGAATAGCCGAGAAACTTCATACATTAGGTCACAACCTCTGTTGCTTTTGATGGTGTACCTCAACTAAAGTATTTTTTTTATTTTTTTTATTTTTTTTTGTCTGCATTCTACCAAGAAAACATTGACCGACCATGCGCCTTGCAGTTGTTCGTTCACTCTTTCAACTAAATGACGTGTGACGGATATTGGAGACTTAACAAGGTAAGCTTATGATTTCCAAAAGAAAAAACAAGGGTAAGCTTATGGACTCTACCACCAAAAAGCTTGTCTTTTCCGTTCTGCTGTTGAGTTGATAAATTAGATTTAAATTACGTACCCCTGTAGCTAGCTTTGTTCAGTTAGCGATCAACACTAGTATAAGACAGGTGAATCGTGTAGAGGCCCACGTGTTGTTTTAATTCCTCTAACCTACCATTTAAATATAACCCTATATTTTCCATCCTCTAATTTTCAATTTCAAAACCATTCATCTTTCCTCCATTTTCAGATTTATTCCACAATGTGACCCATTCATTGCTTTTGGACTGAAACTTATTATAAGCATGAATACATGAGTTTTGTTATATTAATAATCAATGAAACTAATTAAAATGATTTACCAAACTCCCCAAAGTTCCAATTCCATCTTTGGAGCCTTCCTTCCAACTGGGTTACAATCGGATTTTGTCTTCCTGGTGGTTTCTGGTTCTAAAGCAGAAACAGATTGCCTGAGTCAGATAAACTGAACTTGATGTGCAGACATCTAGCTACCAGTTGGGAAAACTTTAAATTTATGTTCAGAATCCTAAATAGTGAAAACACCCACAGGAATTACTTGATTCCCATTGGATCAGGGGCTTATCAATGTGATGTGAGTGCCCTACAATGAATGTATCTTGGGTTTTTCTTCATGGCTTCGGTTTGTGCGGTTTGTGTTGATGACCATTGACATCAATTCTTTTTTACGTAATCATTGGGCCATCTCGGTACTACAATATACAAGGTATATGTTTGGTATTTGGATCGGAAGGGATGAGGGAGGTTTGTGTCGATCAACACTCGTTGACACCGGATCGATGTCAAGTAAAAAATCCCAAACATACCAGTGTATGAACATCTATTTTTAAAGTTGTGATCCAATGTGAAATTTGAAGCCAAATCAAATCCAAGGACCCAAACTCCAGACTATCATTCATCCATCGTTAAGTAAAGGGAGCTTCCACTCCCAGGATACAAAACATGTAGCTCGAGGAAGGTCTACTACACTGAGGCTACTGTACACAACCATCAGATGAAAACAGAGGGTCTTATTAAAAGGGACCTGCAACATGAGGTACAGATGGAGAAAGCTTGTAAGCACAAGCTCATAATTAAGAAAACATGGAGAAACAAATTCCCAAGGTTCCATGGTGATAGACTACGTACAAGGGAGTACTGAACTTTATATTTCACGTATCCCTGCAAAAATTAAAAATTTAAGCCAATTACCTCATTTTCATCCCTTACAGAAAACCCTTCGGCCAAAAAAAAAAAAAAAAAAGACACTACCAGATTAAGTCATAATAGTTGAAATGAAGATATTGATATCTGCCGACCCATGATCTGATTGTGACCCACCACCAATTACTAACATTCTAAGTGCACTCAAATACCACTCCATCCAGGAATGAAGGATTCACTTCCCCCTTATCGACACACGCACCTTAGGTGGGAAATCAACAAACTTAAAGAAAAGAGCAACAAACCAAGGGAGACAGAAAACGAAAATGAGATATACAAGTGAAACCGAGTCTAAAGGGTTTTGAAGCACTCTGAGAGTGACAATCGAGTGTTTGGAAATTGGGAATTTAGAGTTTGGAATTTGATCCCTACACCAAACCAATAAGCAACCACCGAGCTTAACCAATAACTAATCCACCTCTCAAGTCTGGACCCCACTTGTGGTATTAGAGTTTAATGATGTCATTCCCACTGCGTACAACTTGCCTTTAAGTTATTTATTGTTGATGGCCAAATGATGAGTGCATCTTACTCCTCATACTTTCTATTCTAACTGGATTTTTCATTTTTCAGCAAAGCCCACAAAGGGAGTTGTCTTGTGAGAAAATAATTAAAGTGATAGGTACCGTGTTATCCAATTTGCTAAAATGGGTTTGTTTTGTAATGTTTCCCCTTCCCTCGTAAAGTTAGGTATGTTTTGAACACGTGCTTCCATATCTAGTTTTCCCTCTAATGCTTATGAGCTATGGGAGTCTTCTAATCCAAGTTACAAGTTAGTTATAGTTTTAACAACAGGTGGGGAACATTATATATCAGAACATTACATCATGTGATGTTGATAAGCTCAACAATCATGCACCATTATAAATGAACTACACAATTGCATTGAGTGCAGGTATCTAAAAGGTCATGGATTCATGGTTCAATTTTTCAGTATTAATGGTATGTTTAGCCATGTAACTTAATTAAATTGGATTGAAACCTGCCATGTGGGCAATGGTTAAATGGACTCACCTTATCTATAAAATTTGAGTCCCATCATATTGTGATGTCGTTAATATTTCATAAGGATCCCAAATCCTCTCCTCCCGAACCTCTAGGTGGAGAGGATGTGGATCCCCATGGGTGTGCCATGACATGATCAGCCCATACATCGGAGGTAAATAAGAAGGTTGAATTTATTTGTGATATGATCCACTAAAAGGTTTTTTCTTCCCCCGGGGATTATGTTTGGATGTTAAGAAAAGAAAAAAGAAAAATCAAATAATTATTTCTCTATTTCGAAGCCTTTTTTATTTCTTCTAAACATAGCATAGGGAATGTAAAACAAGACCATTTACTAACAACAAAAAAGAATTATAAACCATAGACTTTCGAAAGTCAAACATAGAGAAAAGATTGTCGAAGATTAAAAGGGTAAGCAAGGTTAAGAACATGGACATGTGTGAAAAAACATTCCAACCTGTTGACAAAGGATGTTGCATGGGATCGATCGATCCTGGCCAAGTCAAAATTAAATCCGATCCCTTTGGACTTAAGTGTATCCTTCATGTGATTTCATCTTCGTCCATGAGATATGGGATCCACTTCTGGAGTATAGGTCTCACACTTTACGAACGAAGATGGGATCATGTGAAGAATGCACGTAAATGTACGTGAGTCATGCCCATCAAAACTGAATCGGCCAAGCCGATCCCGATCCCTTTAACCATGCTAGTAAAGGCCTTGACAAGTTGTCACCATGTGAAAGAGGATACTCACCTTCAATTCTCTCCTGCCCCCAATAACATCCAAAGTAAAAGAAAAAAAAAAAAAGAAAAAAAAAAAGAGGAAATTCTGAAAATTCAAAAGCATACATGCCCTTACCTTAAGCAAGGAGTTTTTGGGCCCAACAATTATTGGACCCATTCACTCGAGGAGAGGTTCTATAAGCTGAGTGGAGTAGATAAAGGATTCATAATGAGTCTAGAATGAGATAGGGCATATTATGAAAAAGAACTTAATGGTGCTTGGATACATACCTTCTTGTGAGTGGATGATTCAAGATCATGAAGTTGATTAGCAAAAATCCCCTAAAAGGATTTAAAAAAAAAAAAAAACCTACCCTTCCGACAAAAACAAAACTGATGAAGATACCTCTAGTTCAAGTTTCAACATCAAAATCAATATGCAATATTTAGCCCTATTATTAATATTGGGTAAGTAAATCGTCGGCAATATTTAGCCCTATTTCAAAGATACTAATAGGGACCGAAATATTAAATATGGTAACGGAAACAATAAAATATGAATATTGAGATTTTTTTTATTTATTTTTTTTCATTTTTGTTGAAAAATGCAAATATTATAATTAATATGCGTGGCGTAAGTTAGAAAGAATAAATAAAAACCCTGGAGCCATCATTGAGAGCAGGGGAAACGTTTTCAATTCGAAGTTGTGTTAAGGCTGAGTTTGAGAGCACCTCTCACTCTCATCCATCGAATTCCCAACTCTTGTAGGTTCGAAACAAAAAAATGCACTATGAACAGAAGTAGCAACCAACGATGAGACGCTCCTCCATACCATATTCCTTCATTCTCAGGTATTTTTGTTTTCCGTGGCACAACTTACCGAAATTGATCTTTCATTCTTCTTCTTCTTCTTCTTCATCTTCTTCTTCGCAGGTCTTGAGTGATATTTCTTCTTGTTTCTTCCAGATGAAATAGAGATGAAAAGTATAGAAAAAATTATGAAAATACAAAGGGAATTAGGTAAAAATTAGGAGGATATTATCGTGTTGATGTTTCCATCCAATTGATTATTGTTCCACTGTTCTTTTCGGAAGCACGTATAGAGGTAAACTTTCTTATCGCCGTTCTATAGTTTACGGCATGAATGGATTAATTCTTGTTTTTTCTTCCTTTCCGTCTATCTCTGCAATTGCTTCCTCAGCCGTAAGGAGATGGCAGAGGCAGAGGATCGATGGCCTCATCTCGTGTTTATAAGTCGGATATATCTATATATCAAGTCAAGAGATTTCAATTGTGATCAGAGCTACTGAAGAAGCCGTGTTTTGCTTCTCCAGAACCTCACCTCAAGACGCCACCCGTGGGGACTGAGGAGAATTCTGCTCCGACATCCTTCGGAATTTGTCGTTTGGATCACGAGACGATCGAAACGATCGTGAAAACAAATAAATGCTGGTGCAATGCAATTTTGTCTTTCAGTTGAGCCTAGGAAATGTAAAGGGGAGGGGCCCACTAGCTGCTGGATCGTGTATAGTTGTGACTCGTGACCCGGTAACTCCTTGGGCCCTGGCCCAAAACCTTAGCCCATTCACTCCCAAACCCCAAGTCGTTATCATCGTTTCGATCTCCTATGGATTAAGCTCCTCTCAAGTCCAATAGCCCCTCAAATATATATATCCAAACATAAATTTACGCACAAAATAAACTCCAGCCACTGGATCTCAATTTGAGGGCAGTTGGACTTGTGAAGAGCGAATGTTAGCCTCTCCTTATTCCCTTTTGTTCTGCAGCTTCTGCCACAGAAGTAGTACATATTACTCGAAGTGGCAAAGTGACCAATTTGGTCGCACTGTAAGGCAAGGCTGTGTGCGAGGACATTGGTTTAGGTTTTCGGATCAGATGGGCCGATATGGTCGATTCGTATCGTACTGGCAGTGTCGGATACGGATACCTGATGGATCCTGTATTGGAGGACTCAGCATTTTGGATAGACACCTAGGCAAAAAGGTATTACATCTTAGCATATCGGTCGATACAAATCCAAGATGAGCGATATGTATCTGTATTGTATTCCCAAGTCACTGATACCATAAACTTCAACCATGTATGAGGATGAACGATTTATTTTCTGTTGATGCTTTGTTTTTGTCTTTGGTTTGCTTGTGGGTTTTGCCTTTGTATCTCTCTTTTGTTTGGCTTCTGGTCTTTATACTGTAAGGTAGGTAGACACAGCTGTAGGAAGATGGGTTGACATGAATGCTTATGTCCAATCCACATAAGGTCTTCTATGTCCTCTATCGTCCTGAGCTGTTTTACTAAAAAGTGATAACTCCTCCATGAAGTGTGAAACGGTGCACTCTCTGACCTAAAGTTTGACTTCTGGAGGCAATTGTTGTGGGGCTAACATGGGGGCCAGAAAGGGAAAGGGAAGACTATGGCGTTATGTATGTTCATCGATTGAGGACTAGGACTTGGGACATTAAAAAAAGTAGGTAAATGTACCAAGAAAATTTTCATGTAACTGAAGGTTTTAGGAGGCGGGCTTAGGATCAAACTCCATTCTTGCTTTTGGTACTACTTTGAGGAAAAGTTGAATCTTCCTTATATTTCTGATGTCCCCCTAAATCATAAACCTTGGTTGTTGACTTGTTATGAAACATAAAAGGTAGTTCTAGGTTTTACCAAAAAAAAAAAAAAAAATTAGTTGTAGGCTTCTCTCCCTGTCCCATTGATCTTTTTTATTTATTTTTATTTATTCCACTTTTTCCCTGTCCGTCCTTATAAAAATTGATTGGGCAAATGGAAACCAAATACGTATACAATAAATAGCGATGAAGCAAGTATTAATTAGTCGAATAAAGTAGTCCTTCACTGAAAAGTTGATAACTCCCATTTTTTTGTCTTACATATAACTCTTGTATTAAATTTAGGTGTTTTCTAGTAGAAGACGATAGAACAAGGAGGCGTTTGATTTGATAGGGGCAATTCTAATGAATACCACAATCAAAAACTCGTATAAGTTGGAGAGATATAACAGGAATTAGGAAACTTAAATTTGGAGGGAGGAACCAAAGAGTAAAAAATGGAGAACCGCTGAGAAGATGAATGATTTTGAATGACAATGAATCTGGGGGATTGGTCTATTGGGAAGGGAAGGGTTGCGCTTAATTCCTTTCCGATTTGTACAGTTCCTGGTTATTTTTCTTCTTCAATGATTTGATTAAATTAATGATTGCTTGATAACGGCTGTCATGTGACACCAAGCAAAAGGGTTCCCATTTTCAAGTCTCACCCCACCGAGGGTGTGGCCTGTGGGGGTGGTGGAGGACGGCTGGACGGAGCTTCTCTCTGACTGGATCTTTCACTAGATGCTCAAGAACCAATGTGAAATGTGAAAAGTCTCCCTTTTTTATTTTATTGGAAGGAACGTTATTCGTATATGTTCTTAATCCATAGAATAATTTCTTTATGTTTGGTGATCCCACTGATTGATTGTTTATTCCTGAAACGAATAATGAGGTGTTTATTGCGTTGGTTTTTACTTTGATTACTAGCAGTATCGGTCAGAAGATCGATGGCCGTCGGCGCATCGCCATCAGTCTCCCTCAATTTTGTATTAAGTCCGACTTTTTCCATAGAGTCAGTAGCAATAACGACAGATCATCTCTCCAGCACCCACGCGTTCGTTCATTTGTCTGGCTGTATCCTTAGAATCTTAGATGATAAACAAGAATTTCTTTTGTGCGGTTTGTGTTTTGGGCCCCCCTCTTTTGTGTCTGCATTGGTTAGTCAACTGCGAAGAGTCGACCTCAATGTTCAAAGCTTCAAACCCAACTCCGGCGTAAGCCCGCCACTTCTTTTTTCATGGTTTACCCATATTTCATAACTACAGCTTCTCTATCTTTTCCTCATGCCACCCATATGGTGATCAATCTCATTAAATGCTCTTCAAAGATTTTACCTGATTTATTTGTTCCATGAACTTTCTTTCAGAGGCTGTATCGCATGAGTGGTGGAAGCCATGAACCAAGAGATTTTGACTACAGCAGCTGACAGCAAGTTGAGCTACTCAAAGTCCACAACACCATCTCGCCTCAGAGTATCTTCTAAAGCTAAGGACTCCCTTAAATTAGATGTTTCTAACGGGGTCTCACCAGGTCTGAGAGCACGCCCAAAGTCAGTTCCCCCGGACCCGAACAACAGTCAAAAAGTTCGGAGATCTCTTGGTCTCAACAAATTGAAATCTACTGAGGATGTTGTGGGATCTCAAAAACGTAGGGAAGGGGAGGAAATTAAAAGTGTTGGCCGGACTGGAAAAAGGACAGTGGTTGAGCAGTTCGCTCAGCCGCGCCGCAGCGTGGAGCTCAGTTCTCAGAGGGTCGAAGATGACACAGGCGGGAAAAGAAAGGAATTGCAGGGGAAGCACCGGGCGAGTGAGAATTTGGTTAAGGATTTGCAGTCAGAGATATCTACATTGAAATTCCAGTTGGAGAAGTTACGGAGCTTGAATGTGGAACTCGAGTCACAGAACAGACAGTTTGCGAAGGACCTTGCTGCTGCGGAAGCAAAGATCTCAGCTCTTGAAAGTCGTCAAAAGGTTAGAACTAAAGACCCTTGTTTCATGGCTCTTGCTGCTCAAATGGCTTTAGCAGCTGTCGAATGTGGGTTTTTGTGGGCGTGTAATGTGTGTATCGAAGATTTTCAAAATCCATTTTTCTTTATGCTTCCAATTTTACTGGATGTCTCCGAAGGGGCTAACCCATTTCAATTATCAACCAGAGTAGTCTTGCTTTCTAGCTGGATATTTTAAACTTACAACACGCATTGCATGCACAGAGTGTTTCTTGCTTCCTATTTTCTCTGTGGAAGTAATTTCAAATTCTAACTCCCATTTATTAATTAGCACTCTAAGTTAGGTTTTTCAATTGATTATTTGAGATATTTTCATAGTTTTTGGACTTTTGAATTTTTAATGGTTTTAATGGTTTTAATTGGTCCATAGTAATTATTTTCCTCCATATCATTTTAGAGGTTGTTCTTTCAGAAATCTTTTCAAGTTGACTGATAAGTACATCAATTGGCGTTTACAGGGTCTATAAACAGTTTAATCAAGGGACTCAGGATGAATCCTTCCCGTCAATAAATTTTATGTTTTGTATATTCATTTAAAGATTTCCCTTAATTTGTGGATGAAACAGGAACCAGTTGATGAGGAGTTTCACAGTCATAATTTTAACAAGGCTCAGAAACACATAGCAAATAAATTAGAACACTTGTTGAGAGATAGGGAAACTATAAAGGAAGGGAGCACTGACAAGATACCTGTAACGCCACAACAAGGTGTCCTGAAAGGTATTGATATGCAACAACGAGCGCCAGTGAGTTCCACCCCCCCTCCGCCACCGCCACCCCCACCTAGGGTCCCAGCCAGAGTAGTTAGCATGCTAAAAGCTCCAACACTTGTGCAATTCTATCACTCGTTGACAAAGCAAGAGGGGAAAAAAGATCCTCAGCGATCTGGAAATATCAATAATCCCAATGTCTCTAATGCCCACAGTAGCATAGTTGATGAAATTCAAAATCGTTCTGCTCATTTAATAGCTGTAAGTATTTCAGATATGTGATTATTACTCCTTTAGCATGTAAACTGTTTCTCACACTTCAACAGTCGGTAACTAACTCTTCCTTCAGATAAGAGCGGACGTGGAAACAAAAGGGGAGTTCATCAAATTTCTTATCCAAAAAGTTCAGGATGCAATGTATGCAGATATTGAGGATGTCCTAAAATTTGTGGATTGGCTTGATGTCAAACTCTCTTCTTTGGTAATCTTCAAAGCCTTAACAAGAATAATCAATTTGTTAATGCAGCACTCCTGGTCTTGGTTTTTCTCTCTTTTTTTTTATATTTTAATTAGTAATTTTAAATGTTGGTAAGATCTATAACCATTTAACCAGTAAAGAATATATACGCATGAGCTGCATGATACTGAACAGAGGTCCCTGTGACATTAACTATTTGTTAAATTGTAGATGAGCGTCAGTTGTGTTTGTGCATGATGCCTTCATCTAATTCTTTAACATGGTCAACTTGTTCATAAATATGGACAATTCCCAGGTTTTTGGGTATTTTATGGGCCAAAGTTCATATGAAGATTGGGCCACGCCTTCTATGTTGCTTAAACTAACATTATTTTGCATTTACGGAAGTCTAGCTTCAAATTGGTTCCGTAGGTCAATATCGCCCACTTCGTTCATCTTAGGTATGAGGTAGAGTAGTCTAGAATAACACTTTGATGTTCTACATATGTTGTGTAAGGTAAAGGCAGCACTACTGCCTTCAATTAACCAATGCTCAATATATTTAAACAACTTTGAATTGTAGCTATGCCAATGGGGACAGAAAATGTGTATAGTTGAATAGGAGGACTTTGAACGGGTCTTTATAATTCCTATGTGGAAAGCTAGAACCTAGCCCTCCTTTTACATTGGTGATGCAGGCTAATGAGGTTGAAGATGCAATGAAAATATCAACTATTGACTTGGCTAATGTGGTTTATGCATGTTCATTTATCATCTCAAGAAGATTGCTAAATTTTCAGTACAATAAAAAAGGTGGTCCTTCATTTAAATTTGATATTGGTAGATTTATTAAGATTCTTGGTATTTCCCAAGGAATTACTACCTTTAACATTAACACCTATGATTTGGTAAATGGTTAAAGAAACAATGCATAGTGCTATACCTTCACCCATTGAAGATTTTCCCCTAAAGCTTGGATCCTAGTCATGCAGCAGCCAAAAGTTTCACACAAAATGGTTGGTCAAGAGTCTTCATAAGAAACTGATTCTATGAAATGATATTTCCATTTAATTGGGGTACAGTTTGGCAAAAAGAATCTTACTTGGAAATAGACCTGCTTATTTATATGAAGGCAAACGACTCATTGTGACAAATAGCAAAGGTTTGGGCAGCAAAGGTGGGGGAACCACTTTCATTCCCTTGGGAACCACAATAATCATTATTGTTGAAACATTTGAAAACTTTGTCTATGAGGTGTTATGGCAGTTTTCTGCTCACCTGTGCTAAATAATTGTTATTTCAATAACTTAGCTGCTCTTGTGTTCTCTGCATTTCTTATGCTCTACTTCTCATGTACAGGCTGATGAGAGAGCTGTGCTAAAGCATTTTGATTGGCCTGAGAAGAAAGCCGATGCCTTGCGTGAAGCTGCGGTTGAGTATCGTGATCTTAAACGGTTAGAAAGTGAAGTTTCTTCATATAATGATGACAATACTATGCCCTGTGAAGTCAGTTTGAAGAAGATGGCTAGTTTACTAGATAAGTATGTATGAGGAGAGAATAGTTTGCTGTTTGCTTCTTAATATGAAATTATGGTTCTTTCTTTATTGGTTGTATATTGACTTTAGCCTCTCCTGTCATGCTGTGCCAGATCTGAGCGGAACATACAGAGGTTGATTAAGTTGCGGGAGTCAGCTATTCCTTTCTATAGGGTTTGGAAAGTTCCTACAGATTGGATGCTTGATTCAGGAATGGTCAATAAGGTATTTTTCTTTATACTATTTCTAGGATAAGATATCATGTGCATCTTTTGATTAAGAAATCAATACCTTTTTTGTTTTTTGATTAATCATGAGTAAAACAGTCCTTCGTGGGATTCAATATATGAAGTGAGTATTGAAGGAAAGCAGGTGGGATATAATTGTGCCAGGCGGAATTAGGCCAAGTACTTTGACAAGTTTTCAGCCTTGGCCTGGGAAAGCTGTATTCTACCCTTACATTGGGACTCATGCCAAATTGGGTGTCTTCCCCGCTGCATGAGTGGGATCGCAGCAGTTACAACATAAGGATGCATTGTATTATAAATTTTCAACTTTACAAAAACCAAATATTTTATTATTTCAATTTCTAACCTCTGATAACTACTCTTAATATATGGCTATGTTACATTGTAAGGATATAAAATTTATTCAGGTTATTTATACAGATAAAGCAGGGTTCTATAAAACTGGCCAAAATGTACATGAAGAGGGTGTCATTGGAGCTTGAATCGGTTCAAAATACAGAGAGGGAATCCATGCAGGAAGCTCTGCTGCTTCAGGGTGTGCGTTTTGCTTATAGGGCCCACCAGGTTAGTCACGGGTGATTTCTTTTATTTTATTGTAGTGTGATTGGGGAATTCATACTTGTATATCAATAACTAGCAGTCAATTTACTTATAACTAGCCGTCAATTTAACCATGTCATTGACAAAATTCCAGTCTAACTAGTGAATTTGGTAACTTTTGCTGACTGCCACATGGCAAATGAAAGTCAGCAAATTCACTAACATATTTTTAAAATAAATGACTATATGGGAATTAATTAAGGGGGCAGGAATCCTGCACCCCATACATTGAGGGACTTACTGAGTTTCGTAGTTTATATGTTATTTGGCTTGTGTAGTTTGCTGGAGGACTTGATTCAGAAACAATGTGTGCTTTTGAAGAGATAAAACAACGCATGCCAGTACACATGGGAGGACATCGACAACTGCTTGCGGGGGCATAGCATCATCTTAGCAGGGTATCTGAGGACTTCGCTCCGCCAGTGAAAGTCGAAGAGAAGACGCTGGCAGGACTTTCACTGTTTGGTCATTACATTAATGCCTTGTTAGTTAACTAGGTGTAAGACGGTTCGGAGGATGTACAATCAGACAGAATAATTAATAGAAAGCATATTCCTTTGACATTCATATTGGGAGATGGTGCATCACATTGTGAATCTGATTGCATCTGAGGGTACCATAGGTTTAGCAACACTGATCTATATAAGACAAGACTAGGGGTCTCTGTACTCCGTCATGAAGTTTTACAATGTTGAAGGATAATGAGGTAATTTCACACTAAAATCGAAACTAAAGACCTCAGTACAATTAGCAGGAGATCCTCACTCCTTACACTAGGCAGCATTCATGTTGTTTGTAACGTGGACAGGATGAGTATTAGAAGTTGAACGGAGTACCCTAGTTTGAGCATTCCTCCTCTTAAGTAATTATTCCCTACATCTTAAGGCCCCACTCGACCTTAGGACCTCGATGGATACTGTTATTGGTGAAGCTTACTCTTATCTTACTGCCATGCGTCTTCGGGGCATTTTTATACCACACAATTAAGTCCCCAAGTTTCTTATTTCCCTACAAAACCTCAACCCCAATCCAGAGTCAAAATTTAGCTAAAAGGTCCAGTAAATGAACAAAACAGGTTGTTCATTGAAAATATACATGGGATGATCCTATACAAGTGGACCATATGACGGAATTAGACCACCAAATTTAACACAAGGCAAATCCAGAGCGTACCCTAGATATTCACACAGTTGGAACTATCTAAATCATGCACCATATGGGCAGTTGTGCCAAGCCTAGCACAACCATTAACACTTTCCTGCTATAAAATAATGCAGGATACTAAAGCTTCTATATAGGCATGGCATCATCAAAGGAAATGATCAAAATTAGTAAGTCATGAACTCATGATCAACATTGCATTATTAAAAAATGATTGGACATGGAAACCTGAACAAGTATTTTACTTAATCCAGGTGAGGTCAGATTTCCAAAAGGATGCCAGTGCTTATTGTTACGAAGCAAATAACAAGTGCAACAATATATGTCCTGACGAGGACCCAATGGACATTGGGTCTCACTGGAACATCCGACAGTACTTAGCAGCTTCCCTCATTTACAAAAGTCAATCCAGGAAAGGCAATCGTTATTCACCAGAAAGCTCCAGAGTTTTCCTCGAACTGCGAGTGAAAAGGAAATCCATTAGAGATTTTTTTTTTTTCGACACAAAAACAAGCTGATATAACAATTGTCAAGATGGACCAGGCATATCTGTCGTTGCAAAAACTCAAGCATGCATCATCTCTAGCTATTGCGACTTGCATAGTGCATATGGAGGACTTTTGGAAATTATCTGAGCTACATTTTCCTGCCTTGCTAAGCAGCTAAAACATGCCTATTCCTATTTCCTGACAAGTAACATCCAAAAAGAGGAATAGCACATCAATTACCCAACCCATGTTAAAATATTGATGGGGACGTCTGAGCTCTGCTGGGGTTTTGATCAGTGTAGTGGAGGTCTTTGTTTAAGAGCTGCAAAATCCAGTCCATAAGGTAATGGAATCACATAGGGTTAAGTAAATAAATCTCTATTCTGAGAAATATACTAAAATTATTATGCTTCATCAAGCATGGGAGATTACACATTCACAAATCACAATGTACAATCTGACTGATGAGGCTGTTCTCTTGCATATACATAATATTAAAGGAAATACCTGTTATCACCACTCATATGTCAGTAACTGTTTGTGCAACTACAATGAAAACACCCAATAAAAGAAAACTGGAACACTATGAATAGCAGATTATTAATATAGAGATTGGTGACACTTCAGATCTCACAACTTTAAGGATTATGATAAAAAAACGACTCAGAAAAGGGAAAAAAAAAAAAAAAAAGATCCATTGACTAGGGCCACCTCAGGAACAAGAAGATTAGTAGGTGATGTGGCATGTCTCTATGCCTTCCCAAGTTTAACCACCCCTCATGATAAAAGGTCTGTAATTGTTAATCGGGAAAGAGGGAACTAAGAAACAAGAAAGTGAAATATTAGTCAAATTTCACCATAAGGATGGCAATTTCATTGTGGAAGAACAGGAATATCAGTTTTCTTGTTAACTTTGTGCTACACAACAATTTTAGGAAATTTCAGTCAATTGTACTGCTAGTCTTAACAATGTTAATTGCTGGTTTTAAATGGCAAGTAAATTTAATAAAGCAATCTGTGCACTTCCCAGAAATTTTCTCGTCATACAAAGACCAAAGAGAGAATGACTGATATTTGAAAGAACCACATGTCCAAAGTCCAATCACAGGTAGGACTCTATTTGACACAGTTGATTTTCTCATAATACAATAAAATAGGATGAATTAAAGATTAGCAGTAGTTGGGCCAAAAAAAAACATGTATGGTGGATGGAAATTAGGAACAAAAACATGTTCGGTGGACGGAAATTAAGTGATGATGAACCCAAAGACTCAGGAATTCAGAAACCCTTCGAAACCAGAGTGGCAGTGAAAGGGAAATTCCAGAATTGAGGGTTATTCAAATAAAGCAATATCAGAAACTCAGATATGGATAAAAACCTGATTGAAGGGTACTCTGATATAGGGGTACAGAATTATCAAAATTTCAGACTAATGGCCAAGTTTTGAATTACTCAGAGAATCCTACTGCGTAAGGAAACTGAACAATTACAGCAGAAACCAGAAATCGATAACAAGAAAGTTAGCAGAAAGTTTGGATTTTGAAACTCAGATATTATCACAAACTAACCAGTAAACAATATTCATAGCCCTGATTGTAAAAATAGAACCAGAAATTGAAGTTCTAGAAGAGTTTGACTTCAGATAGGAAATCTAAAATCAAATTAGAAAAAGGTATTCCAGAATAGGGAGGAGGATCTACATACTGCTGGTGCATTCGCATATTTTTATACCAGCCCGGGAAGAGAAAGGAGGGGTGGGGGGGGGGAGCGATGGGAGTACAGGGAGAGCCAGTAGTCGGTTCATTTGGTGGGCCCATATTTTTAAGGAGGAAAGAGAAAAGGGGAATGTGAGTGTATACTTCCTTTTCCCACTAGAATATTAGACAGATTTTAGGAGGAAGAATTAGAACTCATCTAGATTTAACTGACAAACCAGAATGGAGAGAAAAATTGAAGTGAGGAATAAAAATCAGATCTGCAACCAATAAATAAGAGAAAATATGCACACGAAAGAAAAGAAAAGTTCCAAAACTTACTTGATTGATGGAAGGAAGAAAAAACAAGAAAGGGAAAGATATGATTAGGAATCCATCTACCTAGCTTGTGGGGTTGGAATCCAGCAACATCCCTGCATAATACACAGCAGGCATACTTGATTCCACAAATGTATTCCTGAATCTATAAAAAAAAAAGGTCTGAAATTCACAGACAACTAAGCCATAGCTTCATCTTCATTCCAAATTCGTGTACATATGCTTAAATAAAAAAAACTCAAAACAGGAACCAAAATAGGCCTAAAACTCCTGCAGCCAATACCCTACCTTGGAAGTAGTATCATAGTTGTCAAAGCACCAAGGCATTGGAGGCCTGACAGACGCCCAAGGAGACCAAGGCAGCCTATTTTCCAAGGTGCCTGAACGCCTAGGCGGCGCCTTGACAACTATGAGTAGAACATTACTACTAAAAACTCAGCCTATAATAAACAAAAACATCTTAAAACAAAGCTGTACTCATAGAAAACTAGCCCATTGTTACTAACTTACTATAACACTTTATTGACAAATAAAATAAGAAATAAAAAACTCAAACTAAACTAATTTAGTAAATCCCATATTCTGAGCTCCTACCCATATTTAGGCCCATTAAAGTGACCTATTACAAAGCAAACCCACTGGATCAAAGGCCAAACACACATATAACCTAACCCGAGGCTTATTTCCACTAAAACAAAACCAATTATGTGTTTCATCTGCAGTGATTTGACAATCCTAAACGGATGAGAAGAGCAGTCAAATTACCGTAGGCCGAATTTCATTTTTCATGCAACTTGCCTTTGTCTTATTTCCACACAAGGTATGTCTTATTGGTGGTTAAATGTAATTGAAGCAGTGATTTCAAAGGCAGGGGGGTTGTGATTAAGCCTCGAGGGGCACCTAGGGGAAATACATTCTAGCGAAGCCTAGAGGCTCATCAATGAGGCAAGTCACATGACTCACATCTAAGGGACATATAAATGCTGCCCATTAGAAAGGAATTGCAACGAATTTTTTTTTTTACTTCATCTCTTATAGATGTATATATTTATAGCTGCTGATCTTTTTGACAAGTGGGATGCCTAGATCAGCATTTGAAAATGATGATTTTTGAGTTTCATGCTAGTTTGATACTTGAACCCCATCCATTTCGTTATATCGTCCTTGTAGACATATATTACCTAGTAAAACGAAAAATGGAATGCAGGTTGTCGAAAGAACCATAGTCTAACAATTCCACAAAGAGATGGACAGCAAGCTCACAAACCAGAAAACAAAAAGAGAAGAAGAAGAAAAGGAGAGAGAGAGGCTTCGACACAGCAGAGTACTGTGGTCTAACATATATATATATATATATATATATATATATATATATATATATATATATATATATATTACCAATTACAATGGAGAGTCTCTATATTGAGAAGAGATAAAGAAGAAAACCAGAAAATACAAAAGGGAGCCAACCAACAAAACAAATAAGGCAAGACCCATCTACAAGATATCGTTGGCGGTAAAACAAATAAGGCAAGACCCATCTATAAGATATCGCTGGCGGTAATTACCGCCAACGATATCTGGAGTGGGCCTTATCGGGCCAGCCCATATCAACTCATATTGTAATACCCTCCCTCAAGCTGGAGTGTACAAATCACCCAATCCAAGCTTGTAACAATTCAACAGATACGCTGGTCCAAACAAGGGCTTTGTAAGAATGTTTGCAAGCTGATTCGAAGAAGATACAAAAAGAGTGACAACTAGCTTCTTCATAACAACATCTCAAACAAAATGACAATCCATCTCATAAAACACTGGATTGCTAGCAATGTAAATAGCAACTTGATTGTCACACATCAAAGACATAAGTCGAGAGACAGGAAATTCAAGTTCTTGCAAAAGATTTCTTATCCATAATAATTCAGCAGTAGTCAGTGCCATATCACGGTACTCAGCTTCAGCACTAGACTTGGATATAATAGTTTGCTTTTTACTTCGCGATGTAAGGAGATTACCTCTAACAAAAGTACAGTATCCAGTAGTTAAACGCCTATCACCATTAGCTTCTGCCCAATCAGCGTTAGAAAAACCAATAATATCAAGGTGGCGATGTCGTTGATAAATAAGACCAGTACTAGGAGACTTGTTGAGATATCGCAATATCCAAAAGGCAGCGTCCCAGTGGGCAACCTTAGGAACATGCATAAATTGACTAACCACTCCAACGACAAAGGAAATGTCAGGCCCAGTTACAGTAAGATAGATCAGCTTTCCAACCAAGAATATTCAAGATTATCACATGTTTCAAGTTTCTAATGTGGGTCCATTGGTGTATCAACTGGTTTGGCTCCAGGAGTCCTATTTTAGAAAGCAGATCAAGTACACTTCCTCTAAGAAAGACTAATACTCTTGCTACTCAGAACCACTTCAATTCCCAAAAAATAGTGAAGTAGTCCTAGATCTTTTATCTGAAACTGTGTGTTCAAATAAGACTTGATTTCTACAATACCATACTTGTCATTCCCGGTAATAATAATATCATCAACATACACAGCAATTATAGTGACAATAGAGGAACGACGTCACACAAAGATAGAGTGATCAGAGTAACAGGCAATGAAACTAAAATTTGTAATGACATTGTTGAATTTATCAAACCAAGCACGAGGAGACTATTTAAGGCCATAGATAACCTTAAGTAGTTTGCACACTTTAGCGGAGTTCCCTCCCTGAGCAACATACCTTGGAGGTTGGTCCATATAAACTTCCTCGTGAAGATCTTCATATAAGAATGCATTCTTGACATCCATCTGATACAGGGACCAGTCAAAATTCATAGCCAAAGAAATAATAACACGAACAGAATTGAGACAAGCAACAGGAGATAACGTCTCAAAATAATCAACCCCATAGGTCTGAATAAACCCTTTGGCAACAAGTCTAGCCTTCAGTCTATCAACAATACCATCAAAGTTATGTTTAACTGTATATACCCATCTGCAACGAACAACTAAGTGACCCTGAGGGAGATCAACAAGGGTCTAAGTTTGGCATGTCATCAGAGCATCCATCTCAGCATCCATTTTTGCTTTTCACCCTGGATGGGATAAGGCTTGGGAAAGAGAAGTAGGAATAAAGGTAGTAGAGAGGGAGTGAACCAAATTTTGGTGACAACGAGGAAGGTGGGTTGTAGGAACAAAATGCTCAATATGAAAAGTAACTAAAGAATGCTGAGTAAAAGTACGAGCACCTTTACGTAGAGCAATGGGGAAATCAGAAGAGACCTCAAGATCAGGAGGAATAGTAGTAGTTGGCGGAGCAACTGGTATAGTAGTAGTTGGAGCCACTTGATTACGTCGTGTATAAACCTACAGGGGAGGTGAAGGGTCAAATGGTAAGGTCTAGTCAGATGGTGGTTCAAGATCATCAGGTGTGATGGTAGGGATTGGTGGTTCAGAATTATCAGGTAAGAGAGGGAGGGGGAATGAATTGGCACCGTAACCAGATAGTATGGTCTGTCTTCAAAGAAAGTAACATCAGGACTGACATAGTAACGTTTAACAATAGGATCAAAGCATCTGCACCCTTTTTGAGTACGAGAATAACGAAGAAAAACACATCATTAGGGATACGGCGAAGTACTGCCATAGCCCAAGAATGATAGGGAAAGAGCAATCTTAGGGATACGGCGAAGTACTGCCATAGCCCAAGAATGATAGGGAAAGAGCAATTTTGTTTAATGTAATTGCCTATTGCAAATATCCTCCTCTTCCCAGTTCCCTCAACAGAGAAACCTAACTTATCACATTAAGAGAGCGAGGAGCAAGTTTTCCTAATTTAAGATGCATGATATGGACAAAACAGGTACTACCAAAACTTTAAGGGAGACATGAAATAAATAAGTATTCGGATAAAGAAGACGGAAGGGAAATTTATTGTGTAAAACAGAAGATGGCATCCAATTAATAAGATAACAAGCAGTCAAAATAGCATCACACCAATAAAATTTAGGCACATTCATATGAAACATCAGAGAGCAACCCTCCGCCGGACAAGCCAAACTCCAGCTAAGCTAATAGTTAACTTGGCTCTTGTTTGTGGCCTTCCCTCTCTCCAGGGTAGCTAGATTAGTCGCAATAGTCCTTCTTAGTAAACTACAGCCTCGTTGTTAATTGACTATTGACTCGCCCCCACACCACAGGCCTATTTCGGGTTCACTCGGAGCTTTGGCAACCACCGTAGGAGGTGTGATGTACATGCACCCATTTCAAGGGGGTGCAACACTTCTCAGTTTGGGCCTCATATTTATCCTATATATAGGGATTTGACCGAGCAAACGGTGCAAACGAAGGCAACAAGCAAGGGCCCGACTATATACAATGGCTAGCGCGCAAGAACCACGATTGAATCTCCTTCCCCTTAGTTAGCACGCGCCTGAAGATGTTGATTTTTACGTTCAACAACCCCATTTTGTTGAGGGGTGTAGGCACAACTATTATGGTGTATTATGACATGTTCAAAAGAGAAAAAGAAACAACCGTTTGTACATATTCAAGAGCATCGCCTGTACGAAAGATCTTAATGGAAACCCCAAACTGATTTAAAATTTCTTTATAAAACCCTGAAAAATGGTAAGAAACTCATAACGATCTTTAATTAAATAGAGCCAGATCATCCTGAAAAAATCATGCACAAAGGTTACAAAATAAGAAAGCCCTAACCTATTGGGGATACGACAAGGACCCCAAAAATCAGAATAGACTAAAGAAAAGGGGCTAGAATTCCTAGGTGTAGTACTAGTAGGAAAAGAAGAACGGTGAAGTTTCCCTAATTCACAAGCCTCACATTGTAGAGTAGATAGAGACTTCCAACTAGGGATAAGAGCTTTCAACTTAGACAGAGACAAGTGACCAAGCCGGTTGTGCCATTAAAGAGGGGTAGTAGTGGAGCCAGTTACAATGGTAGGAATGTGACCAGTGTGCTCTAAGTAGTACAGACAAGCATGCTCACGTCCGCCACCAATCATCTCCCAAGTCCTAAGATCCTAAAAAGTATAATGGGAAAAAAAAAGGTAACAACATAATTTAGAGATTTAGTCAGTTGCCTAATAGATAACAAATTAAGAAGTAAATTAGGAACTTGCAAAACGGAGGGTAAAGACATAAAGGAGTACGGGAAACATTACCATACTGAATGGCTGTAATAGAGGAGCCATCAACAAGGTAAATAGTAACAGGCTTGTTAGTGGTATTAAGGGAGGAAAAGATAGAGGACTCAATAGTCATATGGCAAGTGGCACTAGAATCAATAATAAACGGATGAGGAGAGGCATGAGAAAGTAGAGCAGATGTACCTGTATGGGCCAGGGTAGCAACAAAAGCGGAACTAGTAGTCTCTCATTATTGAATCCTACGAAGAAGAGCTCAATACTGGGCAGAGGATGGATTAGATGGTGGAACAAGCGTAGCAGGAGATGCATCATCAATAGTAACATTACTGACAAAATTTCCAGCCCATTCAGGACGGCTAAATTTTTCCCAATAGGTATCAGCGGTATGGTTGGTCTTGTGACAATGAATACAATAGCGGGCAGATTTATTAGATGGTATTCTTCCAGAACCACGACCAGGTGCATTACGACCACGGCCACGGGTTGAGCCACAACCCCTAGGGGATGATCCTCGACCATGGCCAGCAAACAAGACAGATGTATCTTTAGGAGAAGAGTCACTTTGGGGAACCAGTCATTGGAGACGAAAGAAAGTCTCACTCAGGGTAGGTATGGATGCACCGGCAAGAAGCTCACTCTTCATAACCTGATACTCAGGAGAGAGTCCAACCAAAAATTTGGCCCCATAAAACTCAGATTGTTGGGCCTTTATCTTATTGATGTCAGTGGTAAGAGACTGCACAACCTGTATTTCCTCAATAAGACCCTTGAAACTACCATAGTAGTCAGTCAGGGATTTGTCACCAATAGAATAGGTGAACATCCTCTCATAGAGGTCATAAATACGAGAAACATTCTTATCCTGGCCATAGGTTTCTTGTAAATCAGCCTAGATGGCCTTGGCAGTATTGTGAAACATCACAGTAGGTAAGATGGAAGGCTCAATATTATTCCATAACCAAGCATGAACCAAAGAGTTGTCACGAAGCTATGTATTATACGTCTTAACAGACTCAGGATCCTTAGGTTCATAAGCAGGAGCATCATCAGTTAATAACTGTACTTTACCCTTAGACAAGATGTAGGCCTTGATGGCCTGAGCCCAGAGAAGATAGTTTGAAACCCCTTTCAATTTAATAGAGATGATCTGAACCTCTGTAGGCTTAGGATCAGTCATCTTCGAACAAAATAAATAACAATCAACACAATCAAGTAATATAAAATTGTTCTTCTTTCACTTGGTTCCGCCAATTGAGAGGCCAAAGGATATAAGGCTCAAAGTGAAGCAAGGGTTGGTGGTGGATATAGGGTAGAACAATAATAAAAATAATAATAATCCAAAATCTCAGTTCAGCCAACAGAGTGGCCGGGGAATGAAGGGCTCAAAGGGGGTGGCGGTAGGGTAGTAGGTAGTAAAAAAAAATTTAATTATATCTCAACTCATTAACAATAAGAAGGTGATCGAGAATTTAAGAAAAGAACCAAACCATTGGCAGAATAGTAGTAATAGAAGTAGATCTCGATCACCAAAACAAGTAGTACATAATTAAAGCAAAAAAATCAAAAGCCTATCAACCGAAGCTTTGATGAATGATAGCCAAGGATCTAGTGCTCTGATACCACGTAACAATTCCACAAAGAGACGGAAAACAAGCTCACAAACCAGAAACCAAAGATAGAAGAAGAGAAGGAGAGAGAGAGGTTTCGACACAGCAGAGTATTGTGGTTGAAATTAGTGATTACCTCTCTCTCTCTCTCTCTCTCTCTCTCTCTCTCTCTCTCTCTCTCTCTCTCTCTCTCTCTCTCTCTCTATATATATATATATATATATATATATATATATATATATATATATATATATATATATATATATATATATATATATATATATATCAGAATTACCAATTACAATGGAGAATCTCTATATTGAGAAGAAATAAAGAAGGAAACCAGAAAAGACAAAAAGGAAACAACCAACTAAACAAATAAGGCAAGACCCATCTACAAGATATCGCTGGCGGTAATTACCACCAACAATATCTGGAGTGGGCCTTATCGGGCCAGCCCATTTCAACTCATATCGTAACACATAGTATTGAGTGTCGGTCATAATTTCACATCCCTGAAAAAGAAGATACTTATCAATGAGTGGCAGAATTACTCTAATCCAGAGTGCTCACTCAAGCATCCCTGTGTATATGATCTCTTTATCACACAAGCACCCATGTCCATTTGCAAGAAAACAGAGAAAATGATGAGAGACTTCTTAAGGGAATGTGTGAAAGCCAAAGAGATGAAGAAGAGATATTATTTGGTAAAATGGAAATACTATTGCAGGCCAAAAAGTTGGGTGATGTGGGGTCTAAGCCGGTGCCTACAAGGAATAGGGCATTGCTTGGGAAATGGCTGTGAAGGTTCAATGTGGAGACCACATGATACAGTTACGGGTGTTTGATCAAGCCATTTGAACCTTAAAAGATTTTATTTCGACCTATTGTTGGGTTCTATGGGCCTTGGGCCTTTTATCTTTGGGTTTACTAATGTACTAGGCCTTAATCCTGTACTTGGACTAACCGACTAAGTATATCAATAAGATTGTGTGGGTCCTATTTATTGGATTTGTTTTAGCTGGTCTTTGGATGTTTGGAGTCTTTAGGATAGTAAGAGTCTGCTAGTTAGTTTCAACCTATTAGCAAGGCTGGAATCACCACCAGGGGTCCAACCGACTCACCACAGAATCAAAGGCACAAGCCAAATTCATAACTCAAATTCGCATATAGGGCTGTCGCCCCTTACAAAGTTCAAAAAAAAAAAAAAAAAAGCCTGGACTCAAAACCAATCTTAAAACTCTTCCAGACAAAAGCTTACATTGAAGGTGGTCTTAACTACCTAGGATACTCATACTATAATACAAAATAATGAAGAAATCCAACCTAACTAAAACACCTTAATAAAAATTAAAATTAAGAAAAACTCAACTAGACTAACTAACAAAGTAAGTCCCATATTCTGATCTCCTACCCCATATTTTAGTAAAGTGGCCTATTACAATAAAAATCCATTGGACCAATGGCCCAACATGAACAGAACCCAACCAAAGCTTATTTCCACTAGAATAAGTCCATTTCTGTGTTTAATCTGTCTGCATTAGAAGGCAGGGGCTTGAAGGAGGGAGGTTGAGGAATCGTTACTGTCAGTTGTATAGGGTGGCACAAGATAAGAAGGCTAAAGTGCCAGGCTGCTTTCAAATGGTGAATGGAAGCTTGTTTGGAAACCCTAGTTTAGAAGACAACTCTTTGATAGGGAATTTCAGGAGTACACATTGCTGGCTCACTTATACAGTTATAAACTGAATTGGGAGGAAGAGGGCTGAAGTAGCACAGGATAAGAAGGCTAAAGTGCCAGGCTGCTTTTAAATGGTGGACGAAAAGCTTGTTTGGAAACCCTAGTTTAGAAGGCAGCTCTTTGATAGAGAAGTTCAGGAGGTGTACACATCGCTGGCTCACTTATAAAGTCATAAACTGAATTGGGAGGAAGACGACTGAAAAGTTTAGGAAGGAAGGCGGGGGAGTTTTTCCAGCCTATTATAGTGTTTCGGCCACAAACTTAGGAGAAGAAACAGCCGTGTAACAAGGTAAGAGAATTTGGAAAACTCAAGCACCCACTAAAAGTAGCTACTTTTGCTTGGATGGTGGCTTTGGATAAAGCACTAGCTTTGTCCAACTTAAAGTCTAAAGATTTGGCATTTGGCACATAGGTTGAGTTTAGGCAATAGCGAGGAGGAACAATGACTGAATGACGCACTTGACCTTGAACAGTATAGTGGTCGAAATGGTAAGGAAGCATTACTTGGGTATATTCGGAAATAAATTGGTGTTCATTGAGGGGTATGAAGAATATGTTTTTGCATTGACCGGGAAGTCCTTTTACGGATGAAGGGCCTGATGTTGTGGAAAGTGTCCATATGCAATTTTGCAGGATCTAAGGAAGGAAATGAATATAAGGATTTATTGAAGACAACTTGAGATCTTTCCCCTATAGTTGTCAAGGCGCCAAGGCGAACCAAGGTGTTGGAGGCCTGATGAGGTGCCTAAGCAACCAAGGCGCCCGATTTTCCAAGGCATCACAAGGGCGCTTGGGTTTCCCTCAGTCTCTGTGCTGATATTGGCTCTCAACCTTTACCGGTCTCAATTGTCTAAGAAGTTCTTTGGGTTCTTCTCCATTGCTTGCAGTTGGTTTTCCTTGCTTGAAGATTGACTTTTTTTCCTTTTTTGTAAAAAGGAAAAACATATACTCATAGAAGGTTATCGCTTTCACAAGTTCGTGGGGTTTACTTTTGTAAAAATTCAAATATACCTATGCATCCTCAGACAATAGTTATTAATGAATGAAAGGAACTTACTTGTTGCTAGCTACTCCAAAGAAAAATCCCTTGAACAACTACTGCCCTTTTGGTGGAGCATCATGTTGATGACTCATTAGAGGAGGCTACATCAAGTCAAATCATAAACTAGGACTGCTATTTCGAACTTACACTTTCATAAGTGATAACAGTTGCATTGTGTTAAAAGAAAAATGAAGACGCAAATGAATCATATCATAGAGAAATGAAATTCTCACCAAGATGTTGAAGTCCAAAAGTATGGGTAGCTAAATGAGCCGTCCAAAGTTGGTGCAAGTCCATTGTAGGAACGTTCTCTTACATGGAAGGGGAAGAGATATAAATCAATCCAACAAGTAGATGTAAATGATTGCAGAATTTCAACACCTTCTGGCGCTAAAGATATTTCAAGAAGCTCAAAAAATAATTGAAGTGTTAATTTAGGGTTTAAAAGTGAGAGGGAATCGGGTCCTGAAAACTAAGGGCAAAAACAATGGAGAGAAACATAAGAACATGCAAGTGAATAAAAAATTCCACGGAGTGACCAAGAAGAAAGGACGCATTACAAGAAAAACAAGAAAGGTTTAAGGAACAGCTTTCCAGAACCCCAAAAATAGAGACATCATGGATGCATCCTTTTCCAATCACCTAGGAGGAATGCTAAATTAGACTAGATGTTAGACCACCCTCCCTCTTCGGTTAAGTGTTGTAAAGGTCCAACTGTCCAGTTTGCTCTTCCAAATGGCTGTTTCATGCTACTCCGAAATATGAGACTAAAGAAGTTTAAAGTAATGATCCATGAAATGGTGGCTCTACCACAATTTTGCAAAAATTCAATAAAGCTGGCATCCAGGGTCTGAATCATCTATTTGCTTCTTTTTGGTATAAAACGATTTAGTTCATTTGATCAATGTTAAACATGTCAAATACAACACAAGCATTGGTTCAGATGCAACGATGTACAACTCACATAAGAAGACAGTGACCAGTCTTCGGGGCTTGAACACTAATTTGTTATCGTAAACAATGTCTAATGGTTTGATCATCTATAAATGGTCCAAACAGTCCAACCAGTACAACAATCAAAATAGGATGGTGTGCAGATATATTGGCTGTTCTTGTCCGATAGGGGCTATCCTCCCTTTCCAGCAGGGGTCTGAACCATCTGACCTCCAGTCCGAAGGTCCTTGAAAACAGTGACTGGGACTCTAGGAGTGAATCCTAGCAACTGCAGTAGAAAAGAGAGTAGTAATTGCAGTGCCAGTTTCCATTGCTCGCCACTGTTGTATGATGTAGGGGCTCTTAGCCCTTCCATATCCCCTTCTAATAAATCTCTTCACATGCAAAAATGAGGGGGGAAAAAACTATAATTGCAGGCTTTGAGTTAGGATTTGGTTAGGATATTGAGAACCTAGAAAAAGTATAAAAATATATCAGGTTAGTTGAAAAGAAGAAAACGGAATTACAATTAATATATGGTTAAAAGAATAAGAACAAAAACTGAGAAGCTGTAAAGAGAAGAAGAAGAATAAGAATCGAAAGAAGTGAAAATGATGAATAGTAGACAAAAAAAGAAAGAAGAAGAAAAATAAAATGAGGAGCAAGGAAAGAGAGGTCAAGATGGCCTATGGTTTCACACATTTCTCCCTTTCCCATAAGACACAAGTAAAATCATTTCATTCTGTTGCAGCTTTGGTTCAGTGGTCTACATGACACCTAGGCTTATCTAAGTATCACCAAGGCTGGCGATATTTAGTTCTGGTTATGTTTAGTTTTTATTCTTTTATTTTTCAGTCTTTATTGTGGACTGTAGTTCACGATTTCTTCTTTGACAATGCTGCTGTATTTTGGACTCAATTTAGGAGTCCTTTTCTTAGTCTATAAATAAAGGCTAGTGTGAGGGGGAGTTGTACAACAATTATTTTCTACTCTCACTTTCTTCTCCACGAGTTCGGTTCTCTCTTGTTACACATTCAATTGATTATTCCTAGCTTCTCCTAGAGTTTCTTACACATAACCACTCCTTTCCATATTTATGTGGGAAAAGGCCAAGAATAAAATGTCTTTGTTCACCTGATTCAATGTCAAGAAAGCAATAAAGGGTCAACTATTCAGATGAGATCCAAAGGATTTTCAACTCGTCAAGTGAAAGAGTTCTGGATGATAATTAGCTCAGCCCTGATCATAGAATACACTCAATACAGAATACAGTTTGGAACATGGAAACCATAGTTATAGATGAAAACACCACATACAAGGAGCCAAGGCCACCTCATACATATGGGACAAAGCACAATCCAAGGCTTGCATTTAATTGAAGAAAAATGCAATTTTAAAAGCAATGCAAAAGTATAAACAAATACTAAAGCACTAAAAATAACATATAATACACTTAAATGACGAAGATAGTGCCATATTACCTTTAACAATCCACAGAATATAACAATAAAATACAACAGTGGAAAGTTGCTAGACCTCAGCAACACGTCCTGTCGCACTAAAAACCAACATGCAGTATAACAGATCATAAGCTTCATAGCCAAACCAACGTGTAAAATTACAAAGCCGTCCCCCTTTGCTCAACAGAGCAACTCCCCATAGCAATGGTCCAAGAATAAAAAAAGAACATATGTAACGTTTGCTCAAATAAAGCAAGTTAAGCAACCCACCACAAAGGTTCAGCACACGCAAAAAGCACCAACAATGCGCACACTTCAGGGAAGTAATGTCACACAGAAGAGCAGTAACTCATGCCACATGCCTAACGTGCAAGGCAAATGATTAAGAGACACACACACCTTAAAGCAATAACAGAAACACAAGAATATTGTACTTCAATGGAGCAAAAGTAGCATAATAGCTCAAGATGCTAATAAATTAAGGTACAAAATTGGCAGGTGGGTTCATCTGTTCTGCCATGTGGAAGAGCGATGCACCAATTCTTACCATTGGATATCTAGGAATTGGTCTATAATTAGCCACATTTCAAATTTCATCATTAAATTAAGTTCTTTATCTCTCATCTAATGGCATAGCTCCCGTGTATTCTATTCACACCCTTTTAGTCCCGTGCACCCACTTGCTAATCCTGAATTTTTTTTCATACTTTCTTTGCTCACATGGCCAACTCCAATTAGGGTGAAACTTGGCACGTGACCAGTGGATGTTGTGGTCTATCTGTCCATAAAATTTCAGTTCCACCTGACATGCCACGTCGAAAATATAGGAGCCCACCCAATGTTTTTACCCATGGGGTGCCATCCACCAAAACCACTCCCAAAATCTAAAATATTTTATTTCACTTAGCTCAAGATGCAAAGATATAAAATAAACACATTTTACTTCAATTACCATTATTACAACCATGACACAAAAATTTTACACAAAACACTAAGCCTAATACAACTTGCATCGGGTTCATTCCAAAACAACGACTTCAAATCAATTCTAGTGAAACATGCAAGATTACAATTCTTTAAGAACAAGGAATAGCCTTCGTATAGGCAGAAAATACTGTCAGAAGAAGCATCATGAGACATTGATAGAAATAAAATGGGTAATAAAATAGATGGCAAAGAGGGGGTCAAAGCAAATTAAATTAACAAAACCCTCTTTGCTGCAGGATCTTTCACTAATCAAATCCAAAACAGAATTAGAAAATAATGCAAGAATTCACTTAGTTGAAAAATCTGATTGTTAGGATGCTTACAAACTCTGGAAAGAAGTTCTCTATCACCTTCCTTATGGCCTAATCTAATCTGAAGTCGATCCAGTCACTATAAAGGGAGTTATGAAATCTTGTATTCTGCCCAGAAGTGATACCGTCTCCTAGAGTCCAGATTTCTGCAAATTCTGAATGTTGTTTCTTCTTTTAACAGCAAGGATTAGCCTTAAGCAAGCAAATCTAATATCGCCAACAGTGAGAAGAAGTAGGGGTATTGTCTAACAGAAATTTGGGATAATAACATAATCAATTAGGATATTTGGTTGAGTCTCACAACCGTGGGAGACTCAACCAGGAAAAAAATTCGAGTCTTTTTTCTTTTCTGAATAGTCTAGCGCCAAACTTTTATTTCCTCTTATTTATAACCTATTGAAAAGCTACAAAATAGGAATTTCCAGCAATAGGAAGCTTCCTAAATAATAAAAGAAGACGTTTCTAAAACTGAAACAAATAAACAAAAACTCCCTTTATAAAGAATAGGAAAGTTTCTAAAAGAAAGTTTCTAATTTCCAAACAATTGAAACTTCTAAATAACTAACACTATTTTTTAGGAAAGTAAATAAGATTCTACGTCGATTAAAAAAATCCTATGTTGACACTCTTATTGTTGGTAGTCGAATGGCTTGGCTTTAGGCTGGTTCCATGGACTATTGTCGGCTGGTCCATAGATTGGTTCTTGGACTGGTTCATGGCTGATCCTTGGACTGATGCTTGAACTGCATCAAAAATTGTTCATAAGGGAGGGCGAGGGAACTCCATGGAGAATTGACCATTGGAAGTCAAGCAGGGGGTAACCAGGTTGAATGATAGTACCTTCTCCACTGACATATGGTCTTTCAAAACAATTCCATGCTGGATAATAATAACAATAAAATTATTCCACTTAAATAGTATGGTTCTCTAAAGTTCTATGATGGGAAAATTTAGTCATATGGTTACTTGTAGTCAATATTGCTAATTGCTGTGTTTGATAACCCTAACTTCATTGAACACTGGTCTCGTAATTTCTCCATGATTGAAGCTGATCATTTGACTTGAATATCAAGCATAGCCTAGTAAGGAGACCAATTTTTAATGCTTTTATATGTATAAATGTAAAACACCATATTTGATCAGGCCGAAGCAGTTGTCCTGTTCACTGAAGCAATGTATATTCATTTGAACTGAACTCATATTGTCAATAATGAACTTAATTGCTCTACATTTCTTTATCAATATGTGACGAGAGAAAAGATATATCTAGCAAAAAGCTAACAATATAAAAAGGGAAGAAACCAAAATTCCATGAACATACCTTATTAGTTTGGGAGAAGTATCTTGCAAGTAAATCCATTCCGTACAAGCTGGTTAATTGCATCCCTAAACTTGTAGTATTCATCTTCCCTGTTGTAAATTTGATGAGAAATCCTGGCATAACCTGTTATACAATCATTCTTGTCCCGGGATTTAGTTTCATCTTCTTTCGGTGTCCGATAATATATTGGAACTTCAATGCCAAAATTGTTCCGCAAATGCGCCCTTAATTTGAGGGTGTCCTCTTCACCTGAAATCCCCAGGATAGCAGGCAAGCCAACCATGACCATGCTAGGACACATATCAGCCGGTGACCCGAGATGAGTTCCCCAAGCCTTGGCAAGCATCTCACCCATTTTAATAACGGCATCATGATTCCTTTTTCTAACTCCTTCAATTCCACCTTCGAACCTATTAAAAAAGTCCAAAACCGAAGGGACAACAAGCTGCGAACTATAGTCTCTCGTCCCAATCCAAGCACTTTCTACAGCCAACCCATTTCCATACTCATGAGAAACCACAGGATGGTGCAAGTCCGAAAAGGTTGACGATTTTCTACAGTAGAGAAACGCAACAGAAGGCGGACAGAAAAGCCACTTGTGCAAATTACTAGTGTAAAAATCTGCTCCAATGTCTTTCACGTCAACCTCAACAGAACCAATTGAATGAGCAGCATCTACCAAGACCTGGTCAACCCCTTCATCCCTACATATCTTAACCAATTCCTTGACCGGTATGACAACGCTTGGCATCGAAGTTATATGATCAATTACAGCAAACCTAACTTTCCTGCCATTAGATTTCCCTTTCTCCAAAGCTTTCCGAAACTCAACGATAATTTCTTCGTTCGACCTTACAGGGAAGGGCAACTGGACTTCAATTACGCACGCCCCAGCACGAGAAACGTATGCCTGGATCGATTTCTTCACGGCGCCATATGCATAGTGAAGCATGACGACAGCGTCTCCTCTTTGAAACCTTCCCTCGATGAAAGCCCAACAAATCTGTTGTAGCACGATTGCCACAGCAGTCGTGGCGTTATCAACAATCGAGACCTCTTCGACATCGTCGGCGTTTATCAGATCTTTAATCAAAGTCCTCGATTCAAGAATCCCTTTCTTTAGCTGATTGAAGTAGAAATCATCGGGTTGCTGAAGAAATCGAAACTGCCACTGTTTTTGAGCAGCGATAATGGAAGCGGGACAACTACCGAAGCTGCCGTTGTTGATCCGAGCAACTCCAGGCTCGTGATGCGAGAATTCCTCAAGAATTTCAGAATCAGATATGTAAGGTGAGAGCTTCAGCTTTTTGTAAACGTGATTGTTGTCATCGTCATGAGAAACGTCACCGTTTTCTTTCAACTGAGGATCCATGGTCGGAATAAACCTATGATTTGAACAGATTATTCAACAGAGGTGCTATAAAAACCAGAGTTAGGGTTAGGGTTATACGGAAATTCCATTTCTTTGTTTGCTTTGGAAACTGATTTTTGTCAGTCCCAACGGAAGAACGAAATTTGTCGGTTCTCCGAGGACGTGTCGCGTCACGCTTGTAAGCTCAAACCACAAGAGACTAAATTGAAAAATAAATTCTAAATCTTTTGTGGGAAAATTTAAAAACAGAAAGGGTATTGATCGTTATATATAGGGGAAAAAGATTCGCCAGTCTCTGTGGGGATTTTTTTTTTTTTTTTTTTTTTTTGTTTTCCTCTTTGTCTTATACGAGAAACTCCGGCCACACTTTTTATTGTTGCGGCCTTGTGGGTGGACCACCAAAACCCTGGGTCCATTTGAAATCACACGCGAACCATGAATGAGCCAGGTGAATGGCACCAAGGTGTGGGATCCTTTCCATATCCTCATTTGGATTTTGGATGATGTATTGACATACTCTTTTCTCTACCATGTGGGTGAAATTGTTTACCGTACCTGTGTGAAATGCACCGAAATTGATCCAAACCATTTAGTAAATAGCTTGATTTTATTTTTATTTTTTTGGTAAATAATAACTTGGTTCTAGTTTAGATTTTCACATAGTTTACATAGTCAAGTCGGTGTGATTTTAAACCATTTAACTGATGGTTTAACACCGGTTTGACACACCGGTTTGACACCGTTAACCCCAATTACAAGCAACATCAACTATGGACCATTTACACTTATTAAATTAAATATAACCAAATACCCTGGTTTATAGAAATCCCTAATCCTAAACCTAAACAAAAATTTAAAATTGTAAAACACTATGACTCTCTATCTCTCCTTCTTCCTTTTTGAGAAATCACCATCATTCAATCAAATTGAGGAAACATTTTTATGAAATCATTATTGGAAATTTAGGATCATTGCATTAGAGGAAATAAGATTTTGAGAAATGAAAAACCACTCACCAAGGAGGGAAATCTTTTTTATCCAAAAAAAAAAAAAAAAAAAAAAACCCTTAAGAAGGGGAAATGACAACAACAAAACAAAATAACAATAGGCTGGCTGTTATTAACAGTACTAACAACTACATCATTTAATGGTAATTGAATGATTTATAAACCAATTACGGGAATCAAAGCGTTTAAACTGTCTATAAATCGCAAGCAAAATCGTTCAATTAAAAACCAATTAAAATCAAATAACTGAAACCGACTAATTATCGGTTGTAGTTTCAAATTCGATAAAAATTTGATTGTTATTTTACCTCCTATTCACTATTCACTGAACCACACTGCATCGCACCAATTAATCGATAATTTATTTAACCCCGTTAGTGGCATGGGAGATTTCCTTCTCCGCATTGATGATGTGGAATATCTTAGTCTTGGTTTTTTTTTTTTTTTTTCTTTAATGCAATCCTAAATTTTAACTTAAGAGAAAAATATAAAGATTTGTTTGCAATTGTTAAATAGAGAGAGGAGACACAGATGCACTAATCACACACCACCAATACATGAAAACCACCTGCAATAAAAGAAAATTTTAAAATAAGAAACCAAGTTTCTTCTCCAGTTGTGTCCCTTGTGTTCTTTCCCAAGGTCGTGTGAATTACTCTCATACCTTTCATTTTCGGAGGCTTGTATTTGTTTTCCCATTAGATTCTATTTTCTTTTTTGGATGCTTGTGTTTGTTTTCCCATTAGATCCTACATTGACACAAGATACAATCATACTGGAATCTTGAGTCCAATAAGGAAAAGGGTTCTCTGTCCAATGGTATGGCTCTTGCACCAATGCGAGACCAATGGCATGGGCATCCAACTAGGAAACGGAGTGGTCATTTCCACCTTGTGTAGGCACTAGAAATCAATTACTTATTATCTAACAAATGTTTTTTTTTATTTATTATTTTCTGTTAAATAGTACAACTAAAAATCTTTTCCTTATTTAGGGTGTTGTTGATGTCGGAAGACGTCTATCCTAATTAGCTCGAATCTACATAGGAAGAAGAAAACAGACACATGTGGGTGGGTTTGATAACCCTAAGATCAAGTCAATCCGAAATCAAGCAGTATAGAACTCGGGATAGAAAGAATCTGAGTTCCTTAATGTGGGTTTTGTCTGAGCGAGATTGGGAGAGAATGTGTGAATGTGAAAATTTTCAACCGTTTACCTTCGAAGTATGGGTATTTATAGGATTTACGAAGTATAGCCTTAGCTGCTACACATATCTCAATATGCTAAGGTGGTAGCCTTAGGTGCCGATCATGCTGAGCATGCTTGTGCATGTGGCTAAACATGTAAAGGTAGGAGCCTCTTTCTCACTCGCGTGGCAGCACATGTTGAGGTGGGATATTTTAGCTCTTGCGAGTGGTGCTTCATGCGGTGGGGCCTAGCACATAGGCCTCCACGTGGTTCTGTCCGTTGAGGTGCTTAGCAAGCAGGTCTCCATGTGTTTTGTCTGCCGACGAAGACACCGAATGTCCTTCCATGCAACTGAGCCTAATGAGTTAGCTCTGACGTGGCCATCCAGGGGCCTGGTTTAGTGACACATGGCGTACCACTTTTCTCTTTGCATGGTTGGTCCAATGTTTGGACACGTGTTCTATGCCCGGTTGACGTGAGAATTCTTCTTGTAACATAGGGGAAGACATTATATTATTGTCCATGGAACCAAAAAAGAAAAGAAAAAACTGTAAAATGGAGGTGTGTAACAAGGATTATAGACTTTGTGTGAGAAGCCACCCCAAAGTCATGTGATATGAACTCATTTATAGTCACTTTTCGTATGAGCTTGTTTATTGCTTTGGCATGAGCCTATTCATAGCCTGATTATAGATCAATAACCGATTTATGTTCATGTCTAATCTATGAAACTCGATTAGCTAAACAGGCCAATCCCAATGTGGGTATTAAATTAATGTAGACCGATTAGGCCCAACTGCCACAATATTTATTAGATAGACACTAAGATGAGAGCTATTTCATTTAGTGAGTGGTCCCCCCCTCCCCTTCTACTTCTGGAATGTTTGATTGGTGAGGAACTCCCAAGGAATCTATTAGATGCATAAGTGAAGAACAATTAAAGAGTGAACAAATGCTTAGAATGGTCGGTTGATGTCCTATTGGTTGAGGTTATCTGACTGACTCTGACTGACTCTCCTATCTCACATTGTGATTGTGATTTAACACCTTAGAGAATCACGTGTAATTTATTATGAAGAGAAATAAAAGTAAAAATTTGTTTTCCTAGGGAGAATGAAAAGTTTGAGAGAATAGTCTTGCGTCAGGATCCTCTGTGGCGCAGCCATGAGTAATTATAGGGCAAGATACAAGTAGAGGGTTGCGCAAAAAATATATATATAAAAGTTGGGGAACGAGAGATATTTTGTCGAAAAGTTTTTTGAACACCTGAGATAGGGGTGTCAATTTCAGGTTTGCAACATGTAATCAGATTGTGCCCAATCAATTATGGATCGAGATTGATCGACCTGATTATTAGACATGTTAGATTTAGGCTCGGACTGATTATTAAATTGGTGTTTACGATGCAAGAGTGTAGCTCGGCCCAATTGACCAAATGAACCGAATATACAATCCTAAAACCTAAAACATCAAATCATCTCTTACTCTCTTTTATTTCTTGAGTCTTCCACTCATTCTTTCCGGTCTCATCTTCATCTACATGGGTGATCAAAAAAGCCTAAATAAGATAAAATCAACTACCCCCATAATAGGTTCGAAACATCACCTACCACCCACATCTTTCAAAAAACATCAACTGTCACTCAAACGTTTACCACCATTAATCAAATAGATCCACTTCGTTAAACAAATCCGTTAATTGCTGATGTCATCTAAAATCAATTTTAAAATGGACAATAATACACCCTCTTCATTCGACGGAATTGGAACCATTGATGATGAGCCGTGCGAGTTGATTTTCCTGTCTTCAGGTTGAGTCAAATCTCAGAGAAAACACTCTTGAGCCCTTCATCACATTCCTTAAATATCGAATCAGGTGGAGTAAGGTTAGAATTTTGAAACCCTAACTCTATAAATATACTGTCTTCTGGTAAAACCTTTAGAGTCTCTCGCTACCTGCAAATTTCTGTGGTTGAGTTTTTTTTTGTTCCTCAATTCTATTTATAAGGGTTTTGGTCATTTTTTCGCTCGCTACCTGCAATTTTATGTGGTTGAGTGTTTTTTCTTTTCCCAATTCTATTTATACGAGTTTTGGTCATTTTTCGATCAATGTTTGTCTTCTAGATGATCTGTGAAACTGTTTTTAGGTTTTGTAATGGCCTTAGGTATTAGATTTATGTTCTGGTTTGGTATGCGATTCCAATCGGACACACAATTAGATGATCTTTCCGATTGTGGGTCTCGCGAAATGGTCGACAGTGGCAGCGGCGAAGATAGTGCTACAGGAGAGCGGCTGTGGGAGACTTTGTTTTGACTATTGTTTGTCTTGGGAAGAAGCTTGTTGATTCTGAAAATTATGGGCTTACTTCTGTTTTAGTTTCAGCGGTTCAAAAAGTTTCCCTTGAAATATTGCAATTACAATACAACTGGGACTTCGTCGAGGCAAATTCAATGAATTATGTGTCCAAAGGCCTTAGGTCGCAGATCTAGAGAAAATTATCAGGTCACAGATCTAGATAAAATTCTCTCTCTCTCTCTCTCTCTCTCTCTCTCTCTCTCTGTTTATGGCATCAGCGGTAAGTCCACCATCGGGGAAGCAGAAGAAGATAACTTAGATATATCTCTTCATCTTCAGCCTGAGACAAATTAATCCTCACAGAGCAGAAAACGATCATGGTTTTCCTCACAAAGATCAAGCTTTCCAGAGCTTTCTTTGACCGTTCGATCAAGCTATGGAACACAAAGAACAGATGAACTCAAGGCAAATGACCTCCCTTCTTTTGCAATCATCGAAGAGACAATAAAAGTCACAGGCCTTTAAGCTTTTCGACCAGCCGTCGCCATTGATTACTCTGCCATAGGCACCAAAGGAACACTCCGCAAACCGCCATTAACACCGAAACACAACCTTGGTTTTTGAAATGGAAAAAATAAAAAGGATAAAAATGTCTAACAATGATTTCAGTATCCTCCGTCAGTTATTCGGGTGTAGTTGATGTTTTTTGAAAAGTATAAGTGGTAAGTGATGTTTCAAAACTATTATGGGGGTGGTTGATTTTTTTTTTTTTTCTTTTTACAATCCTATTCTACAATAACTTATGAGAACAATTATGAATTCAAAAACCAACATCTTTCTCTCTTTTTTATTTATACTTTGGCATGAAGCCGTTACAGTCTATTTACAGACCGATTAATTTGATTAGCATAAAATTGATTATGGATCAAGATTGATCTAGATCGAATATAAATAAAGGTATATGTTGAGAATAGTTTTACATTACTTAGAGACTAGAGACTAGATTATTGGATACCTTATATATAAGTACAGTCCCTCCACAAATAATTCCAACTTTTGATACTACACCAGGTATGGGATAGTTCCATTGACACCCTTTAAAGGCCTCTTCGATAAAACTTATACTACTACATTCTATGGATTATAGTTCCCGGGAGCTCTTTTGGAGTAGAAACGCATTTGATAATCCGGTTAGATTCCAATTCCCACAAAGTGAACCGGATTCAAAATGATTCCAGAATCTAAAATTTTGGAATCGTAAATATTTGTTCCAAACTGTTGGATCAACTTTTTTAGAGAAAGAAAAGAGTCGACTTTTACTTGACCACCGCCACCACCACCCACCACCCACCACCCACCACCCACCACCCACCACCAGCACCGTTGTCGCCACCACCCACCACCCACTTCCACCATTACCACCACCACCACCATCACTACTGCCATCACCACCGCCGTCGTTGTCGGCACTACCACTTCCGCCACCACTGCCAACACTACCATAACCATAACCACCACAGCCACCGCCACCAACACCACCACCAAGCGGCCACCGCCACCTACCATTGCTATTACCCACCACCACCACCACCCACCACCACCCACCAATCACCACCCACCACCACCACCACCATCATTGTTTTTCTAGACTTCGATTAGGAAGATAGTGTTATCAAACATGTTTCTAATCTAAAAATGTTTTGAAATCTATTTCAGAATTGTGTTATCAAACGAATTTCTATTTTAAAATAATCCTAGAATTAGCCATAGTATAATCCAAATTCGAACCAAAATCTAGGAATAGAAATTTTATCAAACGGCCTAAACTCGGGTCGATTAGGGCCTCAGTTAATCGACTCCACCGTTCGCATTCCTTTTTTGGTCTCGCTGATCCAGTCTTGACTTTGGTTGGCAATGGTTACACCCCCAATCGCCCAAAAGCTATCTTCAATCGACAATCGGTGATATTTTGTGATATCCATCCTTCCATCTCTGCACCTTTGCTTCATGAGGAGAATGGCCGGGAAAAGAAGAGCAGGGGGAGGAGAAAAACAGGAAGCACTCCGACTGAAATCCATGGCGGAGGAGAAGTACAAACAATCGAAGCTGAAACCCGCCCTAAAGTACGCCAAGAAAGCTCAACAACTCCATCCCCATCTCGGCGGTCTCTCGGAATTGGTCACCGCCTTGGACATCCTCCACATCGCCTCCTGGCCCTCCTCATCTAAGAAGTCTACCTCTAACCCCTCCGACCACCACACTCTTGCCCTTCCTGAATGGTACAAGATCCTGCAGGTAGAGCCCTTCTCCCACATTAACTCCATCAAGAAACAGTATAAGAAGCTTGCCCTTCTTCTACACCCTGACAAGAACACCTCCGTTGCCTCCGAAGATGCCTTCAAGCGCGTCGGCGAAGCTTTCCAGTTGCTCTCCGATAAGATCCGCCGCAAAGATTATGACCTCAAGCTTCGTATCGCTTTACAGTCCCAAGCTACGACCGCGGCCACCTATTCCTCCGTCGACACCTTCTGGACTGCCTGTACGACTTGTCGCCTGTTCCACCAATTTGAGAGACGCTACATTGGACACAGTCTCATGTGCCCTAGCTGTAAGAAGAGCTTCTTAGCTGTCCAAGTTACTGAACCGGAAGACGATGAAGCTGCGATTAGCGTAAGAGCTTCTGGTGCTAGGGTTTCTGCTCAGAAGAACAAGAAGAAGGAGAAGGCAGAGGAGGAGGAAGATAGAGAAATTGCTGTGCAAATACATTCAAGAGCTGTGAATAGGAAGCGGAAGATCGATTCTATTCATTCATCATTGGAGGTACCTCTTTCCAAGAAGTTAAAGTCAAGAGGCGAAATGACCTTGGCAGAGATGCAATTGGAAGCAAAGCTGAAAGCCAATTTGGAGAAGATGAAAGCCAAGGAGAAGATGAAGGAGACAGATTACTCAGAAGAGAAGCCGAAGGAGAGGACGGGTGAGAGATCAGTGGGTTTCGAGAATGAAGGTCTCAAAATTACTATGGTAGAGGATTCAGAGAGTTATGGTATTAACAAGCATACGATGGAGCTTAGGTCTAAGAAAGCTCAGGATTCCACAAAGACGACGGAAAAAAATGAGACAGATAAAAGAGAGGAGGTGAAGGAAAATAAGAGGCAAGACACTTCAAAGAGTAACCATTTGGTGGAGACTTCGATAGTGAATGATTTGGATTTGTATGATTTAAATAATGATAGGATCCGGCATGGTGTAAAGAAACTTCAGAAAAAGATAAAGGAGAGAACGAGGGAGAAAGTTAATAAGGAGAAGGAGAAAGAGAAGCCAAAGGGGAGTCCACTGGTTTCAAAGAGTAATGGCTTTGAAGTTGGGACAGTGAATGATTCTGATTTCTATGATTTTGATAGGGATAGGATGGAGCATTGTTTTAAGAAAGGCCAGGTATGGGCTGTTTACGACAATGAAGATGGAATGCCTTGTCATTATGGTTTGATTGATGAAGTCATCTCGGTGAATCCTTTTGAGGTGAAGATGAGTTGGTTAAACACAGAGAACAATGGAGACGCAACTGTGAACTGTAGGGAGAATTCAGGTCTCCATATCTCATGTGGAAAGTTCAAGGTTGCTAGGAAGATTACCTTCAATTCGGTGAATTTCTTTTCACATCTGGTGGAGTGTGAAAGAGTGGCAAAGGAGGTTTACTGTATTTACCCCAAAAAAGGTTCAGTCTGGGCTCTTTATAAAGAAGAAGCTTTGAATGGTGATGAAAGAACTCCGTGTTGTGGCTACAACCGATGTTATGACATAGTTGTGTTCCTGACAAGTTACAGTGAGATGCACGGGTTGAGTATGGCATACCTTGAGAAAGTTGCGGGCTTCAAGAAAATCTTTAAGAGGCAAGAGGTTGGATCTCATGCTATTAGATGGCTTGAGAAAGATGATGTTCGATTGTTTTCGCATCAGATTCCTGCAAAGAAGCTTTCAGGTACCGAGGTCCCCGACCTACCAAAAGACTGTTGGGAGCTTGATCCGGCTTCACTTCCACTAGATTATGGTATTGGGAACTGACTATTAATTGCAGAAGCTTTGCTTTGTGATGATCTAACTGCTTTTTTGATGGACTCATGGGGCTGATATGAGACATGCTTCCGTAGTTTATAGTCGGTTTGATGTGAGTGCTTAATATGAACATAACCTCCAGTTCATAAGGTAATAATAGTTTATTGTACTCCCTTCATTTTGGTATGATACTTCTGCTACTTTTTTTTTTTGTAAATGTATTTATTTTGTGCTATCTTGTATTACATCTTTGGATTATGACTTTGAAACACATCTATCTTGGCTCGTGTGTGCTTACTAGATCATGCAACTGTATAAATCGGAAACACAATTTTGAAGCATATGCTCTACATTTTATCTTATTAGATGTTCTTATTTACCATTCTAGTTTGTTTGTATAGATCTTCTGGATTCAGCAGGATGTGATGAACCAGTGTGTAACTTAGGGTTAATGATAACTTGTTGCAACAATGAATAAATAAATAGAGTAATGTAGAGCAAGTAATGGTTGCTCAAGCATAGAACTCTTCACTCTATAGTTAAATAACTTGGTTGTCCTTTTCCCTTTTCTGTCTTTTTTTTGGGGTGGGGGTGGGGTGTGCTTGTATGGATAAAACGATATGTAGGTTGCTTGATTCCCTTATTAGTTTCAGTAGGTAATTTATTCTCTTTACTTAATGTTTAAACTGTAAACCTCGTACCAAAGATTTTTTTTTTTTTTTTTTTTTTGGGGGGGGGGGGGTTGTAAACTATGATAATTTTCTGTTAAGCTATCAAACATAATGGAAGCATATTGAAGAAAAGCCATGTCAAATATGGGTACAGTATACTGTCGCCGTCCTATTAATTGATGGTTTTCAAGGAGTCAAACTACTTGAGGTTTTAAAATGAATTTCATCTAGAGATCAGGAGACGAAATTGTGAATTCCAACAGACTTGCTTTAAGGTGGGAATTGTAACTACTCCCAGTTACTGATTAAGTGCACCTCCTGTTCATTAGACCATTCTGGGATGGTCCAACCTGTTTTACCATTGGGAAAACTTGCACTACATATAGGCTTAACCTAGAGGATTTATGCATGTGGCTTGTAATTTTTTTTTAGTTCTTCTCTCTTATTTCTAGGCCGCCTTCTTCTTCTTTTTTATTTATTTATTTATTTCTTTTTTATTTCTTTTTTGTGTGTGTGCGTGTGTGTAAAAAGAAAGCAAATTTCATTTATTCACTTTAAGACGGGGAATCGTCTTCCACTATATCATCCAACAAAAGTGAAACTAGAAACAGAGGATTCCAAATAACAAAAACTCTGTTAGAAGATCCAAAGATGGAACGGCGTTGTTAACTATATTTTTTTTGTCTAAAAGCAAGTGGTAAATGCATTAACCATTGGAGTACTCTGAAGAAGTCTTCTGCAGTCTTCAGTAATAGGTGCTTTCTCCACTGCAACTTCTTATGGTGATCAAGAAGTTTAACCCAAAACTGCTTCTGAACTGCTCTATTACCTGTCTCTTTGCCAATTGCTTCAGCCCTGATTGCATATTTAGTAGAGCCCATTGTAGTCTGCTAAAGGTCACAGAAATTCCCTCTATTTCCCGTAAACAGTTACTACTCCAGCATTGTATGGGGAGAATAAATCCTTTGGAATCTAGATTCTGTTATTGGGATTTTGTAGTAAGATCTTAGATGTAGATCCGAATTGTTGAATTTTTCTTAAATGTGTCATGATACACCTCATGTTGGATTAACTGGTGAACCAGAGGCAGATGTAGCAATCCTTTCTTTTGCTACTGAGAATCTTCCAGATAAAGTTTGTTGCTAAATGATTATATGCTCACCATCAAACAAAAGGGGATGACCAACATGATCATTGAATGTCTGTAGGCCATCAGAAATTGATGGCATACGCCCAAGCTCTGTTGTCATAATCTATCAAATCAGAGTCAACTGTGGGTACAATAGGCTGGGATGGGGCTGCAGATGGACTGGTTCGAGGGCTTCATGAAGTATACAATCTGTCATGAATCAATTTGAAATAAGGTCCTTGCTGGCAGATTCCCTGATCTATAAACGGACATCTGACCCCATGATGCTATTTAGGGACCCTTTGAGTGGCATCATTTGGCCAACAGAATCTGATGACATCTTTAATTTCTGGGGCGCAATGTAGTTACACCGTTGAACGGGTTAATAGATTTTGGTTCTAGAAAAGAAAGAACGATTGAATTGTTTATGTGATGTGATACTTTTAATGCATTCTATAAACTCTCCCTCCAAAGATTCTAAAATAGTCGTTTTTAATTGGGGCATGCCTTTGGTTTTGGTTTTTAACTCTTTTCTGTTGTTTGGGTAGTTATCCATGTAACAATGTTACGGAATGTTTCTGAAAATCACAAAACAAATCTGAGTTATCTATTTTTATGGTTTTTTTTTAATTCTAAAACCATTGGTTTTTGTTTAGAGTTGGAAGAACGCATATTAATGTCTAGAGAATTGGTACACATGCATGCATAATTCATCGGATGTATGACAATACAAAGGGGCATTTGATTGAATTAGATTTTGAAGTTTGACACGTAGCTAATTGAGACTCTTGTCCTCTCTATTTGATGGTCAGAATACATATCATCTGCCAAAGTGACATGATAAAGCCTTGTGACATTTGGAAAATTCCAAACCGTTGTGACAATAATAATATTTTTTTTCTCTCGTTGTGTTAAAAGAGTTGCCCGAGCTGCACGACAACCATTGTGTTTGAGACTGTTCATGCCATTCGTTATTGTGATGCCTACAGGTGATTTCTTTCTGGGGAAAAATTACCTAATTCATTAAGATTGCTTCCGGACTTTACTAAAATAGACAGCTCATTTAAATATGTGTGGAACCAAACATTTTAAAATGCTTAGTTTCTGAGTTCGGATCAGCTGCATGTACTAGAAGAATAACAACTCTTACTCTTCTACTACATTGTTTAGATGACATGTGTCCCATGGGTTAACGGGTGCTAACAATGACATGTGTCCCATGAGTAAACCGGTGCTAATTTCCGTTAATTCGTATAGTTCTGTTTTAATTTCATTTTTTTCTCCAATA
This sequence comes from Protea cynaroides, assembly GCA_028583415.1. Classification (NCBI taxonomy): domain Eukaryota; kingdom Viridiplantae; phylum Streptophyta; class Magnoliopsida; order Proteales; family Proteaceae; genus Protea; species Protea cynaroides. The sequence goes on along the minus strand of CM053275.1, from coordinate 1,232,220 downwards.
ACTTCCTATTAATAAGGTAAGTTAACTGAAATGGTATTCTTCCATTTTATAAAATCCAACTTACGTACTGTCAGGTTGATCAAATTACTGGAATAATGATGATGGTTCCCCAGTTTTATACGAAGGGGGTTGTGTGCTATTGGGCTACTGAAACAGAGATCCACATTTAAAGTATATGATCGTTTTTGGGAATGGGACTCTTGCATGAATCCAATAAAGGCCTACATTAACATTGTAGTTCCTCCTTTTCATTTGTTAAATGGACAAAATATGAAGAAAAAAAATCCTGCTTATACAAGGATGTACATCACGCTTTGTATCACGCTTTGTACTACTCTCCAAAGTTATAGATAAAACTGATTTCTCCTTACCTACTTCCTCTATCATTGTCCATCCTTCCCTTACTCTCATACCAACCAAGATACTAGCGTGTGCATATCAGGTCCCTTTTAAGTTCAGCTATTTTCCAACTATTAGGTGTGGATGTAGAATGATAGCATAAGCAACCTCATTCGATAGTTGGCTTTATTTCTTTCGAGCCTCGTCACACTGCTCGAGTACCAAACTACCGATGCTTTACAATTTGAACACCCTTAATCAACAGCTCATATATGGTACCTCTCTCTCTCTCTCTCTCTCTCCCCCCTTTTAGGTTCAAGTTTATTTTCCATTTGTTTTTACTCAGCAATCATTCTAGTGTATTATTCATAGACAAAACAATTAAAACAGGTGGGGGAACAGATCCCAAAACAGAGTTTCCATGACTGGAACCAAATGACGGCAGAATCAGCATAACGTTTCCTTCCGATAATAAACATGAGACACTTGAAACACAGAATGCACAAGAAAAATCATCTGCAGTCTTAAATTATTGATGAAACCTTCGAAATTGGTCTAATGTCTGCATCTAAAATAAGCTGAAGATGTTTCCTGCCGGCTGTATCGCTCTTCTGGCAACCAAAGATTCTGTGACAATTGCATATAAGTATATCTAACATACTTGGCTAAGCAAAATAATAACTTCCCCATCCAGATTACTGAACACTGCTCCTGGCAAAGAAACACTAACAGTCCGTTGCTTTGTATGAACATGGGATGGTCGAAGACAGTAATCATGGCTAGTCTTAAACCACAAAGTAAAGTGCTTTAGGTTGGCAACATCCTCGGAATAAAGATTGCATCATTGTCATGCATGGCCATCTGCATTTAAAAGCTATTGAGATTACAGTTGGTTAAAATCATCTACAAATTGGAAGTTCAACAGTCATAAATGCTGTGAGCAGGTAATTTGCATCACCCAGCGCATCTTGATGGGATGATGGTAAGGGCATACAACTGTTTCCATTTGGCTTATCCCCTGATGATGCCTCGGCATCCTCTCCCTATAATTCCTCTGTATGATGCATGCTGAAAGAATCCAATTCCTTAATCCAGGCCAGTGATATCTGTGCTTGTCATATTAGTAGGCTTCAAACATTCCATTCCCCCATCAGTTTGGTCAGCCTGAAGAAATCCCTCAAAAAATTTATTGATACCACTTCCTCTTGCCTACAAGGTTAGAAAAACAGCAATTGTTAGGTAAGGGAGAGAAACGGGGGTGTAGGGGACGAGCCGGAAGATAGTAGCATCAATTCGCGAGAGATGGAAAGCATAGAGTTCCACATGATGACCTCCATACCTTGACACCTATGGCCATAGCAGTCTTAAGCTTCACAAGGTCACCTAATCTCCTGGAACCACCTCTATTATCTTTGACAAAAATCAGTGGCACTTCTCTTGAAAAGGCCAAGCTAGGAAGATGCTTGGTCAGCCACCGTAGGTTGCAATCAGAAGCTAGAATTACAGCCTACATCCACAACGAGATAATGAAATGTAAAGAACCCTGTCATGTCCAAAAATTGGAAGCTATCACTCACCAAGTATAATTTTTTTTTCAGCAATTGATTTCTTCTAGAACAATGGAAGGAAATTGAACAACAATTCCATGAGTATACCAGCACCATGCTGGGTCAACTAACCCTACAGAAAGCAGGATAAATTATGTCTCTATTAGTCCATCGTATAGAGAAATAGAACCCACGAAAAAGGTCAATCAATGTAAGATAAGAGGTCCATTGTCTAAAACAAACTTCATAGTCTAGTCTTTTAAAACCCTCCTATTAGAATTTTTTTAGATCATCGAGTAATGCAATATGAATAATTCCGATCACCTGCTGTGCATTTCTAATTACTTGCAGATATACTATGTAATTGTGATAGAGAGTTCACAATTGTCCCTTGGTTAAATGGAAACTTCTCTAAATGTAGTCGAAACAATAATAATTAGACCAGGACGTGTCAACCTGGAAAGGCCCCAGGTACTAGGTCTCCAGATCCAACCTAGTACATCTATTTAGTTGTACGTATGTCTACTCAACTTTGCCTGTCTATCAAACAGACGACAGTTTGATTGGTTTGGCTGTTAGTCCACCCTCAGTTTTTGTTGTGTAGATTAAAATCTGAGTTATTCCACCAAAACGGTGGAACTAGGAACTCATTATGGCAAAGTACAGATCGCATGGATGACGATCTAATCTGCATATTCTTGGATGGTTAAGAAAGTGTGTATTTTCTTATGGGAAACAATTCGAACAAATAACAAGAAGGTTGATTTGAATCTGGTGCTTGAGAAAGCATGTTCTTTTTCTTTTCTTCTTCTCTCTTTTTTTTTTTTTTTTTTTTTGGGGAGGGGAGAGGGGGGTTGTGGGGGGTAATAGTGTGCTTGGAAAAAAACTTACCTGAAGCTGAACGGAAGGTTTAAATCTATGGCAAGCTACCATAGACTTTTGTGCTGAATTTTTGAACCGAGCACTTGCCATCATCCGCTCCAGTACACGGGTGACATCATTGACCCCAATAGAAAATTGTTGCTAAAACAATACCAATAATATGAGATACAGCTCATTTCCATCATAAGATAAATATACAATAGAAGGATTTTCATTGTAGCAAACAGTTATTACATCCAAACAGGGGACACCTTAATCCATATCTTTTCAGGCAAGGCTCCCTTTGAAAGCTTTTCCAACTCTATCACCCTGCCAGACAAATCAAATAAACAAATCCTGAATTCACTTCAATATTATTAATAAAGAGTATGGATCAAATAAGTCAAATTGTCAACAAGATCCAAATGAGCGCCATACAGTCTGGTTCATTTATATGGTTTGAGGTCACTGATTTTTCTGAATCTAGGGACAAATGCCTGATTTGCATACACAAATAGCCAAACTGGTACAATGTTTATCTAAAGAATGTGGTAATGAATGCATTAATTCTGATGTCATTCCATAACCACAATTCCATCAGATCTCATCTTCCACCACACATACTGTACAGGAAACCAGTTTTATCCTCATGGAACTCACCAAAAGTTTTCACTGAACTGCTCAGTGCTCAATGATTGTTTGAGGTCCTTTCTTGTTACATTGACAAAAAAAATTTCACCTCACATAGACCACTCGACTTCATACGTAATCCAAAATCATCCATTGCTGACCAATATCAAACCAATTTACCACGGCCAAGAACCACAAAACCTAATCCTAAACCCACAGCAATTATCCATGCCCCTTGGCACCCCTTCATTCAAGTGATAAACCAATCGTCAAATTTTTGCAGCTTGAGCACGCAACTTGTGTGATAAGGGAGTAAAAAAATCATGGTATCAATACTCATGGGATCCCCAACCTTCTCATTATGCAACAAATTAAGTAGACAGAAGCACCAATGTGCAAAAAAAAAAAAAAATGAAGAGACTGAAAAATTGGCCCCAATAGGTGAAATGTCTCATCCAAAATTTCTCAAAATCATAAAGCAATCTGAAGAACGGAAAAAGAAATTCATTCCGGTGAATCTGTTGAGGAAATGTAGAACTTCACTGATGAGCCAAAGAGTAACTGATCATGAGGAAATCTTAAGGCTCCAGCATCAGAAACAAATGGAAAACCAGCCGGTGATTGATATCCTTGTCTTGGAAGCAATAAGCCAGATGCATGTAGTATATCAGGAGACAACTCATACATTTGCTAAGTTGTCAAGGTGTCGCCAGGTCGACGCAGCCCAAGTAGGATATACTGGTGGGTGCACCAGCAGTTGTTCCTACCACACGGACACACAGTTAAACGGAAAGTTGGAATGTATCAAACCACAACGGGTGGCAGATGCGGAAGGTGGTCAGACAGAACTGTCATTTTGTCTAAACTACACTGTATAGTGGCGGGAGTTGAACTAGAACGCCCTAGGCAACACAGGAAGATGGAGGACAACAGACACTCCACCACAGTCCCCGTTAGCACAGCCATTCTGGTCTAGCAGCCCACTTCGGCTGTAAATATACTCAAATCCAGACGGATATGTTCACAATTGGATCAGAAACCAAGATATAGGAAGGGAAAAAAGAAACCCGAGTCGAGTCGGGCATTTAAACACTATTCAATCCTTACTTAATGTAATATGAACAGCAGAATACATTAGGAAATTGAGAAATCAAATCTCCCAGAGAGAGGAGATGATCAAGCATGAAACACAGTCCTAAGATGGAAATGGGACGATCATAGTTGGATACCCCAAATAAGACAGTGGAGAACCCCATCATGCTGGTCAACCCCCTCCGGAAAGCGGGTTTCTTCCACTGATACCGCTTTTAGTAGTATATTAGTTCGACAATGCGAGAATCCTAGGAAATAGATCAAGAAACAAAGACAGTAGATATCAAAGCAGATATAAGTGTTTGGAGTATTACCTTCCAATTGACTTTGAGCAGATGATCAAGATGTTCCCCTTCACAGCACTTAGACCTCAAGCCACAGAAAACTACTATGTCAGTAAAACAGAAATCCTTTATATATTTAGGGGGAGGAAGAAAAAGTACAAATAGAACCTGATAATGAATGAAACTTACTGTTGCTGTTCTAGAGTTAACGAGAGAGATTTCTGAGGTTCATAAGAAATTCTAGCCTTCTTGTTCTTCTTTCGCATGGTTGAACACTAAAAAGCTTGCAGGGCTCCCTCTACTGTTTGATAGGAATTCGAGGACTTCTTCTGCCCTTTCGGTTTTTCAGTTAGCACTCAGCACTGCAAAAGAAAAAGAGGAAGAGAGACCCCGAGGGCGAACCGCGTCGTGTAACCTAATCGCTGTCCACCATATTCCTCAGAAGTTAGGCTTTTTTTTCTTTTTCTTTTTCCGGTAAAGTTACGTGATTACCCACATTGAGGTTTCATCTTGCAAATTTACCCTCTTGATTTGGATCCACATCTTGTTCTCTAAGAGAATCTGGAAAAGAGGTGGCACCCTCATTAGATGGAGGACACTAGTGCTCAGGTGAATCTGAACCCCCTCTATCCTAGCCGACTCCCTCTGTAGGTTCAGCTTGTCGATTCGATGTAAACTCGGATTCATTTGAGCCCCAAATGTCGCCCATCAAATGAAGTGCCACCTCTCCTCCACATTCTCTTGGAGGAGAGGATTTGAATCCCCTAATCTTTGTGCTAGCATGTTATGCAATTTTTTTTACATTATATTATTAATTTTTGCCAACAACAGGTATTCGTGGATTCATACTGACCTCACCCAATGCAAGAAGAAAATAATACCTAATACCCTGTGTGTACCTTAAAGAGAGATAAGTCGAACTCAGAATCTTCTATTTTTCTAAGTGTCAACTCCTTGCCAACTGAATTACCTCCTTAAGATCATTTGTATCTTTTTTTTTTTTTTTTTTTTTTATTCTTCAATTTTTTTCTGTTCTTTTCGAAGCTCTCTTCTAACGTCTAAAAAGTAATGCTAATTCAAGTTATGAAAAGACTTGTGAGTGACTAACTGCCAACTTGGCTTAGTGAAGAATTAAAGCGGTGGTGACATCATTCTTCAAAAGCTATTTCGGCCACTCCTTAACGCTTGTTTTTTTTTTTTTTTTACTACTTTAGCTCCTTACTCAGACTGGAAATCGTGTTTTTTTGAGTATCCCCCAAAATAGATTAAGAAGACCTATTTTCATACAAACCAGAGACGAGACGTGGACATTCCCCATGAGATATGCTCATGCAAATTTTAATTCTTTTTGGCAATCTGACTGGTCTCTACAGCCAATATATATATATATATATACCTTGGATCAAAATAATGAGCAATGGTTTTGTATGAGTAGAGACCCTACTCACATGGTTTTAATTCACGTTATTGGACACTCTAAAAACTGATACAGGTTTTGTATTGAATCTATATGAAACCCCAATAGAGTGACACGCCATCAATATGGATGATGGGATCCGAATACCTGAAGCCATGCATAATTATTTCGTTTCTCTTTTAAAGATTTATAATAATGATTCATTCGAGTGTGAGATGGAAACATGTATTTGACCTCACTAACGGTAAATCATACGCAACAAATTTTAGCACACAATAATGATAATGATGAATTGATTACTAAAACACAAAATTTTAATTAAAAGGAAGCATCAAGTTTTTACTTTGATTGGATATGGGAATAATCCTACCCCTTGTGGGGTGTGCCCATTTGGTTGTTAGGTAACAAAATCGTATAATTTTTTTTATGTGAGTGGTTGATTTGTCTAGGCTCCTAATAATAAAGATATTTTCTTGTACCTCTTAAACATGATTAAGGCAATTTAAGTTATATGGTAAAAGTTTTTTACCAAAAAAAATAAAAATAAAAAAAATAAAAATCATATAGTAAAAGTTAAATCCTCAACCCAATCCTGAGTCGTCTTACAGATAGGCCGAGCATAACTAATTACCCACTACCTATCACCACCGCCCCCGGCGCCACCATCACCGCTATCACCACCACCACGACCACCTTCTCCTCCTGGAGTTTGGGTGGAGGACGTGGGTTTCAACTTTGAAGGACACGGGAACACGTTTGGGTCTACAGATTGAGTTGTCATTTCATCACGCATTGGATTCCGAAATGGAATCCTGAGCTTGTCTCAAAAGTGAAAGTCCCCATTCTGTTATGTTGTTTTCTCTTGTCCCCCTCTGCTTCCAACCTTTGACCCCCCTTTTCTCGGCATTTCCGTTTTCCACTTTTTCCCCAGGTATTTGCGGTATGCCTACCTTACCTTACCTTACCTTACCTTACCTTACCTTCCACCCTCTTACGTTACGCGCTCTGTTCCTGATTGTTGTTATTAACAGTGACGAAAATAGCCTTTGATTATGCCCTCTCTAGTCTCTATATTATTTTGTTTTGGCCCAAACTCCAAAGCATTCTATCAGTTCGCAGATAGAATGGTTGTGGCCATTGCCCTTATTATACAAAGAAGTAATTAATTAATGAAATCCAAGGGTTGGATTTCTCATTTATTTATTTTTAGAAAGGGGGAATTTGACCGGTTTCAAAGAGACTGAAGTTCGTTCTTCGCTTCTGCTTCTGCTTCTGCTTCTGCTTCTTTTAAGTACGGAAGCTTAACCAGGAAATGAAATTGCCGTAAACGGGTCCGATCTTGTATTATATTATAAAACAGCAGTAACTCCAAAACCGGATTTGATCGACCAGTTCTATGAACCATCCGGGTTTGAATAAAACCCAAACAGATATATAAAGAGGAAGATTGAAAAATATGCCTGTGATTGCAGTACCATGACCATTGATGGTCCCTTAAACCATTTTTGCTGTTGGGAGTTTTAGTCTCATGCATAATAACGATTATTAAATAGTCTATAGTCCCCCCTTATGTATTTGAAAATCCCTTTATTTATCCATACAATTTTTTTTGAAACAGAAATTTTGCATGGTTTTAATTGTCTCCAATATACACGTGTCTCTAATACGTACTGCCACACACGTCAACTATCAAATAGTCTTTAACAATCTTTATACATTTGGAAATCTCTCAACATATAGATTCAAACTTTTAAGATGGAAACTTTATTGTATGAGTCTCCTGTTACTACAAGGTCTGGGAATGATAGAATATACGTAACCTTAAGGTTGCAATATGATAACTTTACCATCACACCAAAGCTCGCCCTCTCTCATTTTTCACTAATATGCTTGATTATTTTATTTTTCTCCGATCAAAAAATCTCCCTTTCTCCTTTATCTAAATCTTTACTTAATATTCTATCTAAAAATTTCTTTGGCTGTGAGACCTTAAAACCGGTTGTGTCTTAAGAAAACATTTAAATGAACAAAGCCATTGGCAAATGGCAGAGAACTATTTCCTTCCAGAGCAGCTTACTTCTTGGCATTCGTTTTCTTCCTCCCACAAACAAAACCCGGTAGGACCCAGAAAACTGGTCCAAATGATCAAACCGCAAGCTGCTTCATTCGCTGTTTTGGTTTGCTTGCATGGGTTTAATAACCACCCTCCAATAATTATCATAAAAGAAAGACAAATCGAAACCATTCCTGCTTTTTCGTTTGTCCACCTTCGGATTGTAGCTCCATTACCGCCATTGGACTCGTGGACTCATGCGGTGAGTGATGAATTAACGTTGGATCTTCCATCTTATTAGCAATTATTATTGTAAATGTCATTATTTCATGAGGGTGGATGCCGGTGCAGCTTAATCAGTGATTAAGGAAACGAGCACACCCCACTTCGTCAGGCTCTGTCTCAAAACTCCTGGCAAAGGGGAAAAAGCGAGTTTTTCTGCTTCACTTCGATCACAGTGGTAGAGAGGAGAGGAGTTCTGCTGGAGGAGGTCAAGCGTTGAGACAGACACGAGGATCCTGTTCGGAGCGAGTAATTATATTTTAATGAATTGTGGCCAGGATTGTTAATTTTTTGGCGGGCAACAACGGTCGCTTTTCATGATTTTTTTTTCTGGGTGGAGGAGGATCTCAAAGATCCATGCTGATTTCCATGAAAACCACCTTAAAGCTTTATTTTCCTTTTCTTTGTTGAGGGAGCAATTGGGTTTCTATTTTTTTCTATCAGAGTAACCGCGAAGAGTGGTTGTTTCTTAAGGCGGGCACTTGGGGTCTTGTGCCAAGGCGAAGAGCAGAATCCAGTTATATGAGGAGATCTATTATTGTAAGTTGTCTGTTTCTTGTCCACCCTCCCCTCTTTCTTCTTCTTTCTAGCTCTTCCGTTTTCCGTTGCGGGATTGAAGACTTGTTAAGTCTCCAGCATTGTGAAGTACGAGAGGAAGCAGAGGATCTGAGGGAAATTGCCTTTTTTTCTTTTCAGTTTAATAATTTTGTTTCTGCTTGGAATCAAAGTGGAAGCTGGGGCATAATCCATGTTCAGCTATAGGGAGGGGAAAGAAAGAGAGGGGAGAAGAGGGAGGGGGGTTGATGGTTCTTCATAGTTGATTTGATTTATGATTTCTCCTTTATCTGGGGTTCTTCTTTGTTCGGCCTACTAGCTTTTCCCTGCATCATATATGAATCCTTTGGCTTGGCGACGTGTTAAAGCTTACCCTCTTCGCTTCGGATCTAACGGTCTTCCAACGCTACCCTTTATTTGCCAGTGAATTTCGGATTAGCCGTAACCTTTCCTTTCCTTTCCTTTCCTTGCTAGAATGTACCCATGTAAGCTTTCCTCACCTTCCTCTTCTCATCTACCTCTTATTTCTCTGTTTTCTTACTAGATACTTCGTCCATTGCAAGTACCTAAGATTCACAGTTGAGATTTAACCTGTTTAATGGACAAGTATGTAAATTAAACTATTAACACTTTGTTTTCATTATTGAAATAATGATTAATGACTAGAGCTGCAACCCTTTTCAGCTGGTGGAGGTGCTTCTGGTACTTGCATCGATTGTTGAAGCTCCATGGGCTGTCACGGGCAGCTCACATTGCAAGCAGATAAGCTCAAGGGAAGTTCGACCCCATAGTGTCACCATAACAGAATTTGGCGCTATTGGAGACGGGGCCACCCTCAACACGAAAGCATTTCAGAATGCCATGTTCTATCTCAACTCATTTGCTGACAAGGGTGGGGCCCAGCTTTTTGTACCGGCCGGCCGATGGTTGACCGGAAGCTTTGATCTTATCAGTCATCTAACTTTATTGTTAGATAAGGATGCTATAATTCTTGGATCAGTGGTGAGACTACTAATCTTAATTACGATTCCACAAATTCATATCAAGTGAAGATGCTAGGTAGTGAACATTCCCAGTTGATTGGTGTCCTGTCTTCACATTGTGCCTTAAGGCACCCCTCCCCTGTATCTCTAGTGGTGTAGCAGTCGCCTAGGGGCACCAGTAGAGTAGGTAAGTCCGAAAAAAAGGGTGCTAAGTTGATAAGGTCACTTACTAGTCATACCACTGATTCAGGATCAAATCATGCCTTCACCCGTTGGGTGTTTTAACACAACTGTAGTTACCTAGTTTATAATAGCGCACCTTCATCTGTCACTCTATTGAATCTAATGGAATTTAAACTAACTACTTCGGTTCAATATTATTCTGGAGGTTTTATTTATTTATTTCTTTATGTGTGTGGCGGGGTGGGGGGGAGGAGTAATCTTGGTAACTGTTATATGTACCAAAGAACTTCATAGTATTTACATATTTAGCAGATATATGATACCCATACATCAAATATGATGTATTGCTATCAATCCTAAACATTATTAAAAAAAAAAAAAAAAATCTGTGTTCAAGGGACTGAATCCTCAGCTCCATGGTTGCAATATCAAGGCCATGGTTCAACCTCCTCCTCCTCATCATAATTAAGTACTTGTCTGGTTTCTTTCAGCAATCTGATGATTGGCCAGTTGTTGATCCTTTGCCCTCATATGGTCGTGGTAGGGAATTGCCTGGTGGAAGGCATCGAAGCCTCATCTATGGATGTAATCTGACTGATGTTGTTATATCAGGTACACAAGATGTGAAACTGGCATTGATATGTCTACCTAGTTCAGTTTCTTGACATTGAATATTTCAAGATGCAGGTGATAATGGAACCATTGATGGTCAAGGTAGTGTCTGGTGGAACTGGTTCAAAAATGGTACCCTGAACTACACTCGACCCCATCTAATTGAGTTAATGAATTCGACTGGCATGGTCATCTCAAACTTGACCTTCTTGAACTCACCATTTTGGACCATCCACCCTGTCTATTGCAGGTTTGGGCCCCCTTCCTCCCAAAACCCCAACTCAAGATTTAAATTCTTTTCTCATCACTTCAACTTTTGTCGTTGCCTACTATAAAATAATGCACAATTGGAGATAGTTTATGTATTAGAGGGAGAGTTGAGACTGTTTTTATTGAATGAACAGCCAAATTCTTGTCCAGAATGTCACTATCATTGCTCCTCTTGATTCACCAAACACAGACGGGATTGATCCAGGTGAATTCAACAGTTACTGAAAATTTGATTTTGCAGTTGTTAAAATGTGTAGCTCTGTTAATTGTGATTGCACTCACTTCACAGTTCATAGTTTGAATTACTACTTTTCTTGCATAGATGAACCTAAAAACTGGAGAACCCACTGGTTCTGTTTCTCCATCAAATTTTTTTTTGGGTAGATATGGCCCTAAAGAGAGTTGAACCCATGACCTCTTTATTTTGAGGGATTGGTCTTTTGCCAACTGAGCTGTCACCTTGGGGTCATTGTTTCTCCATCAAATTCGCTGTAGTCAAGGAGAGTACTGTAGCCCCATAGATCATGAACTATAAAAGTTCAAAACCTCAAAGAACACTAATTTAAATTCAGCAAATATAGTTAAGAGTTGGGAGTTTAAGATCCTCATTCAATTTGGAGAATTATCTAAAATAGACATTGGGAAACAGAAGATATTTTCAAACTAACTATTCATTTGAACTGCATTAGAAGATTATTATAAGGTATTACTTCAGATCTTTATGTTCAACTAAAATACCCCAGAAACAATTTCTGGTTTAATGCAAAAACTAGGGACAAGGTACATAAAGGATAAAGCATAAAGTTTTATTTATGCTGAAGCATATGGTTTCCAATTAATTTCTAGTGGATTAGATTAGGTTGACTGGATGTGTGTAAAGGTCTACTGCTAACCAAGATTGACCTACTCCATATGTTTACACCATTTTACTGGATGGGAACGTTATCAGATACTAGATGCTGTGAATTAAATTAAGCTATATATGATAAAGACTGGCATGCTCATCTCAAATTCAATACCATAAATTACCATGAAAAAGCAAAATGAATAGCCTGGGTTTATTACATTAATTTTAGAATATTATTTTAATATATTTATTAGTTTCCAAGAATCAGTCCTTCCTTGATGAAACATTCAATCTTAAATTTGTTCTGAATAATAGATTCAGTACTGACACATCTTGTTTAAATGTATCCAGACTCGTCAAATGACGTCTGCATTGAAAACTGTTACATCAGCACAGGTGATGATCTGATCTCCATTAAAAGTGGTTGGGATGAGTTCGGCATTTCATATGGTCGACCCAGTTCAAACATTATCATCAGAAACGTTTCTGGAGAAACCTTAACGAGTTCTGGAGTTGCTATTGGAAGTGAAATGTCAGGTGGAATATCAGAAGTTTATGCTGTGGACCTCCACTTCTTCAATTCGAACACTGGCATCAGAATAAAGACATCTCCAGGACGGGGTGGTTATGTAAGGAACATCTATTTTTCGGACATAACATTGAACAATGTAAAGATAGCAATCAGGTTCAGCCCACGGTATGGTGAGCACCCGGATGAGTTTTATGATCCAAATGATCTCCCTATCATAGACAAGATTACCATTAAAGATATCAGAGGAGAAAATATCAGAACTGCAGGCCTTCTAGAAGGCATAGAAGGGGATAATTTCCTCAACATTTGCCTATCCAACATCACACTTAATGTAACCACTGAAACCCCATGGAACTGTTCATATGTTCAAGGCTTTTCTAAGTTAGTTTCTCCCGACACTTGTGAAGCGCTCAGGGAGAAAACCACTCCTGCAGATTCATCAGCTTGTTACTACCCTTCCAACTATTTGCGTTGCCCAGGTGGTAGAAACAAACCCTCTTGGTTGCTATGACGGTGAGGTTCTACAGCAATGTAACCTGCAGTACAATTGTGACAATAACCATTTTGTTTCTTTTCGGTTTTTGATTTTGATTTTTGTTGTTGTTCCCATGGCTTTGTGCTTTTTTCTTCAAGGGAAAGAAAAGGAGGAAAGAAAGTTTCTTGCCATGTCCCAACATGATTGCCTAGTGTCTTGGATGGGGAAATGGTTTCCTGACATGAAAGTTCCAGCTCGTAGTGGTATGTTGATCTGTGAGTCTCAATTGATGATTTGTTTTCTGTGATTTTGTGTGTATTAACAAATAATTAAGTGATTAATCAAATACAGAAATACGGCTTATTGTGCTTTCAAGTGTTTTTAGGCTTTCTTTTCTAATAAAATGAGTAAGATGTCTCCAGCTCCACAATTTAATGATGCCTTAAGTCATTATGACCAGGCAAAAAGAGAAGCATCTGGATTTGCGGCCGAGGGTTTTCCTTGGTACAGAGACTTGTGTAATTGAAATCGAAAAGCACAGGAGACTCATGATTCTGATGGAAAGATTTCACTAGCGTTTTTACCTAGATAACGATGGATCCATTGGTTCATAGTTTGTGAGGTTCGTGATCAACCTAGTTCATTCCAATTAGGTTGTGTGGATTATGTTGCAACATTTTGTTTCCACATTTAATGGGTAATAGTTTAGAAGGAAACTAAATTTAAATCAAGCATATGCACATCTGTATGTTGGGAGAATACCTGCTCATATACAAAATTATACAATTTGGACAGATATTGATACTTGATAGCTAGCATTCATGGCCCAGTTTCTTTTTGCTATTGGTGTCATCTTTAACTCAGGAGGATAGAGGAAAGAGGAACAACTCTGGCGGCATAAGCATTGGGTAAGGTAAGTAACAATTGCTCTGGTGAATGAAATACAGCAGGAAAGGCTGCCTTTCAGAAGGGAAATTGACTTGAGGGCTTATTTGTACCTGTCGACCATTGGACCAGAACCCCAGAGGCCAAACATTGCTGCACATCCATAGGCATTATTCCTCCAACTTTATTTATTTATTTTTTTATGAACAATTCCTCCAATATCAACTGTTTTCATTTGATACTCTTCTGATGTCAAACTGAATGTTTACACAAGCACGCCCTACAATTTCTTGGCATTCTTAAAATAAGTTCTTGATGAAAGCATTTTCCCTAACCATTCATTCGGCCGTCACAATAGAAGGCATGAATGTGTTTTTAAACTGAGGCAATGGCGCAAACCACATGAATGATCCATGTAAGCATAATCCATGCATGAACAATCCGCTTATTTAAATGACATATAGTCATATTTTTTAGAGACCAAAAAAAAAAAAAAAAGAAGCAAAAAGAAAACATTTACAAACTTAATCACTTCAAATTTTCAAAGGGAAAGAACTCTATAAACAAGACCACTTTCCTTTTAATTTAATTTATCATAAATTCACAAGAAATACACATAATCAAACAACCAACCTTTCTCAGAGGCTGAGAAATGAAATTAATGAAAAGGACTGGAAAGGGAGAAAAAAAAAAAGGACTACCGAGGGGATGCCTCATCTCCATCCTTCTTCAAAACAGAGCACAACACCTGCCTAGAAATGTACGTCTCAAGTTCGTTTGACACCTCTGTTAGCTTCAAATCAAAACTGTTTCTGTACTTCTGCTTTGGTGACACCATAGAACCAGGTAACACATTTGGCAAGCTGGAAAACCTCCTCCTTGGGCTAGAAAACCTTCCTGGTGAACCTGGAAACCATCCTTTGGAAATGAGAGGCGTTGTCCCAGAACCCGTACCCACTATGTTCTCTTGATTTATCAGTGGTCCACATTTTTCTTCTGAAGGCAGTGGCTTCAAGGACTCATGTTCTACTGCTGGCTTCTGTCTCATTAGTCTTTCCCTTGCCTTTTCAGCTGCCATTAGAGCTTTTTCTCTGCTCATCTTTATCAGCTTCCACGGATCAATGCTTGCAGCATAGCCAGGCTTCTTGTTGAAGTTGGAGGATTCAGATCCTCCATCAATTCTTATGGACAGTTTCATTGGTTTCTGAAATTTATAGGCAACTGTTATCATGGGAAGATGGTAAGGAAAGATGCAAAAAAATGCTCACAGAATTCTTTATCTAACCTGAGATTTTTTGCTTCCTCTGCATATAAACTGAGACATAAATGAGGTTCTCTCTGGCAAGTCAGAGTCAGTACTCCAATCAGAAGAAAAATCTGAATCATTAAATGGTTCCCCTTCTGCCAATTGGTTCTCTTCCTTCATTGCCAATATGTAATCATATGTTCTCATCCCCTGAAGCAATAATTAAGGGGTTCAATATATAAATCAAAACTTTGGAGATAAATTTGTGACAGAATAGTCAAGTGGCTAACTGCAAAGAGCAGGATTTATCCGAGAGTTACTCTTTCATAGTTAAAAATGGAAAGAACAATTACTATAAGATGTACAATATTTTATGTATGGCAATTCAACCAGAAAGATGGTAATCTTCTGCGAACAAAAAGCAAGATCACTCAAATAAATAGAGGATATTAAATGCAAATTAGTAGTTTTCACAACCCCACCGTTCATAAATAAATAAACAACTACTTTCTTTTCCTCTCTTTGAGAATGAAAATAGTGTAATAATTGTGATCTCAGAAGTTCTGCTTCCTAGAGAAGCCCGAGGAAGTTGTAAAAGGCCAGAAGAAGAAAACTGTTCACTGCCTTCCACACCATTTGCTACCCAACAATGAACTGAATTTTCAGGTGAGTTTCAATATCCATATTACACGTTGGAATCTAAACTATAGTGTTCAAGGAAAAGATATTTCAAATTTAGTTATCTGCTATATTTGAAAATAGATCCTCGCCTATACTGCAAGATGTCATGAAATCAGACAACTGAATGCTGAAGCAACTGGGATCCTCTCCAGCAGCTGGAGAGCCCAGTGAATGATCCGACAGTGTGCAGCCCAATGCATGGGGTTGCACTCCAAGTGATCCAACAACGGATGCACTCACCTGGGTAGCAGAGAGCCGGAGAGGATCTGGATTGATGCTGAAGACTTATATCTATGAGGTAGGAAATTTAGTAGATCTTCAACTACGTACTCCCCCCCACCCAAAAAAAAAAAATGTAACAAGAACACTAGCAAAAGCATCTTTCATCATTGCCACCCTTCTCACCAACCTCACCAAACAATACCACATGAAAATCAAGGGTCTTTAAAGATCAGATGGATTGTAAATCGTATTATTTTGTTTACTTATATTATTTGGATTTTCTTTGGGTACTCCAAATAGTTTACAAGTAAACTGCTTTCCCAGTTCCCAGACTCCCCACCACCATCCCATAAAACTGACAAAGTTCATTGCTCAAAAGATACTAACACCAATGAATCATTAAAAAGAATCGCGATAAGAATCATTTTTTGAAATCTCAAAAGATATTATCTTACATACATTATGTATACCTAAAATAGAACCACATGTTTGTGTTTATACAATCCTGAAAATACCTTTCGAATGAGAACAACATGGAAGAAGAAAAGTTGGCCCTATGTATACCTAAAATAGAACCACATTTTTGTGTTTATACAAGCCTGAAAATACCTTTCGAATGAGAACAACATGGAAGAAGAAAAGCTGGCCCAAAGCTGCAGAACTGTATGCCGTCATTAAAACCAAGAATACCTGTGGCAAGTATTGCGTGTGAAAAGGAAAAAATAAACCTTACAGCTTACGAAAATGAAACAGCTTATTGGTTCCTGAATGATGGTGAAACAATTCAAGCAAAAAAAAAAAAAAAAAAAAAATGATACAGTACCGATATTGTTGCAAGAACTCCCCTGGGGAAATCAATGTGCAGTTTTTCCTGGAGTTCCAGCTCAATCCCTTTCTTATTTACAAAGCACCGGATGAAAATGGCAACTGCACTTCCTCCTACTATAAATAACTGTACCAGTTGGGAAGAAAATGAAATTGGGACAATGATGAGGACATTAAACACAAATATCCTTTAGGAAACTTTCCAACTTTCCTTATTGAAAGTTAAAGATTTGAAAGAAGGATAACAAAAAACTAACCATTGTTAAGACTGAAATCATCAGAAGGATGAATGTGGAGTAGTTCTTTTTCCCAACGCAGTTGTTTAACCACTGCAACCAAAAAGTAATCAGAGTATGCTTCTTTATCGCTTGCCTCGTGCTCTTTTACTCATTATATGGATGAAATAACACAATTTCGGAGGATGGGAGAAAAGGAAGGGAAGAGTGGAATTGGATTCTCACCCTGCAGTGGTGATCAAATCCTTCAACACACCGGTTACAGATCCTGCAATGCTTGCTGTGCCTTTTAACCTGAGAAAAGGCTTCAACTAACTTAAGTGGTATGACATGCATAAAGCCCACCAAGTAATACTAAGTCTGCTTCGATTTTAAAATAGAATTACTTCCCAACACACCTCAAAATCACAGAGCGAGCAAAATGAGATGTCCTCTTTCAAATCAGGCACAATTGCATCATCCTTGGCGACAAGGAGGAATGGTATCAAGGGTTCCATCAGAACGCCAGTTTTCAATGGGCCCAGGTATCTCCTCTTGATGCAGTACTTGAGGAATTTCCTCTCCATCCTCCTGATAAATCTTAATACAATCTGACTGAATATGTATCCGTAGTTCAACCTCAAAAACCTCCGGCATTTGGGTCTTCTTTTATTCCTGAAACTGGTTTTATCTGTCGGGTCTATGACCGTACACCTCACAAACGTGAAGATTACAGAAAATGCCTGCAAGATGTGAAATCATAATAAATTAGCCGCTTTGACCACAAAAAAAATAGTTGTTCAGGTTATCAGGATCAACACTTGACCATACCACGAAGGAAAATATTGTGATAACAGTGATCTCGGCAATTCTGCTTCCCAGAAAAGGTCCCAGGAAGGCGTAAAAGGCAACAATAAGAAAACTGTAGACTGCCATCCCCACTATCTGCAACCAACAGTGAAAGGATTTTGAGTGAGTTTCAATATCTTTATTACTTTAGGATCCAAATCACAGTGTTTAAGGAAACGGAATTTCAAATTGGGTTATCTAACATATTGATATATAGATCCTCGTACATTCCAAAATGTCAATAAATTATATAGAACCAGATAAGAAAGTTAGCAGATGTTAGAACTGAGGCAGAAACATTTCCTCAGTCAGTTTCTACTAGCAAGGATTGTCAAACCCACGAATCTAACATCATCCATTGATGGAACTCGGGTTTGGCCAATGAATGGCAAAAATAGGACAAATAAGATACGGTATCAAAACATAGTCGTAGCCGATGGGCTCCAAGGAATCCAAAAACTTTCTTGAATACTTCGTCGTGAGCTTTGAAGGATCCAAAATTTCAAGGCGTAAAAGGCCAAGGACCAAGGTTGTCTGATCATTCTTTTTCTGGGTGTTCACTGATGATGTAAAAGAATAACCTGTAACGGGTGCAGAGGACGTTCCCAGCCATGGCGCCTCATGTTTCTAACCTCTGGTAGAAATTTCCAGCTTCGATCGAACATTTTCGCTTTCTACAAAATCTTCACAAGAGCGTCAAGCATTTTCAGGATGGTGGCTTCTTGATTTTTCCGATGTCACGCTCTTCTTGCTCAACCTGGATCAACGGTCGACTTGGCGGAATTTAAAATTTGAACTCCATTTCCCCCCTTCCAGACTTCAAGTACGGCCCGAGGAGTGTCAAACCCTAATAACACGACCCAGCTAAGTTTTTGATCCCCACACAAGGTGTCGGATCTGGATTCAAGTTCATTTGCATTAACCTTGATTCGGATTCAGAACCAGGAACCCAACCCGGTGTCCTGTCCTAGTTTTGGTCCTAGTTTTGAACCCAAACTTAATCAATCTAGGAAAATAATCATCTCCTGTTGTTCAGTTTTTTCAACCATGATCCAATGATTGGAACTCACTCGGTGTGCATACCAATTGTAATGCACACCGGGTTAACTCCAGCCGCTTAATTACGGTTGGAGTTCCTCCAACGATAGGAGACGATTTGAACCCATCAATTTATTTGTTAACCGGTAGGTCAAACGACCTTCTTTGGTCAAAGACCTTTGTTTCTTAATGAAAGTATTAACATGGTATTATTACTAAAATGGGAAAAGCTTTTTTTAGACCCGTCTGATAACACTCCCAATTCCATTGATTCTCACTCCCATAGAACCATTTGGGAGTAAAATACCGTTTATAGTGATTCTGCTTCCTAGTACCTTTGACCTATAAATTCTTTTTCCTTATTTTGCTTACCCAGAGGATACATGGAAAACATTGGTGTTTGGCAATCTAGCAAAAAAGTACTTGTGGATCAAAAAAATCAGCAGTGAACGATGGCGACAATGGTTGCAATGGTGGTGGTGAACGAAATTGAATGAATGTAGCAGTGATTTCTTGATAATCGTGCTTTTGCTTTGTTAAGAGCGAACATGAAAATCAATTTTTTTTGGAAAAAAGACAGTTATCTCCCTTGTAATTTACCTTATTGACAGTTGACCCCCAATGGTTTTGAAAAAGACAGTTACCTCCCCTAAACAAACTATTAAAATGCAAATAACTCTAATTTTTAATGATTTTAAAATTATATTTTTTGTGGACAATTCAACTCTCAAGTTTCTGAAACCAATATTGTTAGGAAAGAAGAGAAAAACCCCTCTTTCACTCCGGTGGACAAGACGAGAAAACGGGAAAAAAATTGAAAAAAAAAACTGATGAACAAAAACGAGATTTGAGATGCAAGATCAGAAACAAAAGAACTCCAATGGAATGAGATTTGTTAAAACAAAACAGAGACGAAGAACTCTGAAATTTCAAGAATTATGGCCGGAGAAGAAATCTTAAATCCGAAGAGAGATTTCAAAGAAAAAACTGATGATAATGCATTTTTATGGAGTTTGAGAACCAAAATGATTGTAAGAAATATGCACTTCTGCAATGAAAAACAAAAGTGACTATAGAATATCAACAGATAGAAAAACACAGACTCATGCTTAGTCGAACAAGAAATAGTGAAGCAGAACTTCAAGAGAGCTCTCGGAAAAAGAAATTGATAAGACTGACTACATCATCTTGTGCACCATCCGTTGGAGATTACAAAAACTGAATCGAAAGATTTCAAACCAGAGAAGAAGAAATGAAATTAGGGCGAGAAAGCTTCAGAACCTGATTTCTTGAACATGTTTTCTTGATCTGAACAACTGTGAATTTGATGAAGAAACTATGAAGCTTGATTCAAACTATGAAGCTTCAAAATCTTTTTCTCTAGGAAGTTATTGAATCCAAGCTCAAGAACGGAAACCTGATCGCAGAGGGTTCGCAAATAGGAATTGGGGTCGGTGTGAGCCTGTAACCTCTTGTAAGAGGAGGATGAGGGGGTTCTCCAGATCTAGATGAGATCAGTGACGAATTTGAAGAGCTCGCATGTAGATGGGACAGGAGAGAGAGGTCCAAAGGCAAAGGGTTTAGGGGTGAAAGAGACGATGAAGGATTAAAAACCTCTATTCTTCTGAATCTGCTCATTATTGTCCAAGGCTAGTGGAGGGAACAGATGGAATGGGGTTTTGGATGGATTTCTAATGTAAAAGAGAACGAAACGGAAGAGAGTGCAGATGGGAAAGGTTTTAGATGGATTTCTCCTTGGTTTTTTTTTTTTTTTTTGGTCAAGAGAAAACCACCGCCATCTTCTCCTTCACTTCTTCCTTTATTTTTTTATTATAATGAAGGGTTAATTTGGTCATTAAGGAAATGTTGACTCCCACCATTAGCATCTAATGGAATATTCCTAACGACGTGGGTCTATTTGGATTTTAAAAGTTTGTTTAGTAGAGGTAACTGTCTTTTTCAAAACCATTGTGGATCAACTGTTAATAAGGTAAATTACAAAAACGGTAACTATCTTTTTCCCAAATTTTTTTTGCTCTATCAAATGTTCTCACTTAGCACTTTTTGAAGCAGAATTGCTCTCTACAAGCGGAAAAAAAAAAAATAGACTGATGCGCCAAGCGCTATTATGCCCCCAAAGAAAATAGAAATCAATGAAACACTTCCGGATAGCATTATCGACCTTAGCAGGGGAGTAGCTATGGTTTGAGTAATCAGTATCAAATCGGCCGATTCAGATTGGTTTCAATTGTGACCAACTAGAAAAGGTTCTCTTAGAAAGTAAGAAGCCCACGGTTTTACTAACCAGTAATGAATCGGCCGATACGTATCCATTTTGACCAGGATTACTATTGTTTCGATTCTGATTTTGTATAATGTTTAAAATTTTTTATTTGTATCAATCACATGTCAATCTTCTATTAGCAGCAAAACCAAACTGTATCGGTATTGGATTGGTTTTGGCATTGACTAGTACCGATACCTTGGCTTATGCTGCCCCTCACAAAGATTTATTTACTTATTTTCTCTCATTAAAAGAATTAATAAAAAAGGAAACAAGTATTGTCCCTTTGTATCCCCCATGTGTCTTCTCACATGGGATGAGAAATAACGCCTTACCCTCTCTTGGGTACTTGTGTTGCCCTCCCATTGGATCCTACATCACACAGCTGGAGAGGAAACCTCAACCAATAAAAAAATCATACCAGGGATAATTGCCTACGCCACTTGCTAGAGAGACTTTTATCTGCTAAGAGAGTACAAAAAAAAAAAAAAAAAAAAAAGTTGTAAAATAGCATCATAAGTTGGCGTGCCAAATGCTTCTCCCTCCTTGCTTTGTGAGCAAAGATGTGAACATAGGAAACAGTCTTTGATCTTCTTAAATATTACAGAAACAGAGCATTTAAATAGTGTGCTAATGTCATATAAAATCTCCCACGGCCATGACTTTCCATCTCGATAATTCAGCAAACCCACCATATACAGTTAATAAATATAGATTTCTACTTTGGTTTCCCACATGGATGTTGCATTGCGGCCTCCCTGTTTGGATGGATGCCTATGGCTTCTAATTCCTGAGCTTAATCTATGTATCCATAATTCAAATGTCCAATGAAAATTGTCCTCTCTCATGAAAACAGATGCCCATTCCACCTCATTAGTTGGGAGATCAAAACTGCCATCAGTCATTATAAGAGATGATAAATGCAATTTAATCAAGAATAACAGAGTCCAACATGTCTAGAAGCCATCCAACCATTAAATTTGTATTTCTGAAGAGATGCTAGATGCCATACAATCAGTCACAAGAAAGCCCTATGTACATTAAATGAAATCATCAAACACAATCTGCAGCATTTCCATCATACACAATTGAATTCGATTGTTGAACAAGAGCTCTACAAACAGTGACCACATGAGCAGCTGCCAAAGCAGTTCCAACTGAGCTATTAACATAAGGTGACAATTAACAGTGAATCTCCTTCAAGAATGATAGTACCAGGTTTAGTTCAAAACCTCTGAATTCATGGGTTTCCTCAATCATGCAAATACGAGCTCTAGGAACATGGCATCCAGAAAATCACTAACGCTCACATACATGCAGCAGAAGAATCTGAGGGTATAGAAGCCGAAGGGTGAGGGTTGCCACGTAGAAGATGACTAGATCCTTTTCAATGAACAGAATTTCGGCGATCAGCAGGATCAGATAAAACAGAAGAAAGCTCACACTGCTGGGCAGCAGATAATGGAATGCCAATAGTTGGGGATTGGACAGAGTACCTAAGAAACTCTGGAGGAGATATTCTTGATTCCAACCAAATGAATTTTTAGGGGGCAACAAATCCCTTTAATCGATTATCCTTTGCAGAGAGTGAGAATGTGTGTGTGTGTGTACATCCTTGATTTCTTCAACTTTTCACTACATCATTGGAATTTGTACCTCTAGGTTGCATTAAGTCATTTAACATGCATGCAGATTTATCTAGAACTTGTGATGGATTCCGTTTTACATTTCTAGAAGCCTTGACCTTTCACTTATTGGGCCCATGGTTTCTTCTTCTTTTGCTGAATGTTCATCTTTTCCATTCTTTTCTTTCCCTGAAGAATTGTCTTTTTCTCAATTTGCTCAAGCAATTTTGTGGTTGAGCGAATTCGATGTCAGGAATAAAGGATACATCAGTTGTTCCAAATTTTCTATTATTCGAGTTCAAAAGGTCATTCAATCCTAGCTTAGTTTTTACTCGTGATTCTGTACAGCAGGGATTGCCTACAAAATGCGCCAAAAGTTTCTTTTAGTTCACATCTGTTTATGTGCTTTGACATAATCCTTTCCTCTTCCTGCTTCCAATAATGGATTAGAAAGAATTGGTCTAAACAGGAGGGGCTTGCACAAAATAAATGCTGGAACAGTTGTGAAGGAAGAGTCCTCACTTTTGTGGACTTTGATGGGATAATTGAACCACAATTTCAGAAAAAAAAAAAAGAAAAAAAAAAACTCAGTAGGAAACCCTCTGATTACTTGGAAGGCTTTATCACGTTTGTTTCAAACTTCTTAATTAATTTCCCTACTCCACTGATTCTTGCTCTAAGTTCAGGCATAAAATAGTGGAGCAAGGCCTTTTGAGGCAGTCTGGTTTAATTGATTTCCTTAGGCAAAGGAGTCGAGTGAGACCATATCTGGTGTTGTCGATCCATAGCAGTTTAGGGGCAATAACATTAATGTTTCTATTACAAGGACTACTTGGTGGGTGAAATTAAAACTCTATATTTTCATGATTTATTAATGACTGCTGCAATTGTTGGTAATGGCATTATCACAGTTCATGGGTTTGGTATAAATTATACAAGTAAACAAATTCTGTAGTATAATATCCATTATTGACTGTTACCAAATTAACAGCCATTAATTTTGACTGTTACCAAATTAGCAGCCATTAATTATCCTGTTCATCCCACTATTAATGTCCTCACATTCTTTTAATGAGAAATACTTGTTTTGTCAAACCAAATATATAATATTTCATCTACACTAGAGAATGCTGTAGGAAGGAAATTGAGGGCAAAATTATCATTCTATCCAAATACATTTCATTACCAGCAGACAAAAAATTAAAGCCATTTTCATATAGAAGGCCAGATGGGCGGAAGGGAAGGAGAAAAATCTGACCTCTAAAACACTTGTTCCCTCTCAATTACGATTATTGTAGAAAATAGCCAGAGAGGAAAAGCACAAAGAAGAAGAGGAGGCTCCCATATATAAGCACCGCCTTCTGCCCCGACGTGAGTGCATTCCCGCCGAGCCCAAACTGCTGATTCTCAGCAAATCCAGCAATCTCCACACTTTTGCTTTGGAAGAACGACTTAGCCGCCCCGCAGGTTGGGCATCTCCAGTCCTCGGGCAATTTATCAAATTGCAGTCCTGGAGGGATTGGGTAAGATGAGTCACCGACTGCCTCATCGTACCGGTGACCACAAGAGCGACACTCGTAGATGCCGGTGTTTAATACTGCGAAGCGCTCTTCGAGTCGACGCTTATCAAATTTCTCCGTCTCTGAATTTGGAGTATCATCGAGAGCTGACGTTAAATCCGGTTCCCCAGAAATGGGATTGTCTTCTTTGGAGACATCCACGGATTTTGGAGTGAATTGCAGTCTTGGGGGACTGTAAGGGGGTGAAATGAGAAGTTTCTGGGAGTGGAAAGTGGGAATGGTGACATGGGTTTTTGGCCTCGTGTGTGATGGTTGGGAGTGAGAGGAGCGGAGGTGGAAAGAGAAGGTCGGTCTTGTTGTAGCAGAAGCCATTGAAGGGTCTAGCTGTCGTTCTCTCTCTGGATAGTCTCGGGCTTTCTTAACAGAAGCTTCTCTTCTTCAGGTGCTTTGCCGTTAGGTTTGGGTGGAAATGGAGAAGCGGGGGAGAGACTACACCAGAGAGGGATCCAGATGGATCCATGAAAAGCAAATGCCCTCTCGCCTCTTCAGAGTTTGGACCTCTGGAACTCCACACTCCACTCTTTAGTGGTGAATGGTGAGTTGTGAAGCCTGGAATCAAGATAAGGTGGGTACCATCTCCATCGCGACCGATGAGTTATGGCTGGACAGTAGCCTGATCTTCTCCAGTTCATGGGTTTGACAGTTCAGTTCATCTAACAGTGCAAACAGAAGCTCCATGAACCCTAGTATGCCTCACCAGTTACCACCTTCGAAAATGAAATGGAACGAATATCAACTATCAAGGCCCACCATTACAGATTCAGTTCAACGGTAGTTAGAGGCCAACAAACTACCATCACTAGATCGATATGGAGAAGTGGGGCTGCCCAGGTCATGGTTGCATTGGGAGTTTTCAATTACGTGGATTTTAAAATTACTTTAATTACTATCACTTCTCAATATTTAATTATTTATTATCTAACGGGGAGCTGATCACCAGCATTAACGTCTCTGCGGTTCCCCTTGATTTCCTCTGAATCAGTCGGGAAAAAAAAAATGTCCTGAGAAAGTGAAATACTACAAGCTGGTCACAGCCATGGGCGACGGAGGGGATAGGCAGCCGGCCAGAGCAACGAGAGATGCAGAGGACGTGAGAGGGTGCTATGGGAGAGGGCAGGGGTAGTCTTGGAATTTAGATTAAACAAAGGAGAAATTAACGGGATAATCAGAAAAAGAGTTTAGGGTAACGAAGGTCGAGTAAATATCGGCTTATTCGGAGGGAGTGATAGAAAATTTCTCTTCAGAATAAGAGAAAAGACGAGAAAGCAGAGGAAGCTCGTGAGCTGTTCAGCTGTTTCGGTTCAACCAACCACCTTACCACACCAGGCTGGGTCCTAAGATCTGAATAAAAAAAAAAAAAAGAAAAAAAAAAGCCCCAATTTCTCTTTCGGGGATTGCTTTGGCTCTTTACTTCTTCGGTCTTTTATAATTCTAATTCGCTTTAATCAGGTTGATTCTGCAGCCAAGAATCAACAACGAAGAAGAAGCGAAAGTATTATTCAACAGATCTCAACCCCTTTCCCCAACCTTCCACTGCAAAATGTCTACCAAAGATGAAGAACAGCAAATTTACGGCGGCGATGGCGGCGGTGGGGAAGGTGGAGGAGTGGACGAAGAAGTTGATGAAGAGAGCGAAGTAGATGGAGATATAGACGATGAAGAAGAAGATGATGACTTGACAGCCCATCCTCCCGAAGAAGATGAAGAGGAAGAGGAAGACGATGACGAGGAGGATATCAATTCCGTTTCTCCTTTGACGGCTTCCTCATCCGAAGACAACCCCACCAAGGATTCTTCTTCTAACGTTGTCCTACAGAACCCTACCATCAGCACCATCACCACCACCACCGCCGTCGTCTCTTCCTCCTCCTCGATCCCTCCCTCCACCGCGGCCCCCAATGGCTCCGCCAATAAAACGGCAACGCTGCCTGCCGCCTCATCACCAGATCACAAGCGTCAGCGGACCTCCTCCGATCTCCCCGCCTCCACCTCTGCTGCTGCTTCCGAAGAGAAGAAACCCC
Organism: Protea cynaroides; assembly: GCA_028583415.1. Lineage (NCBI taxonomy): Eukaryota > Viridiplantae > Streptophyta > Magnoliopsida > Proteales > Proteaceae > Protea > Protea cynaroides. The sequence goes on along the minus strand of CM053275.1, from coordinate 1,205,787 downwards.
CCGCGTTGGACGACTCCCGCCGTTTATTCCAACGGCTGTGGACCGATGAAGACGAAATTGGGCTTTTACAAGGCTTCCTCGAGTACACGATGCAGCGAGGATCCCACAACTCTTCCCATCACCATGACACGGCCCCTTTCTACGATCAGATCAGGACACGATTGCAGCTCGATTTCAACAAGAACCAGCTCGTCGAGAAGCTCCGTAGGTTGAAAAAGAAGTACCGCAACGTCCTCAGTCGGATCAGCTCCGGCAAAGAATTCTCCTTTAAGAGTCCTCACGACCAAGCCACCTTCGAGATCTCTCGCAAGATTTGGAGCGGTACCGGTGGCACTGTTGGAGTAGGAGTCGAAGAGTCTGTATTAGAAGACGAAGAGGGGAATCCAAATCCTCCGAACAACAACACCAACTGTAATGAGAATTTTCACAATAACAACAATACCAGCGTTGATGCGAATAATTCTGACAAGAAGATGTCGAGGTCCCGGAAACGGTCACGGAAGAGAGCCGCGGAGGATAACTTATCGAATTATCCTAATCAGACCACTTCATCAGTTCCGAATGCTATCGAAGATACAGTAAGGAGTTGCCTTTCGCCTCTGTTTAAGGAGTTGCTTTATTGCGCCATCAGTGGGCCTTGTAACGCTGGAGGATATGGTGGTCTGGCTTTGAATCCCCTTCCCCTGAACTTTGGAGGCAATAATTCCTTGAATTTCTCTAGTGCGGAGGTCGTTGACGAGAAGTGGAGAAAGCAGCAGATTTTGGAATTGGAAGTGTACTCGAAACGGATAGAGCTAGTGCAAGATCAGATCAAATCTGCATTAGAGAAGCTGAAGTCGATGAGTAATGGGTAGCTGATAAACTCGACCCATTGGGTTTTTTCTCAGCGGCCATCACATAGCAGGAAGTGTTGGGTGTTCCAATTTAATTACGGTGGAGATTAGTTGTAGATGGGATCTCTTGATGTAATCTAGGTCGCAGTTGAACAATTGAAAAAGTAAAATTTTCTTCCCTGTTCCTTTTTCATTTTTAATCCAATTTCCTTTCGTATCTGGAATTTATGGTTTGAGAAACAGAACTCGGGGAGATGGATGCTAATGATCTTTCCTCACACTCGTTTATCAGTCTTGCTTCTTAGTGTTATTGATAACAGGGGAGTATCTATTACTTACTGTTTCTTATTCAAACTTACTTATTATGTGTCATTCAGTTATGTTGATTGAGAGCACTGAGCAGGGGTGTGTGTTTATCAATAGGCCGGAGTTAGGAAGCTATGGAGATATTCTTGACATCACAAAGTACTATGTTTCGTGGCCGTAGGTAACATTTGATAACAAGTTTGTGAATCCATGATCCCTCTGGCGTTAGTATAACAAGGAATGCATCCAATTTTGTGGAGGTTTTCTGGCTGATTCAAAGCTCTTTGGCTGATTCAAGCATCTGGGAAAGAAATTCCATTTTATGTTGTTCTCATGGAGAGGACTCTTATGGAGAGGTTTCTTTCTTATAGATAATCTGCTACAGTAGAGGGAAAATCTGGAATGATATACTGAACAACGAAATCAGCGTGCTCTTTGTTCTACAGTGTTTTCTTTTCACAATTATTTTTTGAACAATTGGGATTAGTTTTGATCCCTGATGATTATGAAAACGGGGCTTGAGCTCAAGTCCTGAATGTCAGCAACAATGTGAATATATCTCAAAAGAATATGAAAAACAGTTTTCCATTCATTAATAACATCAAAGGCATATTTCATCTTTTATCAGTTAAGTAGGATATTTCTACTGTAGACTTTTAGGATTTATCCTTGATAGGTTCTGGAGTAGGTTCTGGAGTTTCCCTAAAGTGATAATAATCAAATAACGTCTGTATATATATATATATCCTTCTTCCTTTATGAAGATGGGAATTTTATTCAAAAGCAGGAAACCCCCGAGGTTAGCAATGCTACAGTGGAGCTGTTCGTGCTCTCCTGTAAATGTTCCTATTATCAACATGAGATCTGGTTTAATTTACAGTATAAGACATTAGTAATAGGATCTCTGGTTTAATTTGCAGTCACTGTTGCTGAACCTATAGCAGTTAGGATGGGGCTCCAGCAAGCTGTGCACTCAGGACTACAGCAGGTTGCTCTCTTCTCCGACTCTCAAAGACTGATCCTGTCCTTAAGAGGCAGTATCTCTGTTCCAAGAGATATCCTCACTATTGTTGATGATGTTAAATCCCTCGTATCTCTTCAGTTTTGCTGTTTTCATTATGTGATGGGCCTTATCCTACTCCTACTCCTTGAGTGGTCTATGGGTTCACTTCTTTCCGGAGGGCTTTTGAGCATTGTAACATTATCTCTGTCCTCAGAGGCTTAATAAATCTGTTGCACCCCCCCACAAAAAAAAAAAAAAAAAAAAAAGGTGAATGAGAAGATCCTGATTATTTCAAGCACAATATATCTTAGCCTATTCAATTGTTTAATGAGCTTTTTTTTATTCAATGATTGACATGTAATCCCCATCAAGTTAATCACCATAAAGACGATGCAAAGTATGAACGGTCAGCGATGAACTATTATGTATGTTTTTCTTCGTCGCTATCATTCCTTAAAAGTGAAAACTGACAATACCTTTACAGGTACTTTCGGCTTCTTTGAAGCAGCCGCCAAATGAGTTCTAAAAAAAACTATTACAGAAAGGAAAAAGAAAACACTGCTTAATATGGGTTGGATGCTTGATACAAGATAATTGGAAGATTCACAGTTCTTTTTATGTAGCACAAACAAGCACACATACATGATACCAATGAAGTTTATTTTATTTTATTTTTTTTTTTTGAAAAGAGAATTTTTTTGATTTCAAAATCATATGCCTGTTCGGACAATTTTCTCATGCATTCATGCAGAGTAATTTCTATTTGCTTACAAGTAAACATCGTGTAAAAGAAAAATTTTCAGTTAAAATCACTCCATTTGGTTGTAAAGAAAATCAAAGAAAAGGAGTATGAAAATTTTCAAACCTAAAAAAAATTAATTAAAAATTTCACTTTATTTAGTAATAATATATTTGAGTTGTAATTGTATATTGAAAAGAATTTGAATGCAAAATAAAATGAAATTTAATAATCAAATATGGAATTAGTCTTGGGAATGTCAAAGGTTAATTAGTGGAGTTAATTGATTGTTTGAATTAAGTTTCTTACTGCCTTCATTAGAAATAAAATAAAAAATGGATTGGCTTTCGAGTTACCTTTCCTTCAAACTGTCTTTATATTTAGGCAACTCATCTCGGATGCACATCGTCTCCTCCCAGTGATTTTGGGAGGACGCGGCAACCCATCTCGGATGGCTTCCACGTGGCTTTCGGTTGAATCCGAGACCCACGCCCGAGCCGACAACCCCCGTCGGCCCGACTTGCCACCCGGGTGTCGACTGAACGGGGTCTCGGATTCCTAAGAGCCAGTGGCGGCCATCTAGAAAAGGCCCAACCAGGAGGACAGGATGCGGATCCACTCATCTCATCATCTTCTCCCAAATACCAAGCCTCTATTACCAAAAAAAAAAAAAAGAATACCAAGCCCCAAATAATTAATTCATGACTCCCCATTTTTTTATAATTAATTTGAAAACTTGCTAATTGTCTTTTCTCCTTCCCAACCACGGCCACCCTAGAAAGATAGAGCTCAAGAGAAGTCGCTCCTATCGAAACTTCGGAGCTTATCCAGTAGATATTGAGTTTAAAAGTTAATATTGTTCATCTTTTTTCTTTATTTTTTATGTTTTAATTTTTACGTAGGTAAAGTCTCAAGGAGAATTGAACTCATGACCTCTTCAATATTACTTGTCCTTTTTTCTTTGTTATCTTCAAAGAAAGAAAGAAACGCAGATAGGACCCCGGGTTTAAAGAAAGAAACATAAACAAGACCAAGATGACGAAAATGCGAGAGAATGATTCTTCTTCTTGTTGTTGTTTCAGCGTCACAGAAGAAAAGAGAAATTCAGTGAATAGAAACCAAAAGTAAAGGAGAAAAGATGTCTGAAGAAGAAGAAGACGATAGCCAGCCCTCTCTTTATTACATAGAGTTCCAATCTCCAGCTATTGTCTACGGACCCATTCTATCTCGCAACACCCGAACTAGAGACAGTCGGATTGCCTTCTGGAGAATCCATGGTTTGAAATCCTAGCGCTTCACTTGAGAGGCTTTCTCTGTAACTTCTATCTCTCATCCTTGCCTAAAACTCTTTTTAAGGATATTTTCATAAAAAAAAAACAATGTATTAATGGATCGGATTAAACTTATCATTGTTTTGGAATCCCAAACATAGTATTTCAAACATGAACTACTTTAAACATAATTTCTACATAAGATACCTCAACTGTTTATTTATACACAAGATAATATGCTCGTATCTAATCCACCAATATTACAGCATTACTTGTATCAGACACTTTACAGCATTACTTGTATCAGACACTTCACTCCAAGGACTAGAGCTTCACAATATAATCCAGGATTTCAAACTCACCCAAAATAACATCATATATAAAAGTCCCTGTGGGATCCACTATGGGAGTGAATGAAAGTTTGAACCAAACCAGAGTCGATTCATGCAGGTCTTATTGGGTGTAGCTTATAAGTCACTCTGCGTCTATGGGAGAGTATGGGGTGCTGCTGATCCTCTCTCCCACCTCTCTCTCTCTCTCTCTCTCTCTCTTTTGTAAACAGTTAAAAGTATGAGCACCAAGTGCACCCCATTAATAAGATGGTGGAACATACTCTAACAATCATACATTTATCATTCTTATGTGGTAGAGAAGGTGGTGCAGGAGCGAGGATGCTGGGGTGCGGCAGCCATTAAAGACACCCCAGAGGGAGAACTACTACTAAAACCACCGCTAGCATTGTTGTTCTTATTGCCATCATTACTCATAGGTGCACCAATGATAGATGAGATTGCTGCTGCTAGGGCTGCCGTGAGATTAGGGTCAGTGGCTATAGCTGCTGTGACTGTCTCAACCATGGAAGGGTGTCGCTGCTGCCCTAATTGCGAAGACAGTGACATTGTATTCACAGGCAATTGAGGAGACATGAAAGCAGGCTGGCCTAGGAGTTGGGGGAACCCGAACCCATGTCCATGCAGAGGTAGAGGGTAGGGTGGTGGGCCTCGTTGGAATAATGGGTGTGAGATATTGGGATTTGGAGGATGGGTTAAGTCCAGGGTAATGGTGGGGAAGGGTGCAGATGCGGACAGGGTTGCCATGCTAGATGCATAAGGCAACGGTGGGAAGAAGCCTGAACCAATATTAGTTAGAGATGATGATGATGATTCCTTGCTACTGGAGGAGCCAGAGAGGAGCATCGTTGCTGCCGCAGACGTCGTGTTAGCCATGGCTGTGGCTGCCGGTGGGAGTGGATGGTTATGGTTTCCTTCATATGTAGTTATGAGAATGCTCATGTCTTCTGCGCATCTTTGCACCTGTTGTTTTTTTTGTGTTTCCAGATCAGACTCATCAGATTATATATATATATATATATATATATATATATATATATATATATATATATATATATATATATATATAATGGCGAAATATATGATACGAATTTGTTTTTTTTATTACCTGTTTACGAACTGGGCATCCAATGGCCATGGTGCAACGGTAATAAGCACGTGGACAGGGATTACCCTTTGCCATCTTTTGACCATATTTTCGCCATTGACATCCATCGCTTATCTGAAATCACAATATTAACTGCTTTTCTTAATTTTCTTCAGTAAAAATAAAAATGGTGGATTCATCATTATTACCAAGGGTGCATCCGACCGTGCCCGTACAGACACTCTTGCCTTTCGACAAGGAGCCTCTGGAACTTGATCTACGTATGCCAATTTTGGGTTTTTCTGCCTTCCTCCAGAACTAGTGGTTGATGCATGATCCGGCTCTATTTCAGTATAAAATCGCTTCTTAGAGATAAGATTGATTCTATGATCTGGATCCTTCGATATCACTTCAATGTTGTTAGTCAAAGAAGCTGACTGTTCTTGGGTACTCACATCATAGTCTTCATGGTTGTTTGATTGAGAAGGCTCTTCAATGTCTAATGCACCAGATGGACCAGGGTCCATCAACTGTTGGGCTGACAGTGTTGATGTACTTGCTCCACCATTTTCTTCATCTTTCTGATCAACAAAAATCATGGGTTTTTTTTTTAAACATGATTTATCATGGTTTATAAAATTATGAGTTAATTTTTAAGGATAAGTTCTGTCGAATCTTAAAAAAATCAACCAAACTTATGTGATATATACGCCTTTTGGCAACCAAATTTATGTGATATATAAGCCTTTTGGCTTGTCACTAATGTTAATCTTCTAGATTAGAACCTAGAAGAAAAACCAATCAAAATATAATTAAGAAAATTGTAGGATGGTGCGAAATGGGTGAAAGGTTAGAAATGTTGAAAAGGAATATATAGTAGATCCAGAGTTATATTTTCCCATTTAACGGGAGTAAGTCTCACATTTATTTATGAAATAATCGTACATAGTTAGGAGTGTCAATCGTTTGGTCTTGGTCGGATCTAATCGATCTATTCGTAGGCTTCAATGAAGCAAACAAACCGGTTCATAATCACTTATGCTATTTGGTCTTATGCTAATCGTTCAGACAATGGAAAAAAAAAAGCTAATTTTAATTAAAAGAATATAATCTAAATGAAAAATGAGAATGAGAGACCATTAGTAATTTAGGGTTTAGACTGGTGGTTGGTCTGAGGTTCAATCCATAATCGGTCAGTTCGGTCCAGACCTAAGCTGACCAATTAAAAATCCATCTCTAAGCCGATTATATTTAGTTTTAAAGATAAATGAAGAACACATTAAGATTAAATCACCTGTTCTTGTTGATCATGGTGTACAGTCGATCTCTGCATTGCCAAAAGTAGCTGATTCTGAAGGATACTATAATTTTTGGTTATTTGATCGAGTATGCTTCTTAGTTTCCTGTTTTCATCCTTGAGTCGTTCCAACTCCACCTGAAGCATGTTCCACTTCATCTACAACATGTCAAACTAAAAGTTTAGAAATATGTATGTATACTAACCATTAAAGGAATATAAAATCTAGAATCTAAAATCTAGATTATTCGAAATTCAAAAAAGACACGAAGACTCACTTGGGATATGGACTTTTTTTCTTCCATATTTGGAGGTGATGGTTCTATGCCAGAATTGAGAGTGAGAAGATGCAATCCGGTCTACAGGACAATCATACCATGTTAATCTATAAATCAGTGTTTGAGAGTCTTGACATGAACATTATCTCTAATATTAGTTGAAATGAAACACCACCACACTTGCACAGAAATTAATTTAGACTGGAAACTGAAACAACTTACGTTCACCCGAGCTGTGGAACCATCTCTGTTGCTCTTATCCTGTGAGCGACTATTGGATCCGGAGATTTCTTCTCTGAGATGACGATTATCCGAGAAGAAATCCATCTCTGGGATGGTATGTCTTTCGGCATGGGATGAATTCTCAATTCCGGGATTTGGGTGGACGAAGTTGCACGGGTTCAAGAGCGACATCTCCCGCCGGCAGTGTTCCATGCTGATTAATTAAGCTAAGAAAAGAGAGGAAGAGGAAGAGGAGGAGGAAGAGGAAGAGGAAGAGGAGGAGGAAGAGGAAGAGGAAGAGGAAGAGGAAGAGGAAGAGGAAGAGGAAGAGGTCTGAGGCCCGGCAGATCAGGTGAAATGAAGTTCTCCCAAATACACAAGTCTTTTGGTCTTTAGCATTTCTAAGACGCTTTGAGCAAATAAGGCTGAGGCAGAGGCAGTGGGGACTCGTGTGGAGAAGAAAAACTTTCTTCAAAACACAATAAGAGAAAGGTATGCGAAGACCAGCCGTTTTTTCCGCGGGGGAAAATGACGCCACGTTGACGTGAGGTGACAGTTGTCGCAATTCAACGGTAGGAAGTTGCAGCAAAGGTTTTGCGAAACGGTAATTAATTTTAATTTTAAGAGTAAAAAGGTATAGTTGTAAATGTATTATGTTGTAAAGGTAGACTATAGCCGCGTCGCTTCTTCACTCAACTGTCTTCTTCAGATACCGTATGTAGTTATGTACGTGTAGACGCGTAGACATACGGTGTAGTTTGTACCATACGTGTTCACGGTAATCGGGATCCGGAATAGGCTTCCCAGTTTCCACGTGCGTGTCTTCCCCCGGTCAACGCAGTTGACGGCACGGCTCTCTCTGACGGTAGTTAGCGTTGGGCGGGTCCTCAGTCCTCAGTCCTCACACGGATCTAATCTTATTACCTAATCCCCACTGACTGAAGTTATAACACGTCATACATAATACACGTCCACATCACTGAAGGTGGAGGGAGACCGTCGCCGGAGCCTGCTGGCCCACTCATGCATCTATGCTCCTTGGGGACCTCACTGCTCTGTGCTGAGGCTGCTGACTGACTGCGGGAGAGAAACGAAAGTCGGTTCATTCACTACCTAGCTACAACAAGACAAGACAAAGACAAGGACCAAAATCAAAATTGTCCAAAGCTAGGTGGACTTCATTGAACAGTAGTTCATCCATTTGTGGGGACAACTTACTTTATTGGCGCCCATAGGTAACTTCTATAATACTGGTAGAGGTAGGATGGATGGAAGGGAAGATGTGTCTTTTTTAAGACAGAATATGTGGTAAGAGTGGAATCCATGACCTCTTAAGTGTACTCAATCGATAAGACAGTCACCAACTATGTTAGACTAACTCTGGTAGAATACACACCAAGAAACAAGAATAAAAAAGATAATGATTCAAGCAGAATCGACATTGAGCTTTAATGTAGTTCACACATCAATGCATTGTACTAAATGCATGGGAGAAAATTAAGATGGTTCACTATGTCAAAATAATGTTACAATGAAGATATCTCAAGATCAGGTTCTCTCCCGAACCAAGTTCGAAAGACACCCCCCCTTTCTCTTTTCTCTATCAGGGCAATGACCCTATCTATGGATCAATCCGAGTCCAATGCTGATCATCAAACATATTCAAACTATAGATTCCAACTGCTGAATGATAATTACACCTAAATCCGGATTGTGGCATTTTAAACTTCAGGATATAACTTATTTAATTATAGCTTCTAAAGATTCATTTTTAACCCTCCAAAGATTACATAAGATTACCCATATCTTTTACTATAAAAATTTCTTTAATTTCCATACAGAAAAATTAATATCAGAATCCTTCTTTCCTCCAAACTCTAACTGAGTAAACAGCACGAAGATGGTCGTGTCCTCCTTTCTTTTTTTCCTTCTTAATTAGATATGCAAGGAGTGTTATGAGTAAATTACTATTTTTTATATGTTCATGTGTCTCAGTTTCGTTGGTACTCCTGTCGTCGGTAAGACATGCAGTACTTTAGACACGGGACACTGAAAACCAGAGGAACTCTCCGCCCATCTTCTCTTCATTGAAGGAGTTGTACTCATATTAAGATAAACAATAGACGACAATGATAGGGGTCTAGCTCATGGTCTCCTACTAAAAAACAAGAGGTAGGGCTCGCTTTCCATGTGAAGGATATCTAAATTGTCAATGCTAATTAATGAAGGAGAAGGATATAAATCTTCCAAGGGGGAGAGAGAGATATACATGCCAGTGAGGTATATATTGAAATCTCATTTTCTAATTGGAAAATAATAACACAAGAAAGACCAATAGCCTGTTACTTGGAGGAAACAGAAAAGGACCCGATTTCAAAACACTAAACCCTATCGCACACCCTTCTCTACACGTTTCTAGTAGTTTCCAATAAAGGTTGAATGGAAATGTTCCTTGTGTTGTGTACGTTATTGTTAATTAATATCCAAATTACTTTATTATAAATAAAAAATGGTGATAGAGAGGGGCTACCCAATGCTCGTTTCGTCTTCTTCAGAACTTAGAATTGAAAGATTGGGAAAACACCATTTTCAATATTCATACAATTTCAAAATAGTTTTCAATCGTTCAGGTTGAAAAAGAGAACTTGAAATGCTTGGTTACATTAATGAGTGATGGCAGCAATGAAGTAGGATCCAAATCATCTCTTACGAGGAGATGCGATTGCAATCAGTCGATACCCGACATGTGGATTTATACTGAATCCGAGCCGTCTAGCCAGAATCTGAGCCCTCTCTCCATCTCTCACCTAGGATTTTGGCTAGACGGCTCGAATCCAGCCAACGCCCACATATCGGGCATGGGCTGGTTGTAGCCTTGTTTCTTGTCGATCCCCTAGCAGGAGACGATTTGAATCCAATGAAGTACCACCCTTAGCCTGGTGGTAAGGTTTTCAGCCGTTGATAGCATATAACTAATCTCAGTCATGTTGGTGAATGTTAGGCTTGGAGATTCATAGGATAAGAAAAGTTATCTTCGTACCCTAAGAAAAAAAACCTAGGGAAAAAGGCTTCCCCCCATTTTTTCTTTGGGGAATGAAATAGGAAATATGGCGCTATATATAAGAGTTCAATATTTTAATACCTGCTGCGTACAGTGATGAATAGGCCGCACTGCAAGTTAATTTTTTCTTTTAAGGAGGCTTTAATATAATAAGGTGGTTAAATTGGCAACAACAAATTTTTTTTTTGGGGGGGAGGGGGAGAAGTAAAATGAAGGAACATAAAGTTTTACATTGAATATCCATTATTTTTTTCCAAAGTCTGTTAAAGAAAAGTAAAAAATTCCATGTGTGGCTATGCATGTGTAGAGTCACACATAAAGCCCTTGGATTGTCATAAATGCATACCACCTATATACCAAAACTGCCTCCCACTTGTTTGTTGAATGGTCCGGTTGCAGAAACGGAGAGTACTATATGAATCCCTTCCTTAAAAAGACAATTAAAAATTTTTCCTATTTAATTTTACATAGAAATGATGGATTTTGGAATTACATTGAAAGCTAGTTAGATTTAGTTAGATTGAATCAAGATATCCAATAGATGATCATGAGTTTTGTCATGATCTAACATATTGACCAGATATTGTAACCATTACAAATATGGTTCGAATACAAACAGTAACAAGAAGAAGTAATAGTGGATGAAGTATCCTAAGTAAGGGCGGAACCCAAATGGGACCAGTTGGTGATTAGCTAGCCAAGTTTGATTTCCGGATATAGTGGCTAAAAATTCCAATTACGTGTTAGCTAGGTTTATTGTAACATATATTCTCTTCTCTGATCGATAAAAGAGGGAGAAAATTAAGGACATGATATATATATATATATATATATATATATATATATATATATATATATATATATATATATATATATATATATATAGATTGATCGATCATTCGTCTTGAATCCTTTATGCCCTGGCTACGACTCTTACTTAATTGCCATGATGATGGAGCTGGCTGGATAAAGTCATTCCTTTCGGTGGACATTAAAGGTTAAGTGGCTTACATGGAATTGAAACGTGAGTGACACACAGTGGTTAAGATCTGGCCGAGACCCAAGACTTGTCTAACGTACGTGTTTAAGTCACTAACCACCCAGAGGAGCAAAGTCAAATACAAGTTTCTCATTTATTTATTTCAATTTTCTCTTTGGGGCCGGGTAATACGTATATCTTTATCGATCATTACATGCTAATTAATTGGTAATTCATATATATATATATATATATATATATATATATATATATATATAGAGTGCATGTAAGCAAATTTGGCTATGATCTTTCCGATGGATTGAAGGCAGAAGCAATTAGGTTTCGGGCATCAGATAATTAGGTTCCGACTTCCAGGTTCAATGCACGACTACTGTTGAGCCCGTGACCCATGCATGCATAATTGGTTATTGAATTTTGAATTTGGAAATTTTATGTCTTTTTACTAACTTAGATCTCTATGAAGCAGGCCTTATAATTCCTGTGCGGCGATGGATGACCAAATTAATTCAGCCATGATCCTGAATAATTTGTTAAATATATTTAATTTTTTTGGGTAAATTTCTCCCATCTCTCCTCTAGGAATCTTAAAAGGTTACCACTCCTTAACTTGACTTTTAATGTCTCCCATCTCCCTTATTTTTGCAAAATAATCCCCCTCATTCAATTTGATGATGACATTCATCATCACTAATATTTTTTAGACTATTATGCCCTTAGATTGATTTAAAAGAAATTTTATTAAAATTGTTTAATCAAATTTAATTTAAAAAAAATATATTAAAAAATTATAAGGGAAAAAAAAACATGAGATTTTAATTTGCTAAATAGATTTAGGGATAATCAATTTAATTAATTAAAATCCCAAATCAACCCTCCCCTCTGGGATCCTTTCCCCACCTCCACTGCTCATTATCCACCCTCATCGTCTGCCCATTCTCTCTCCACCTCCGTCATTTCAATTCCATGGCCGCCACTATCACCACCCTAGAACCAATCAGCTCGGCCAACACACGGCTGGGATGGATCAGAACAGGAGTGATGGGGCAATCCATGTCTCCCATCTCATCAAGGCCAGCTGCTCCCTCACTGTCTTCAACTGCACCCAATCCAAGGTCCAGCCCCTCCTTGACATGGGCACCCGCTATGCTCCCTCCCCTTTGAAAGTCGCTGCCCACTCAGATGTTGTCTTCTCCATTGTCGGCTACCCTTTCGACGTCCAGTCCGTTCTCATCGGCTCCTCTGGAGCCCTCCAAGGTCTCCTCTCAGGCGGCATCCCGTCGATATGACCACCAGCGACCCCTCTCTTGCTGTCGAGTTGAAGATGGGGGAGCAGTTGCAGAACGGTAAGAAAGACAATAAAAAATCGAAAGAGAGAGAGAGAGAGAGAGAGAGAGATCGTCTGTAAATTTGTTTAGCAAATTAAAATCTCATGTTTTTCTTTTATTTATAATTTTTTAATATATTTTTTAAATTAAATTTGATTAAACAATTTTGATAAAATTTTTTTAAGTCAATGAGGGCATAATAGTCCAAAAAATATTGGTGTCATCATAAAATTGAATGGGGGATATTATTTTCAAAAGGAGGGGAGGCGGGAGACATTAAAAGTCAAATTGGGGGGTAATAACCTTTTAAGATTCCTAGAGGGGAGGTGAGAGAAATTTACCCTAATTTTTTTAAAGTTTTCATTTCAAAACTTCCAACTAGTAAATAAAATTAGGACTCTTAATCAAGTATATATACAAGGCATTCAAGAATCCACATTTATTCAATGTACGATTTTTCCCAACATTTATTGAAGTTCCATACTTCCATGCAAGAAAAATGTAGTATTAATTCCTAACGTATAATGGTTGGATGATGAGAAATAGACAGAAATTGGGATAAGAGGGATTTTACTGGCTGGAAAAGAGCTAGAAATTAAGGTTGGGAATAGTTCACCTGTATATATATACTTGTATATATCTTCCTTGGGGTTTCATCATTGTCCATTTTCAATGGGTCCTACACTCAAGAGGTGGAGTCCCACACCACATTAAGTGGGATGGGATCACTTGGAAAATACAAGTACTGGGAAAGACATTAATGACGGGGGTTTTGTTGGTCAATCAGACATGCATGTGAAGAAGAGGAGGAGGAAGAAGAAGAAGAAGAAGAAGAAGAAGAAGAAGAAGACAAAGGTAGGGAACGATAGAAGGAAGAGAGAAAATATGGTAAAGGAAAACGGAAGTGTGATCCTATCACTGAATCCAGTCGTCCCACCCATGAAAGGAAAGCCCATACAGCCCAAAGAGAAGGGAAGGGCCCCAACTCCCGAGGCCAGGGACTAGGGGTGGCCCACGCTACCGTGTGCTTCTCGTGTTCGTGCATTATTTTCTTCATTCTGATGAAATACAGTTTGATCATTGGTGTGTATGTAAGAATAGAATATATATATTTCTACAAGAGTAAGACAAATCAGACATATTTATTCAGACTTTGACATTTGATATTTGAGTAATATATATATATATATACATCATCCATGTCATCTAAATTCAATGATTATAATAAATACATTACTTGTTCACCATGCATGTGATGTTATAAAATAATGAACACCACAATAATTTGTGAATACATAATGGATGGGGATATATAACAAACAATCAGATAGAATAGAAGATATATACATACATACACCCATGAATCTGATCTCTTATAATTTAAAAATAATAATAATAAAAAATAAAAGAAAAATGAAAGAGTGGGAATGCTAAGGCATATATATGATCAGTCACCATATTGCTTTCTGATTCCGTGTCGAAGTCATCGTACAGCTAGTTCGAGTCATACGTTAATTACTAGCTACTGAATGAAAATGACAAATTAAGAGAGAGATGCTTTTCCTCTTCTCATCACTGGCTACTCCTTGGTTTAATTGCCAAAGGAAGTCACAATATGGTGGGACCATAAAGGACTTATAAGAGGGAATTAAGTGAGTCCCCCCTTTCCCTTTCCCTTTCCCTTTCCCTTTCCCTTTCTCTCCCTTTCTCCCTTTCTTCTCCCTTTCTCCCTTTCTCTGTATGGACAGGGAGTCCCTTCTTTTCGTAGAAGATTTGAAAAAGGAACGACCTTACTAGGCTTAAGCTTGCAGAAAGGGTCTGGACCTCTTCTCCCAAATTCTCATTTTCAAGCTTTTAGACTTGTAGGGCTCTATCTCCGTGTTTTCTATGAGAGAGAGAGAGAGAGAGAGAGAGAGAGAGAGAGAGAGTTGGCTAACTTGACTTTATGATCATGCAGTACTCTCCATCCCCACCTACCCTAGTCTCTTTATTTATTTTTTCTTTCTCTCTTTGGTTAATCTACACTGGCCGTTGGGCTTGGACCCATGACTCTTCTTATTTTCGTAAATAAAGATTTTCTTGCCGACACCTCACGATTGTCAATCTCATTGTAATCTGTATTTTTATATCCTCATACCCATACTATGCTATTCAATTCCTTTTCAATTTTCAACAATTACAGAGTTTTGCTGGAAGGAGGGAATCAAAACATTCTTGGAGATTAAAGGTAAAAACTTTTTACAACCCTGTTTGCGTATTTATTGACTATCCATATATATATATATATATATATATATAAACCCTGAGAAGAATAACAAATTGGAAGCCTCCTTTCATGCTTGCTTTCTCTCATCTATTCTTTTATATGATTCATGGCCAACTAAAACAACCCCCTATTTCTACAATATTTTGTGAGCCCAAACTTTAGTTTTCTTTTATTTAATATTATTGTTGTTGTTGTTCCTAAGGGTTTATTGTTTTTTTTTTCCCAAACATCACAAGGGATTTATTCTGTAATGTGGCCAGATGATTTTTCCATCATGACCATTGAATAAAGAAACCTGTAAAAATGGATGGCTAAGATTTGTCTTGTAATTTTGTCACATTCCATTATTATTTAAGATTTCTCATAAAAAGAAACAAGGAGAAAACATGACTGAACCATTTATAAAATTATTGAGATGGAAGTTAATTAAATTGGTTTTTTCAACTTTGTTGTTTATTTGAGATGTGATATGACACATGTAGATATTTGGATTTAACTCTCCTAACTCATATTGTGCCCCAAGACACTTCTTTCCCATCCTCTGCAACACCTCAGATCGCAGATGTAATCTTTAAAAAAATGACAACAACAATTAAAAGGAAAAAAAAAGAAAAAAGATAAAAGAAAAAAGAAAAAAGAGGAAGGCCCAAAACTTGAAGGAATTGATGAGGACCACAAAAGCCTTCATGTCCACTCCAAATAGTGAACAAATGGAAGCGTAGGAAGTGGTCCGTTGGTTAATCTTGTTAAACCATGGGGTTCTACTAAGGCATTATGGGCTTGGCCCAACTCCAAAATACAAGCCAAGAGCCAACTAGGGCTCCCTTTTCAGGGTCAACTCAGGGATTCAGATGGGAGGGGGCCATCAATCACAATGAAACTCTGCGGGTCCCCAACCAATGTCAATCACTGTTCCCTTCCCACTAATACGTGTGGGACCAGTGATTACAATTCGTAGACCTAACATCAGCACTACCAACCACACACGAATACATGAATACATGAATACATGATATATCCATTCTTACCTGGTGTGTTAGTGGGAATTTGAATATGGATGCTCAAGTGAAATCCAACAGAGATTCAATTGAATTAGTAGTATCAACAAATTTGCTGATCGGATAAATTGCAGACCATTTCCTCACTGAAAATTTTATGTAACAGTTGGATCAGATAAGTTGCAAGATGCAAGGGTAAAAACGTATTAAAAGCCAGAACAAATTGGTCTTCATTTGTTATAATCCTGTTAAGCGATGTGGCAGAAATCAGTACATCCGAAATTTCTCCTTCGTCTTCTCAAAGACTTGTTCTGCTATAAAGGCCCCATTACCATCAGCTCTTTTTATCTCCAAGTTAGCCTTCTGGTAGAAGCCAGTACCCCTTAATGCATCTGCAATGAAATCATCGAACCCAATGGCTATGGCTGCTTCAGCCTTGGCACCATAAACCAGCCTCTGCATCATAAGAGCCAAACATTAAATATAGAAATCAGGGAGCAACCCAAACATGTTCCTGTAAAGACTGGATCACATGGAAAGGGGACCGAAGGAAAAGTAGACCTTGATTCGTGAAAGGTGAATAGCACCAAAGCACATTGGACAAGGCTCACAAGAGGCGTATATTTCACAATCTGCGAGCTCAATTTGGTTGAGTTTTTTACATGCCTAAACAACAAGAACAAACGTCTGAGATAAGAACTATATGGAAATAGAAATGAAACATCAATGCACTTTCCACGAAAATACATGTATAGGGAAATCTTTGACAATCAAGGAGTGCAATTTTTCAAGCTTACATGCTCAGACAAGGATATAAATTAATGTCATGTTCAACATCTAGATGATAATTGAGAAAAATTATTTCATAATCTCATGAAACTTCCAAAGGCCCGGGTGTGCTACTGGCTTGTCAAACCAATTACATTCACAATTGTTTGATCCAATCCCCTATCCAGCCTCATTAATTTTTCCCTACAAGTTGTGGTCAAAATATTGGCAGCGTATATCTATCACCCAGCATTCCAATCATTCTTTCCTAGCCTTTTTTTCAAATGAATCAGTCCTAAATTCACAGTCCACTTCATGCTGATCAAACTCTTTAACTTTTCCTACTTGTTAAATCACATCAATATTCTAACTCTCTCAGATTGAAACTCCAACCCTAATCGGATATCTCAAATCCAAACCTAATGGCTATTTTGTGGCTCTTAGCTTCTTTGAATTTGCCTCTTATTCAAAGCCCTATTCCTTCCATGAACCTCTTTGTTCCATTTTCATTGTCTGAAGCTCTCACAATCCTAAATCCCCATTATTTCTCTCTCCCATCCTTTCAATTTTTTTCTCTAGAGTTTCTAACTGGAAACAAATTAATGGATCCTTTGATCTCACTCTGGAGACTCAAACCAGCACAGATTCCCAAAGATCCAGAAATTTTGACTTAAACCCCTGACGATCAGAGCTTTTGAAAGTATTTTTCCACAAACCAAAGCTCACATCTTCCAGAAAGATATTATGTGAATGGATAGCTGAGGTCAATTAGACCACCTAAGGAAGCATCAATCTTCCCAAAAAAAAAAAAAAAAAATCTTCCAGGATAGCCAGCTGTCCATACTCTGTAGTACCGTTTTAATGCATCCAAAATGCTACTGGACAAGTATATCCCTAATGGGAGGAAAATGTACTCCAAGACAATCCCAACAAACAATATTTTTCATGATTTAAGAAGTCAAAATCTTCAAGTTTCTGTTCTCTTGTGACATCAGAAATCCCACCTTGGATACCTCATTTCAGCACAGGAGCCTTAAGAAAATAGACACATCACTACCAAAAACAAAATGGTCAAAGTACTACAGCAAAGCATACATCATGAATTATATAGTCTATGATTGAGTTGGAAACATAACAAAAATTTGTCACCGTACCCCCCACCCCCCTAGGCATACATGCGCCAGAAGTTAACCAACAAGGAATAGGAAAGTAACTACACTATGCAAACCTAATTAGTGTAACTATACTAACTTGAAAAGCAGTGAAGAAGGGAATCAATAATGACCGGAGCAGGGTAAGTAAATCTAAGGTACGCAACCAAACACCTGCCTATATCTCTCCAACCATTGGCACTCAGCCAATGGTTTTCCCCCAAGAACTAAGGAAATTTGAAAACGATCCTATAACTGTAAATTTGTTAACCCTACATAGATTTAGATGGGGCAGGACCTTTTAAATTGCACGCCCGAAGAACAAGAAGCAACATTATGCCCTCGGTACGTTAACCTTACGTGATCCCATAAGCAATTTAGGAACTCCAAGTAGATGCATACCACATGGCATTTGAACAGAAAATTCAATTGATCTAACCTCTCTCACTGCAGTAACCTCTGCGTGGGCAGTTGGGTCTGTGTTCTTCAAGACCATGTTGTGACAGCTCACAACAACTTCATCATTCCGAACAACAACTGCGCCAAAAGGACCTCCATCCCCACAGTCTACTCCTTTATAAGCTTCTTCAACTGCTTTTGTTAGAAATTTGTGGTCTCTGTCCTTCACAGCTGGTTAAGTGTAACAAAGAAAAGAACAAATGTTATCACATGTACTCACAGGACAACAAAATGTGCACTCTTACTTGCCCGAACACCAGCCAAGAAGAAGAAATCTAAGATACTGGTTGGTAGACTGTAAGACAATCAAACAACTGCATGCTAGTACAGCACACATGTACAATCACGAAAACTGCTGTTTGACGGCTCTTGCCTAAAAGACCTGACAAAATATCAACCCAGGATATTCAATTTTTGTGCTTAAATTCTCGTTCTCTCTCCTGTGATGAGGCCCATCGTAACTATCCAAACAACTTTATTATTTAAATATCAAGAAGAAAAGCAACAGTTGATGGGGAATACATCCTAAATTCTGATCTGACATGTTAGCATGAGGCAAACACAGATGGAAGTTTCACTAGGCCATATGAATTCAAAGATGGAGAAAAAACAATAGAGGGTGACTGAAATAGATTGGGCAAATAATGGTGCTTTTATAATTTCTAAACTTTGGGTCCATGTTTGGTAGTAATGTTGAGTTTGATTTTCTTACCTTTTTTTTAAAACTTATTAGCATTTAGGTTTCAAAGTTGCTTAGGTACAGCTCATCTTTGGCTCTGCAAAATATAAAGCCTTATCTATTATTGAGTATTTACTATTAATAGGAGTAGAGAGAGGGAAAAGTTTAGACCCTCAGAGTTCTCCCTACATATCTTATGAAAACATGTTCTTTGGCTAGATTTCTGTTTATGTTTTTTGAAAATTTAAAGTAATAGAAAAGACATTAGCAGGAGATGGGGACCTCCACAAATGAAGATGGATAGAGGATCCAGAACCATGTTAGCAGTAGATCCCTTTTTTTTAAGGTTCAGTAAATTCCTTTTCTGATCACTACACCTAATAAAATATCTAAACCTTAGAAACTCTGACGTTTACTGGACCTTGTGTTGATTCCTACAAACTCATTGTGCAGCTCAGTAAAGCATTGTTCACTCATCAATTTTTCCACCGTATAAAACTTTACCAAGTTATATATCATATATTATAATTCTGAAAACAAACATTCAAATTCAAATAAAGCCCTGCCTTCCTATACAATCCCTCAAAATGGAGGACAGGCGAAAATATCCACTTTTATCCACCTAATTAGAAGAAACAAATTAAACGAAACAAATCTTACTGACATAGTAAGGCTAAAATATATAAATATCCTTACCTTCTTGGTGACCAGCAAATGCAGAAGCTACAGAAATGGTTCCATCCTTGGCTTCCAGCACTGAAGAAAAGGAACAAGCAAGATGGCAGTAAGTCAATCGATAAGCTGGAACTTTGTTTTTCAATAAAAAAAAAAAAAGGCGTCCCAGTGCACGAGCTCCCGCTACTGCAGGGTCGTGCATGGGACGCCCCTTTTGTTTTCGATAAATCATTAAAAGAGAATCTTCAAACCATATTTGGATCCTATTGCCAACAGTAACAAACTAAGATATACATGCGAAACAATGAAAGGCTAATTAACAACACTAAAATGAGGAAAACGAGATGAAACACTGATAAGACAGACAAATAGAAATTGAAAAAATGTATATAAAGAAACAAAAGAATCTGGCCATTTGAATATTCCAATTCATGTTGATGTTAAGAAGTAAGAACTTGTATATTGGGAAGAAAAAAGAATGCTGACATCCAAACAATCTGAAGAACCAACACATATCACACACTAGGGAACATGCAAATGCAATCATGAACCCATAAATGAAAAGGAATAAAAATAAAAAGGATATAAAGAAATTAATAAACGTATATAAAGCCTAATTCTTGCGAAGATATAAAGGTCAGAAATTATTATAATTTTACAAAAACCATGGTTGGTTCAACAACTAGAAGGGGAAAAAAAAGGATCTAACGAATAATCCAATTCTGAATCAAGCATTATGCCCACATGTGAAGCAACTTCAACTTCACCGCCGTACACAATGGGAATGGGGATCCACTTGGATTGAGAATCTATTGAAAACTCAAGAAACAGTTCGGACGAAGCCTTCCACTGCAGTCCTATCTATAACCGAAAATTGAGATTAATAAGGGGGAAGAAAGGACCCTAATGAGAATTACAATTGAAAACCCAAAAATTAGGAAGATTGGAACTGGACGTAACCTGTACAAAAAAAAAAGAAAAGAAAAAAAAAAAGACAATTGAAAACAAGAGAATAGAAAAGGATCTCTAGCATCGTGATCCATCCATGCACACAATAGAAAAACAAAATTTAAATCATCCATTGGAATTGTACAGAGAAGCACGACATAGAAAGAGAATAGATCTCGAATTCATGATTTATAATTGATTGGTAGATCGTAGGGCGATGATAGCCAACACAAAGGCAAAGGAGGTGGGATTGGAAAGCAAGGGAAGACAGAGAGAAAGAGCAAGAAAACATTGAGAAAAAAGAAATGCCAAACATAGAAAACAGAAACCAAAGCGAAGAAAGAGGACCCGGATGGGAAAAAAAGGTGAAACCTTACCGTTAGCTTCTTCCATGCCGGCGACCAAGATGAAGGTATATGATAGATAAGATAACAGTAAAGTCGGATTGGGTCCAAAAAAACGAATGAAGAAGAAGATAAAGAGAAGAAATGCAAGCGAACAAGAGAAAACTGGTCCACAAGTCCAGAGGATACAAACTATCCCCTCCCTTTATAATAATACTATATACACAGAGGGGCGGAGAGAGAGAGAGAGAAATCAGAAGAAGAGAGTCTGGAGGATGGCATGGAGGGGAGGGGGAAGAGAAATCAGAAAAAGAGACACAAGTGGTGTTGTTTACCGTTTTGCTTATCTCACTTCTCCAGTTGTCCCTTTCCTCTTAAAAGCGTGCGATTACGAAGGAAGGAAGGCAGGCAGGAAGGTCCACCGAACCACACAACAGTAAAGTAGTAACAAAAATATTGATATGGCTTTTTAACTTTAACTATGTATGCCACAAAATCAAATCAAATCAAAACTTCGCCCTTCTGTCACTCATAAATCGATATCAAGAAGAGAAAGTCACACACAACACTCAAAATGGTAACAAACATGAATGATCTTAAAAGTTATAAATAAAAATCACTGAAGTCATACCCATGGACTACTAGACTTTCCCATTATTACACGCTTCACTAAAACCAAAGTTAGACGCTGATAAAAAAAAATTAATAAATAAAAAATAATAAAAAATCAGTAAAACCATATTTGCCCATTAGTACACGCGTCCACCAAACCAAAGTTAACACAGCTGGCAGGACTGACCGGCCTGCCGGTCAGAAATTTGAATGTGATCCCCACAAAATTTGTGACGCACCCCACCCCAAAAAAATGGGATGGGCCACCATTTTGGATTTCTCTTCTCTAATTCAATGAATTTCGTCTTTAAAAACTGTAAAGACGCACACGTAGCGTAGCACGTTGTGATCTTCCGCAAAATCCACCCACGGAAACGTCAAGATGAAGCTGAGTCAGTCCACTGAGGTTATTTAGGCTGCGTTTGGTAACTCTTTTGAAGAATAGTTCTTTTGTTCTTTCGTTTTGATGGAATAGAAAAATTATTCAGAACAGTCAAGAATGGTTAAAAACTGTTTGACAAATCTAGTTTGTTCTTCTGTTCTCAGAAAACGAATCAAATAAAAAAAACACCTAAAAACATAAATTTTAAAACATGATAAATCATGTTCTTACGTTCTAGGACAAGTTTTGGAAGACCAAATCCCAAAACCGCTCCTGATAGATAACCACTTACCACGAAATATCGAGCTACCCTCTTCTTCTATTGCATTCATTCCTCTCTTCTTCTTGACTCCACAGCTACCCTCTGCCTCTCACTCCTCTTCTTCCTTGTTCGAGCTGCCTGCGCGAAGAAGAGAAGCCTCTTCTCAACATCGTCCACTGCAACCATGTATGTTTCTCTCATCTCTCTCCATTTCTCATTCACTCTCTCACTTCTCATCATTGTACTTCTCTTCTTTAAATTATTTTTTTCAGTTTCGTAGGAGCTCCACCAGCGACAATTCACGGTTCTGCA
Organism: Protea cynaroides; assembly: GCA_028583415.1. Lineage (NCBI taxonomy): Eukaryota > Viridiplantae > Streptophyta > Magnoliopsida > Proteales > Proteaceae > Protea > Protea cynaroides. Next base: position 1,183,159 of record CM053275.1, on the reverse strand, counting down.
AGTTTTCTGCCATCTCCATCTCTATAACTTTCTACCCCGATTTCCAGGTATGGTCTCGTATTTCTTTGCCTCCTCCTCCTCCTCTTCTCTCTCTTTTTCGTTACCTTGGATTTCTATCCGAATCGGTACCTTGGGTTCACAACATCGGTTATTCCAATTAATTTTCTGGTTGATTGCAAAGGCTAGGGTTTTATCACTTCTAGGTCTCTGCTCTCAACAAGAAAACTGAAATTTTACTGGGTTTTACCATTTGTAGTTGATCATTGTGATTTTGAATTTATTCGGGCTACGATCTTTTTTTGTTCTGCAATCTACTTCTAGTCTAGGAAGCTCGTGTCTGTATCTTTCTTTCTTTTCTATTGGGGGCTGGAGGTTATCAAAATTTTGTTGTTTGTTGTGGTGTCTAAGATGAAAACAGCGTCGAACCACCCAAAAGAGAAAAAGGAAGGGGAAAGGAGGAAAGAAAGATGAGTGAAATGGATTAGTAGGCAGAGTTTGACACTTGACTTAAATCGATTAACGTATTCCCTATTAGTTGAATTCAATCAGAGGAAGAAAAGACCCACCTCAAGTGAAGCAGCCATAGAGATTTCCTTCCTTAGATCTTTTAAACCTTTCCTCTCTTGTTCTACGGTATTGACAAGCTCTGAAGCTAATGAACCTGTTTCCTCAACCTCTGTAAAAAAAAAAAAAAAAACAAGAAGAAGCAAATATATATAAAATCTTGGAAATATGAATTGGGCATGCATGACTATTATAACTGATGACATAAGATGATAAAATTTTATATAAATCCAACCTGCAAGAAGAACTTTGTAATTGTTGATTCTATACTGTCAATGACACCCATGGTTGTGTGCATTGCAATATGAACTGAATCTTTGTCAGCCTTTTGCCCATTAAAAGAGGAAAACAGAAAAGGAAAATTAGAAAAGTTTTCTGTAAATTAATCTTATAATTATAATTTCTTCTCTACTCATCCCTAACTTAGCACCATTTGTCAAGGGGAGCGCAGTTGTTGATGCAAACAATTTTCTAACAATCCTAGTTACTGCTTCTGAAATTTTCTTCTCAGTCTTTTCCCATTCTTTAAGGATGCGAACTTGAGGATTAATAATTTGAATTATTTTGATCTCTAATATTTAATTTTGTATGTTTTTATTGTTTATTTGGTTGTTTTGATGGTTTCATTTGTAATTCTTTTGGTCTGTGCAAGTGAAAGATATATTACTATTGCCTTATAATTTTAACAAGCATTGGACTTGTGTCTTGTGTCCCTAATTTAGGTTAGCTTTGCTTGAAATACATTGGTATTATCTCGAATCAGTTGTTCACACTTGTGCATGAAGTTCATTAGCATTTGAAGTTGTATATCATTTCGAATCAGTTGTTCGCACTTATGTATGAATTTCATTAGCATTTGAACTTTGAAGTTGTACTGAAATACATATTCCCTTCAGGGGGAAATCCTCTCTCTCAGATGCTCAAAACAAGATTTGAGAATAGAATATGTTGTAGTTTTACCAAGGAACAACTATGAAATAAAATGAACAAGTATTGTATGGGTACTTGTGCTGACTATTTTGTTCATTTACGCTTCCAGATTGGAGTAAATATTTTATTTTTTATGTCGGACAATTAGAAAATATATGTTTCATAGAGGATAATGGTTAATAAATTTTCATATTTGGTAAGATATTGGTTTAATGACAATTCTGTAATATTTGAATCCTTTGAAAAAAGTGTTCAAGAACAAATTTTACCAAACAGCAAACAGGTCGGAACAGTGTTCTCAGACCAGTTCTGGAACATATTTGCCAAACAGGCTTAAGACCAAAAGAATAACAAAAGAATACTATTTTCAGAACAGAACAGAAAAAGATCATCTCTTCCGGTTCAGAACAAGAACAAGTGAGAACGTTACCAAACGGAGCCTTAAGGTTAGTAAGCTCGGATACCATAGAAAACAGTTGGATAAGAATATCTACAGATATTAAATGGAGATAGGTTTGATACAATGATGATCAATAATACATTTTAAAAAATATATAAGACAATACTACGATATGCATTTAACACATGTTTGATATTTTATACAATAGATATCTACATCATTCAATAATTAAAATATATAATAACATAAAAATATAAATTGACAAAAAAAACCCCTTGCAATCCACCAAACATACACAAAATCGTCAAATTATATGGACCCTGGGGTTTCATTTCTTTAAACCTAACTATTTTTCCAAATTTAGATTTTCTAAATGTTGGTTTTGGTCATAATCCATGGGCATGGAGAAATATAATAGAAGGAAGGCATATATTAATTCAAGGCCTTATTTATTAATTCAGGGCCTTATTGGAAAGGTTGGTATAAGAAACAATATTAGGATATGGGACGATAAGTGGATACCAAATCTTAAGGATAATAAAATACGATCCACTAGTCCTGTCTTTTGTCAACTTAATTTTGTTTATGAATTTATTGATTCTAATTCACATTCGTGGAAATAGGATGTTATATCCTCAATCTTTCAAGCTGATGAAGTTGCGGCTATTACGAGTAGGGGTGTCAATTTTGGGACAGCACCGTATCCCCCGAGCCGAATTGATCTGTTAAAAACCACACCAAATTGGACAGTTTAATAAACATGTCAGTCTTAGGACCGGACCGATTAATAATAGGTCGTTCACGGTGCAAGGGTGCAACGTGACAGTCGCTTGACCAGATCGATCGATTAGAGTCCAAGTTGGTATAAACCGGCTAAAAACCGATTAAAGGCATATTTATATTTCTTTTTTGTATTTTTCCACCTACTTTTCCCCACCCATTTTTCTAGCTACTTATGAACATTGGGTTTGCAACAAATATAGTCTTACTAAATGAGATTGCAATGGATTTTTTGATATCCTAGCCTCTAAGGTGACATAATTTTAGTAGATGATACTAAGAGACTGTTACGGTCATATGTAAATATTCTTTAAAATACATATTTTGATCCATCTTTTTATTTTTATTTTTATCATTATCCATATACATTCTTCATTTATGAGTAAGGACAAATCAATGGGTTGGATTTACAACAAAATAGACAGATTATAACTAAGCATAAAATCGAATAACATAACCGAACATAAGACTTAATAAGATAATAGATTATGGACATTAGTAGACCGATGGAACTGATTAACATAATACTGATTAGGGATCTAGATCGATCGGACCGAATATAAATGAGTCAATGTCTTGTAAATCAAGACCGATTAGTTAAACATACTGATCACAGTGCAAGGTGTTAAATTGGTGGGAACTGATTAGACCTGATCGAGACCTACCGATTAACACCCCTAATTAGAAGGATTCCATTGCGAGTTTTTCTAGAGGATAGATTCATATGGAAAGGCACTAAAGATGGTAAGTTCATTGTCAAATATGCTAACCATAGACTTTCTAATATTAAAGAAGCTGAGCTGTCCTTGAATCCTTCTTTCATCCAAAATTGAAAGTTGGAATTTAGTTCCCAAAGTTGTGTGCGAAGAAGATTTGGAGTTGTAAAACTCTGTCAAAAAAATAAAAGGATTCTTATAGAGGTGTTGTGCTCAAGGAACCAAGGGACAACCTTCAATATTGGAGGAAAATTTATATTGACCTGCTATGTAAAATGTGTGGAATGGATGTTGAAACAATTGAACATATTTTATTATCCTACCCTTTTGCAAGAGTAACGTGGTTTGGTTCTCAGATGTCCTTTATTGTGCCGTAGACTCTAGCGATATCAAAATCTATCAATGGCTTTTTAAATTAAAGAGTAGAGCTTTGATGATCTCCAAAAAAGAGGCTAGAAATATGTTTACCTCTGCGATTTTTTTGTGCTGGACCTTGTGGAAAGCTTGGAATGAGTTGTACTTCAACAACAAGGATTGCCATCCTCTTGATGTTATTCACAGAGCTGAACAGGCTTTTAAGGAATTTGTTGAGGTTGTTTTTCCTGCAGATTATGCTCGGTCTGAAGAGGATAGAAGGATTATTGAGCCGGTTAAATGGATGCGTCCTTCTACTGGTTATTTTAAGGTTAATGCTGATGCTGCATTGCTTGTGGACTCAAACAACAGTGGGGTGGGGTATCCTACACTAGAGAACTTCTTCTCGCGGTTTCCCAGCATATTCCTTCCTCTAGGGTGGCTGTTGGCGAAGCTTTGGCTTTGAGATCAGGTATTCAAGAGGCTCTTTCTTAATGCTAATTTTTCAAGGTTGAGATTGAATACTAGATTTTTGCTGTAATGGGAAGAAGTTAGCTCTATTTTGTTCCATGGGAGGCAAACTATGTTACCCATTCTCTTGCCGAGAGGGCATTAACCTGTTCAAGGACCATATCTATATATATATATAGAAATTTGTAATTTAAATCTTTCCAGAGATTTATCTCCTTAAATGATTCTACAAGTTTATCTCCTTAAATCATTCCATAATTTTTTGGGTAAAGACAATTACCTTCCCTGTAACTTATCTTATTGACAATTGACCCCCAATGGTTTTGAAAAAGACATTTATCTCTCCTAAACAAACTATTAAAATCCAAATAGCCCCACGCGTTAAGAATATTCCATTAGATAGTAACGGTGGGAGTCTAATATTTTTTAAAAGACCAAACTATCCTTTTTGGAGAGATGAAATACTTATTTTACCCTTACTATTTAATAAGGTTATTACTTCCCCATTTGCTCACCATAGTCGAACTTACATTTTTTTTTTTGTTTTCAAACCCTTGAATCGCTTTCGTCTTCGGGGCTCTCCGCCGCTGCAAATCCTTGAATATTGAAGCAATTTCTCTTAAAATCTCTTTAGATTTTCAATCCCTATTTTCACTATCCTCATCTTTCTCCCATTCTAGTCACACTTAGTTGACGGCTATTTTCTCTCATATTCTTCTTCGGTTTCTTTTCTCCAAAAATCTATCCAGATTTTCAATTCCTATTTTCACTCCTATCTTCCCTCATCTTTCTCCCATTCCAATCGTCTCTTATTCTTCTTCGATTTCTTTTCTCCTAAAATCTCTCCAGATTTTCAATTTCTATTTTCACTCTTATCTTCCCTCATCTTTCTCCCATTCCAGTCGCCTTTAATTCACGGTCATTTTATCTCTTATGCTTCTTTGGTTTCTTCTCCTACTTCCTCTCCTGACAGCTTCTGCTCTTCCCTCAATGTCGAAATCAAAAGCCAGATTAGATGTCGAATGCCATTTCTCCTCCCTTTCCTAGCTCTCTCTCTCTATCTTCAAACCCTGATTCTTTTCCTTTTTTTTTTTTTTTTTCTGCTGCAACTGACTTCTCACAGGTTTTCTCCTCACCAAAATTCGGAGATCCCCAACCCCTTTTTTTTTCCCTTCGCCATTTTCTCTCATACCTCATTCTTCTCTCTTGATTCGACAAGTACTTTAATTAACTCACCCATTATATATATCCAAAGGAATTAGGAGGGGTTGTTAGTAGGGAAGAGCGAAGGAGAACCAGAATATGAATTTCATATTAAGAATGAGAATTCAATATGATTAAACACAAATCAGAATACCAACTCATGGAAATTAAAACCAGAGCTTAATCAATGAGTTTTGCCTCACTGGTCACCTGTAATCGCTCCGCTTGCATCTGAGTCCAACATATCATCTCTATCTGAAAGAACGTGAGGGAGAATGAGAAGAAGATGAGATTAGGGTTTATTTTAGTTGGGTATAAAAGGGTTATATTGGTCTTTTAACAGTAATAAGATTTAAAGTAGGGATAAAAGATTGAGGGTAGAGTTGTTCATAAAAAATTTAACTTTAACACCATTAAAAATTGGGGCTATTTAGATTTTAATAGTTTGTTTAGGGGAAATAACTGTCTTTTTCAAAACCCTTGGGGGTCAACTGTCAATAAGGTAAGTTATAGGGGAGGTAACTGTCTTTTTCCCTTTCCATAAATTTATATCCTTAAATCATTCTATAGATTCATCTCCTTAAATCACTCCCCAAGTTTATCTCCCTAAATCATTCCATAATTTTCATAAATTTATATCCTCAAATCATTCTATAGATTTATCTCCTTAAATCGCTCTTCAAATCATTCCATACATTTATCTCCTTAAATCGTTCCATAAATTTATCTCCTTAAATCACTTCACAGATTTATCTCCTTAAATCACTCTACAATGCTTTTTTTTATATATTTTTTTATTTCTTAAACAATTAATACATTAAATGCTTATTATACGGGTATAATACGTTTCAATATAAAAAACATGAATTTTCATGAATCTATGCAATAATTCATAAAAAGTTGTTTTATTCAGCCCAATAATACAGTTTGTGTATTATTCTCATATAATACAGGATCTTACTAACTATGGGCATGATTAATGTTTTTTAAGATGCTATTCTTTTTTATATTCTCTCTCCCAACAAGGGAGTTGGGAAAGAGTAGGGATATCAATTTTTGGCCGGCACTGTGTCATCTGAACCGCATTGATCAATTTAAATCTGGATCAAACTGCACCATTTACTAAACATGTTGGGCTTAAGCTTGGACCAATTATTAATCAGTCGTTCACGGTGCAAGGAAGTAGCTTGACCATCGTGCCGATCTCATCGACTGATTATAGACCAAACCCAATACCAACTGATTACAGACAAATTTCTTTTGATATTTTCTTATCTCCCTCTACCCATTCCTTTTCTCTCGTCTCCCTTTAGTGGGGTTTTATACTTTTATTCCTCATGTTAGGCAACCATGAAAAAAACAAAGCATATGAATTACGAAGACTCTAAACATGAATTGAATGTGAGGTGGCCTTACGAAGTAGAAGACACTTGACAAGAAGATTGGTCTGATGATGCAACTTGATGTGATCGCAATGCTGACACTAGAGATAATGAAGATTTAAAAGATAGGTTAAACAATAAATTCCTCTCTATTATTTTTTTTAATGGTTTGTTTGTTTGACCCTTAGATTTAAGAACACCATATGAATCAAGAGTGAATACTACACTGAAACAGTCTTTTGTTTTGGATTTTGAGCATGAAATATATTGAGTGGTACTGGAGGACATGTGTCGTAAGACCAGCCCTCAAATTTCCCAAGAAGATGTATCCCACCTCACAAAAAAATGGGTCACCATTTTGGATTTCTCTTCTCTGATTCAAAGAATTTTGTCTTTAGAAACTGCAAAGACGCACATGTAGGCGCGTTGTGATCTTCTGCAAAATCAATCCACGGGTAGTTCAAGATGAAGCTGAGTCTGGTGAGGTTATTTAAAGTTAGTAAGTTTAGGTACAATAAAAAATCGTATATGAATACGTACGAACATTAAATGGAGACATATTTTTATACGAATACCAACAATATTCCAGTTAAAAAAAGTGTACAATAATAATATAGTACACATTTAATACATGGCTTTTTTTTTGTTTTGGTAAAAGCATTTAATACATGTTTAATACAGTATCAATAGATATCTACATAACATTCAACAAATTGAATATATAATAATATATGAATACAAATTTATATATATAAAAAAAACCTTGCAATCCATAAACATGCACAAATCATCTAATTATCCTACAAGAAGTGCTAGGTAACCAATCCCAGTTCATTTGAAATTTGTACTTTAAAATTTGTTCAAACTCTTCTGATTTTTCTCTTTAAATCACTCCGATATTTATCTCTTTTAATTACTCTACAAATTTATCTCCTTAAATCACTTCACGGATTTATCTATTCTAAATTCTTATATGTGGGACAGTGTGAAGGTGTTTTATTTTTCTTTTTTATTTTTACATGTACAATACGTTCCAATATAAAAACACAAAATTTCACGAATCTATGAAATAGTTTGTAAAAAAAATCATTTTATTCAGCCCAATAATACAATTGTGTATTATTCACATATAATATGCAAACTTACTGACTATGGTTAGATTGATTTTTATGATGCTAATCTTTTTTATATTCTCTCTCTCAATAAGGGAGTTGGGAAAGAGTAGGCTGAGTGGCATTGTGTCATCTGAACCTGATCGCTAAATTAAAACCTGAATAGGACTACATCGTTTACTAAACGTGTAAGGCTTAGGTCTGGACCAATTATTAATCGGTCGTTTAAAGTGCAAGTGTAGCCCGACGATCGCCCGATTGCATCGATTGACTACGAACCGAACCTTATATCGATTGATTACAGACAAATTTCTTCTAATCTTTCCTTATCTCCCTCTACCAATTATTTCTCCGTCTACTCCCCTTAGTGGTTTTTTTCCCCCTCATGCTAGGCAGCCATGGAAAAGCAAAGTATATAGGAAATACAAAGACCCCTAACATGGATTGAATCCGAGGGCCTTATGAAGCATAAGACATTTGATGAGAAGATCGATCGGATGATGCAGGTTGATGTCATCCCAGTGATGACACCAAAGATAAAGATTTACAAAATAGGTTAAATATTAAAATTCATCACTGCTATTTTTTATGGTTTGTTTGTTTGATCCTTAGATTTAAGAACATCATATGAATCAGGAATGAGTATTAGACTGAAACAGTTTTTGGATTTGGATTTTGAGCATGAAGTATATTGAGTTGGTAGTGGAGGACATGAGCCTTTGTATGGGTTTAGGAAGCAGAACTTGGCCAAGGGTAGTGTTTTTGTCTATTGTAGACCGATTGATAGGATTGAGTCTATTAGCATAAGATTGATTATGAACCAATTGGTTTGCATCATTACAACTCCGTTTCCAATTATTATAAGATCAATTATAGACTAAGACCAATCAGACCAAATATAAAGGTGTTTCTCCTATGAGGATCAATTAGTTAAAAATACCAATAATGGTGCAAGATATTAAATTAGTGGTGATCGATTGAACTTGACAGAGGCCGATCAATTGACACCCCTAAGAAAGATTTGCGATTGAGAGAATCTACTATTAGTTTTTTTTTTTTTTTTTTTTTTTTTTTTTTTTAAAGGGGCAATTACTATCACTCTCGTATACATACATGTATTTATTCAAACCTCTCTGCCTCAAACATTTTCTCCGATTCTCCAAAATAAAAAAATAAAAAAAATTCATCTCTCTTTTGATAATTTAAAATACCTAAATTATCCTTGGTCCCTTTCCTTCCTAGCTACAACCATAGTTATTTAATTCTCCGAATTATTCGTGAATTATTCTTTCGAACTGAATAATACGAATAATTCTCCCGAATTCGAATTATATTTAATGATTCTTTAAAATTCTCGTATTTTTTGTCTAAAAATAAATATCACGAATAATTCTTTCAAATCCGAATTATACCGAATAATTCTTATACTTAAAAAAATTTTAATATCCTGATGAAGAACTTAATGCCTTTACTACTATTCTCAAACAAAATTTTTCAGAAAAAAAAAAACTTAATGCCATAATTATTTGCATTTTTTTTCTAATATAAGACTAATTATAAGTCTAAAAATCACGTCATAATATAAAACAGATCATTAATTTTTTTTTTTTTTCCAATGTAAGATTAAATATTATGAAAATCAAATCATAATACAAAACAAATCATTAATTTTGTTCGACAACATGAAATTAAATATGAGTATTAAAATCATACCATAATACAAAACAAATCATTACTTTTGTGTGTTTTTTCAATTGGGATTAAATATAAGTCTAAAAATAAATATTATAATAACCATGAGGAGTAATTAACGAACATGAAAAAGAAATAAATTTCATGAGGATGATTGAATGAATTTAAGAAAATATTTGATTTTATGAACATCAGCTCCACTAGATTGGTATTGCAATCATAATAAAATCTAATGATCCACAATATATACTATGAAATCTAATAAATCCACCGTTATACACACATACCCATTTATTATGTATTATATTGTTATTTATAAATTAAATATTATTCTAATGTCACTTATATATTAAGCAAGTGTAATAATTGATTAATAGAAGCACCAAATATTAAAAATTAACATCCGAATTTTTTGTCTGAATTTTTTTTAGACAAAAGAATAATTCCCGAACCGAACCGAATTCGAATTTTATTTTAAGTCCATTTTTTTGACCGCATATTTGACCGAATTCTTAAATTATCGAAACGTTTCATTTCGAATTATTCTCCTTCCGAATAATTCTCGAATCCGAATTAAATAACTATGGCTACAACCCTCATGGGCTCAATCTTCTCTACACATGAATTATTAAGGAAGAAAAATGGGTGGAAGTTTGTTTGTTAGGGGAATAAAAAAAAAAATTAAGATAAAAAAGTTATACATGCAGGTGAACTATTCTCTGTTACCGTAAACCAACGCTTATCTTCCAATGAAATAGAAGAAAATTTAGAAATAAAAGAGATAATAGAGATATAAATTCATGATTATCACATCCAAATATGACCCAAATGTATAAAAGAAATAGAAATGACACCCATGTACCCTTGCACTAAAAAGGTTCTTGAGGAACACCTGCCTACCAAAATTGCCTTTCCTGCTCCTTGATGTCCCTTATTTGAAGGGAGCAAGGGTTTTTTGAGTGGCATTGTTGCATGCTTTGAGCCACCACCGAGTGCGGCCACACGATGAATCGTTTAACTAATAATATAAGGGACAGATAAGAGCTTCCCAATAAGGACAGACATTGGACGTCCCAGAAGACAATGGCTTGCACTCAGCATCCAATCCCCATGATCCATGCTTAAAAGTTCAAACGATTTGTCTGATTCTGAGAGTTGGTTTTTCAATTATAGACATTCCTCTAAAAAAAAACACTTACTTTTCGTATTATGTATGTAATCCCTATAATAATTTAGTATTGTTATCGAGCAGTTGCCCATGTGGAATCATTTCATAATCACATTATATATGCTTTGCTTTATATAAAGAAAAATCCATGCAACATTCATAGATGCTCAAACCTAATTAATGTGACATGAATCGTAATCTCTTACGTGTAATTGTTATCTTTTAGTGCCTTATTTATTATACTGAACATGCAGTCCGTCCCCATTTGCATGTTTTGTCACTAATGTGGAAGAAGGAACTTTTATTTCACAAAAAAAAGAGGAAATCTAATATCTGAAAATGAAAATTGATGCTACATACTACAACAGTAATTAGTTAATTAGAGATGTTTTTTTTTTTGTTAGTGTGGGGAGCATTTTCATTATTTATTTTTTAACAAAAAAAGGTTGCACAGTTGGTTTTTAGGCTCCATACTATTTAAAGTTGGGTAATATATGATCCTTCATTGGGTTAGAAAAATTACGTTTTGATGTTTTTTTTTTCCCCTTATTGTAATCTTTTGAATTTAAAAATAGTTTATGTGAAACACTTGATAAAATGAACAAATATATATAGTAGTATTTTTGTCTCTTGATGTTGTGGGGGTAAGAGTAAGACTGCGTATATTTTATTTTTCTCCAAAACCTATAGTAACATGAATCTCGTGCATTGAGATGCCCTTTTAATATAATAGTATAATCACTAATGAATGACCAATCTCTAGATAAGGAGTCACCGAAAGAAAGTTGGAAAGATTCTATTGAATGATGTTTAGTTTTCATCTCAAAAATTCAAATTGGTAAAATGGTAGGACTCTCAAATATACATTCAATGTTTTAGACTTAGTCAATGTGGGATTATTAACAACACGTGAGAAGAGTGTTAGGAATAATGCCATATTGGTTGAGTTTTACTACCTTGGGTGCTTTATATATTTGATGAGTCCCTTTATTTATCAGTTCAAAATTTTAAAATGAAAACTTAACATGGTATAACATGGTATAACATGGTATTAAAGGTCCGGATTTTCTTATTACAGAAACCCAAAAAAGAAATCATGATCACCCAAAGAATGGGACAATATTTATCATGTATAATATACCCCCTAAAAGAGGGCCAAGATCAAGATGCCTTGCATACTCATGAGTCTCTCTCTCCTTTTATTGGTTCAAACTTAACAAAAGTGAAGTGAAGGTTATCCAAAGTTATTTGGGATATGTTTGTATACAACATCTTCATAGACATAACATAAGAATTATTTACTTCAATGGAACAGGAACTTGCTCGAAGATTTTAGAAATTTCTTTTAATTTAATGAAATGGAAGTTGCAGTTCGGGTCCAAGGGCAGTTTGATGTGGCAAATGGATGAATGGGAAAGGATTATCAATGGCAAATGGAAATGTGTAACCCATCTCATCCCGGATTTTTCTCATCTCCCGATCAAAGAAACCTCATTCATATACTCTTAGAAGAGTGGTGGTGTCTCCCATTGGATGAATGACACTTGAGGTTTTGGTGAATCCAAGTCTTCCATCTGAGTCAACACCAAGCCAACAAGAAGTGCTGACTTGGAGAGAGGGTTCGGATTCATCCGAACCCCAAGTATTGTTCATTCGATAGGGTCGCCACTTTTCCTCCAGAAACACTTGAAACTCTTGGAGGAGGGGATTTGAATCCATAAAAACCCTCCTCCTCCCTTTATTTATTTATTTTTTATTTTGTCAATACCTTACATTGGAAGGAAGAAATCATTATCCTACGCCGCCGAGTGATGAGCATATTGATTCTCAGTTTGATTTCAGTGAGCAGAAACAAAACAACGCAGCAGCGAGTCTCTCTCCAATCCCCATCCCATAGTACTCCAGTCATATACCCACCCGTATTACTACTACTACTAGTATCATAATAACAACTAGTAGTAATGTTTCAAACATCTTCTCTGATTCTCTCAAACCAGCTGACACTGAGGCCGACGACATCTCCTCGGATTTCATCATCACTTCTTCGTCGGAGAGCGGTCGCTTCCTCTGCAAATGTGATTCGAGCAGCGGTATCTAATACCAGATCGGAGAAACCAATTCCAATCGTTTATAAGCAGTGCTTGGCTGCGCCCCCGATCACACATTTCGCCACAGGTTTAGGACTTGGACGTCCAAGCCCCGAACTTGGGCTCATTTCCCTTGTCTTTGTGCTCTCTACGGTAATTGTTTCCCCCCTACCATGAAATTTCAATTACTCCCAAGTGTCATGTGAATTGTTGAACTGGCATTTGAAGAGGAAAGATTGGATTCTAGGGATGAATCCGTGCATTGCCTAAGAAGGATGTGCATGGATTATTTTCTCCCCTAATTAGGTTAAAAAACTCTTCCACGGTTGTCTTCTTCATCCTTCTTCTTAACTTGCTCGCGTCAGAAAATTATGTTTACATACGTATTTTCGAAGGATTGAAATGCTAGAGAAGAGTGGTAATTTCTCAGTTGCTGGGGAAACTCTGGCAAACAGTTTTGAGTTCAATTCTAATAAACGCTGGTGAGATTTTCCCCTTTTAGGTGTGAATACCGACGCATTATTGTGCATTTTTGCCCACCCTCCACACCAATCCCCCCCTCCAAAAAAAAAAAAAAAAAAACAAAAAAAAGAGAGAGAACAAAAAGAAAAACAGCATGTGATTTGAATACTAAGAAGTCCGTCGAATTTTTTAGTTGCTGTAAACTTGTAAGGTTACATGGATGCTCCACGGACATTGTATGCTGTAGGAGTACCTGAAACATTTTTTTGTAATATTATGCACCTGAATGCAATGTAACCTCTTCTTTGGAATAGCCTTTCTCTCTATCTTGTTTTCAACTCCAATTTTTATTGCACCTTATGGGGATCAACACATAGAAAATGGCCCCTGATTGTGGCTCTTAGGAAAACTGCATAATCAGGTTATAGCTGTTTCTTTCAATACACTATTTCTGTTTTATTCCTAAATTATTTGAAGGATCATCAACCTTATATCTCAGCATCTCACCCCTCTACAAATCCTAAGTCTGACTATATGTTCTCAGGAGTGGATTTTCTCCAATTGTCCATGAGATTTGACCTTGGCTGCAGAACCTTTGAGGAAACCTATCAAACCTATATCTGCACCTTGAGTTTCCCCTCATTCTTCCATTTGTTCTTCCTTTTTTTGTCATCCCCTTTTTTGAGGCAAGGTTTCGGTCGGACTTGATCCCATATCTTGGTGATAATATGCTGACTTTATGAGCTCGCACCTTCATTTATCTTTTATAATCCTCTGTTATCCCGTCTATCACCTTTTGCTAATTCCAGAAAAGGAGTCCTCAGACTCCTATACCACAACAATGCAGAACACTGTCACAAGAGTTTGGAGTTCTTATTGGAAGGAGCATGCTAACAGCTTCAGAGGAGTTCAATTTTGTTGAGGGAATAAATTTGACCTAGAAAATGGAAAGTATTAAAGTTAAAGTGGGATGGTTCTATGGAAAACAATGTCTGGTCAATTAGAATAGGAAGTGCAGTTCTGGGGAAACAAGAAATATAGTGAAATCTAGGTGCTTGTCATCTTCAGGTAAGAGGGTTTTATTATTTGGAGAATAGGATCTTGTACAGAGTAAGAGGGAAAGGGTTTGGAATTGTGGAGGTATTCTTCTATGGAATCCAGCTATCAGAATGGAGAAAATAATGGGAAAAGAAAGAGGGAAAAGATCTCAGCAAACTAGAATGAATCTAACACTTTGTTTCTCATACATCATCACAGCCATAAATTGTTGCAGAAATTAAACCCAGAATTGGAATTAGTGTTTGTGAGGGATACAGGGCTCAAAGCATCTTTGCCTTGCTTGGGAGGGACACGAACTTGTGTTGCTAGCATTCCCCTATCATCTCCCCATGTTACCCTAGTCCTAATGTATCACTACCATAATAAGATCTGATAGTATGTAACTTACCAAAGTCACTAGACCAATCCATGCTAAAATCCCAAACTTAATAAAGTTTGAGAAGATAAACAAATAAAATTGAATGGCTATTCAAGCCATTGCCCCTCCCCGTGCAGGCATGCCTGTTTTGATAAGTCCATGTAGCTCAACTAGTTTGACAACTTTTGACTTGGTTTTTCATTGATAAATTTGCCAAGTACAGGCTTGCACTAACCTCTTACAGTGATTCTCTGCTTGCTTTACTTTGGTGAAGTATCCTAATTCTCAGTTTCATTTTCTTAAAAAAAAAAAAAAAAAGGAAAAAAGAAAAAAAAAGAAAAAGAAAACACAATTAAAAAAGAATACTTACTTAACTCTTTTTTTTTTTTTTTGAAATGACAATAGGCATTGATATTTAACCAGGAGGCTCTTTAAAATTTTTGGAACAATGAGGGGTGCTTCACTTCATTTCATTGCTTTCCCTATCTGTATTTCAGTTGTTCAGTTCTGTCAAACTTTTTCTTGGATATCCTGCAGGCTGCTGGTGCAATTTTCTTACTGGCTTTAATTTCAATTCCGACAAAGAATGTACGTTAACTTCTTTTTATTTGTTTATTATTATTATTATTATTATTATTATTCATTTTTAATGGAGTTTCAGCTCATATGATCCCCCCCCTCCCTCCCTCTTTCCACAACAGGCTTTTACAAGATTATCAACTTCAATGGCTAAACTGTCAAAGGTAGTTTCAGAAGAGGTGCCCGGGACATTGTATTCTCTAAAGCTTTCTGGCATTGAGATTAATGATTTAACTCAACAGCTTAGCACTCTCAGGTAATTTGCTTACCTGGTGCTATTTCTGATTGCCATTTTGTGTTTATAATTACATGAAATGATGGTGCATTTTTTCTGGGTTCTGAAGGCAGAAGATATCTGGATATCAAAATGGAAAGAAAAGCAGAAGAAATAAGTGAAGGCCAAATGGAGGAAAGAATGACCCTATAACAAATCAATACGTGCAAAGTAACAGTGAAGCTGTACTATGACTTTGTAGATATATAATGATATGATTATGTTACTCTGTGTACCCCACTATTTATTTATTTATTTTTTTGTTGTGTAGTTCATCTTTCATTATTGGCTATGACAATTGTAATTTTGGTCATCTCTAGGATTTATTTTAGTGCATAACAACCCTGTTTCTTCATTCATGATCGTGGAGAACTTCTGTGCCTATTCCTTAACTAATAATTAATCCAAAGGGAAAAGGAAAAAAGAAAGTGACTATCTGTTTGACAGGAAAAAGCCTAGAAAATTGTATATGATTAGATTTATTACCTGTTTTATTTTGAAATTCAGTATCCAATTTATCTGAATTAACACTTCAGCTTTGATCTTTATGAAAGAAAAAATTGAGGAATAAAAAAAATGCCCACATGAGACATGATGTATGTGAATACCGGCAAGAGTTTGTTGAGTGATGGTGATTTTAGGTAAGATGCTATTCAAAAGGTAGACTCCAGATTCGATGTAGAGGGATTAGTAAGGAGGCTAGATGTTACTTCAGAGATTGGTGGATGAATCTGAGATGAGAGACTTTGGATGACAGTGACCATTGAAGGAGGACAGGGAAATTAGCTTGATATTAAAATTAATACTGATATCTGAAATACTATGTTGGAAGATTTAATCATATAGATATGGTAGGGTTATAATTCGGTTGCATTTACCTGTTAAGAGTTTCAAAAGGTTGAGCAACATTTGTTGGTGCTTTGTTCTAATGGGTTTTTAGAAGTTGAGAGTTTTTCCATCTCTTATCATGCATGCTAGTTTATTGATTGTTCACCAAGGCATAAACAGACTATATGCGAAGATTTATGCTGTTTCAGGTTGAAATAGTGGTAGTTAAATTACTGCCTAGACTTTCCAGTTTCAACTATGTAGTGCTTATGGAGAGAAAGAAATGGAGACTGACTTAGGTATTTTCTGAGTTTTGGTGGTTATGAATAAAATGACCACTGAATGGTTCATTACACAGCAGCCAATGATAGTTCTAAATTTATGCATCCATTCTTGACTTTCTACGTACGGATTTGAAACTGACTGATTACATCAAGAGCAGCAGTGGAAGTCGTTATCCCCAGAGACATCTGCAAGATATAAGACTTATATTTTGATAGGTTTCCATTGGGGAACCATGTTTCATTGGGAATACTAGGTAAAGAATGCCTGTATTAGAGTTGATTTGGGAATAGTATTGATACTTGATAAGTTACGATAAATTCATTTGAGATGGCATGATCTTGTTCAATGGAGGCTTTCAGATGCTCCAATACAGATTTGATTTAGATCGAAAAATGCCAAGGCTGCAGACCTAAGATGACTCTAGGTGAGGTGGTGAGGAAAAATGCATAGTTTAGGCCTTGTTCAAAGTATGACCTTGAATAGAGCTGATTATGAGGCAAGAATCCATATATATGACCTCATTTAGTTGAGGTAAGGCTTTATTGTTGTTTATTTGTTTTCTTCACAGCTAATGAATTTGGAGGTTCATTTCTCTCTCTCTTGCGTAGAGGAATACCGTAAGGGAAAGGGTTGGAGTAGAGCACATGCATTACCTCAAGTGGTCCATTAATTGAGACTTTTGACCCAACTACTAGCCCAGAGATTTGCTTTATAGGCCCAATGACTGAACCTGGGTATATCTTGGGCTTTTTGAACGTCCTCAAAGCTTTGAAGGTTGCCCCCAATTACCCTTAAATTCAAGAGTAGGCGAAGACATTACAAGAGTGTTTTCACACATACACATCAGTTTTGCAACCACACAGCCTCTAATGAAACCTTCTCCTCCTAAGCAACAAGAAATGAGCGAAACTCTAAAGAAGCACCTTTTACAAAAGCTACTAAACTATCAGTTTTGCACAATTAGGCCAAATAGGAGTCCTATGGGTGCAACTCAGGTCAAAGTCAAGGTCAACTTTGAACCAAATGGTTCTGGGCTTGGGCTTCAAAATTTAATGATTTCCCAACCCAGGCCTACCCAAGTTGCACCTAATAAGAACCCTGTCTTAACTTTTAAGCATTAAGTAAAGAAAGTTGGATTAGGCAAATCGCTAATGTCTTAACCCTGCCTAACTCTTAATAAATGGAGTGGGTAAGCTTTCTTCCAAAAGAAAAGGGGAAAGAAATTTGAGTGCCTGAACAAGTTTGTGAGAATCAAGGGATCGATATAGCCATTAAATTAAGGTGGTTAAGTCCATGAAGCTATATAGCCTCTGTTTCACGTGAGGCCCAAGCCCTTCTCAGCCCTCTTTAGTCGTCAGTCGTTGGTCGTCGGTCATTGGTCATCAGTTGAATTGAATAACAAAAACCTTTCGATCGTTTGCACCAATGAAATGTTGGATCGATATATATGCATTAATTAGAAAAACGAAGAGAGTGGTTGTTTTTTTTTTTTTTTTAATGAGGGGAGCTAGCAAGAGCTAGAAAACAGAGTCCGAATGGCCATTGATCTGATTGATATTCCAATATATAAAATCGCATGGTGACCCTTCTCTCTGATAGTATGATAATGCCTAAAAAGTAGACAGCTTGCACGCATAAACACCAGAAAAATAGTCACTGTTACACGGAGCTCGTACAGCCATGCTCTTGGATTTTATATACAGATAAAGGATTTGCTTTTTGCCGAACATTTCATATATTGTTTGATAATATAATCTAATTAAACCCACAAAAAATTATAACAAATCTCCATACGTGATACGTGTCTGCACGTAGCCTAGTTCTGTTAAAAATTATAAAACAGTGAAAGGAATAGCCGAATAGGGTAGGTAGGAAGAGGGAGTGCCAACGGCCATGGCTAAGGTGTTAATAAATTCAATTCCATCGATCATCCTCCTTAATATATATATATATATATAATATATATATATTTGATTTAAATTCTTTCATGATCCAATCAAACTAATCTAAATAGTCGATAGCACCTACGGACCTACCCATACTAGCCCATTGAAGGAAAGAAAAGAAAAACGGTTGGAAGGAGCACAAAAGCTTGGCTATTATACCAACAAAAAGATTTTTAGTTATTTATTTTTTTTTGTAAATAAATAAAATTTTGTTGATATAAAAAGATAAAACTTGATACAAATCCAATTGATAGATACCTAATCCAGATTACTGGGGAGGATTCTCCTCCAAGTCAACAAAAGATATAACAAAGATGCAGTCAGAGGCGGCATTGTGGAAACTAAGCTCATTGGCTTGACCTCAACCTATCTAATCTATTGATCCGGTAAATCTAAATCTCTTGGAATAACTTGTCTACCAAGCTATAATCCATTAGAGATGTCTAACAAGGTTGGGAGACTTTCGTGAGGCATTTGAACGCATGTAATCCTTCTCAATGGGATATGCCCACCAGATGCTATGCAGTTATTTTCACCCTTTGACCCATTATTCAGTCCAAGGGAGCTAGAGCACTGAACCCGACATTTTCTAGTCGTCCTCAGTTCCCATATAAATTGTTCAGCTAAAAGTGTAAATTGTGTAAGAAGAGAGTAATTCCTTTATTTATATATATATATATATATATATATATATATATTTGATATATAATTCTAAAGAGAGTTAAATTCATGACTTTTTAATTGTCAAATGTTAAGCATTGGTAACTGAGTTATCCCTTTTGGTTTAGTTTTTAGGCAAAATTTTTTTTCTGATCTTATGACCAGCTAAGAGACTCCATTGCCCCCTCATGTCATTGCACCCTTGGTTTCTCTGGCCTTGGGATCATGAACCTCTCCCATGGTTTATATCTTAAAAAAATTAAATAAAAAAAAGTGAAGGGTGCGGAGAAGGTATCCAAGTTGGTAGTGTTTGGTTGAGTTGCAACTTTAAAAAAGAAGAAAGCATGAGCCTGACAGTAGTGTGGGATTCAAACTTAAAAATATAAACAAGTCGAGTTGGAAAAATGATAGTAGTAAAAGAAAGAAAAAGTGGTAGAAAACTAGAAATGGTGTTTAATTAGTTGAGTTTGAAAAATAAAAACCACCAAATTTAGGTTGAAATTATAAGTGCTCGTGGAGACCCGAAAAAGTGAGGTAAAGACCCAAAGGAAAAAAATAGAATAGAAAGGTTGTTGCTTTGGAAATGGAAGGACAATAAGGGAGGGGGACAGGGGTGTTTGTGGATGTATGGTGTTTAGGATTTCGATTCAAGCTTTATGGTTGGAAGGGTCTAGTCTACGTTCAAAAAGTAGGAGAGTGCTACGGCCACTGCGAAGCACCCACCTGCCGCGCGCGTTGCCTTTTTCCTTGAGAGTGAAGAAACTAGAAAAGTGTGTTTGGGAGGCATCGAGATGGATGGGTCCAATTAAGCCTAATACCATAAGTGCGTCTAAGATCAAATGATTTAAAATTAATGTAGGCTAACATTTTACAACCTGGCAACACCTTAATTTTATCATAAAGAGAAGAGAGACCAGGAGCCAACAAGGAGACAGTTGCCGGTTTCCCCTTACTACAAGTTATCTCTGCTGGCCAGCTACTAACCCACTCCTTCCTTCCTACTCTCTCTATATATATAATGCACATCCAGGATAACTTCTTCTCATTGGAAACCAACAATTAGCAGCTACCATTAGCAACAGGAGAGAAAGAGAAAGAGAGTAGCTAGTGTTGTAATCATCTTCATACAGAAAAGTCGTAGGTTAGAGTAGTTAGAAGGCAATTATGGGATCAAAGAAGGCATCGTGCGGCTTGTTGTCGTTATTGAACATATTTCAGTGTGGAGGAGGAGGATCACGCTACTACGACTACACGTCGGCGGACGAAGCGGTGAGCGGTGGTGGTCGACGGATACGTCGAAGCGACGGAGACAACTGGGGTTGGGTTGCCGAGCCAAACATCAACTCCAAAGCCTCTGCCTTCATCTCCAACTTCCATCAAACCCGACAACACTAATCTCATCAATTATTAATGCTTCATTTTCCTTCTTCACTTCTTCTTCAGTTCTTCTTCCCTCCACTGGGAACTGGAAATTAACTAGGGAGGGTGCCTGAGTCCCTGATCGAGCTAACCGGCCAGAATTCCTGAATTATTAATTTTTTTTTTAATTTTTTTAATTTTTTTTTGTATCCATGCACTTGTTGCGTTATCTACATATGTTGTTTCTGTTTAGATCATCATTTTTCGCACGAAGACCAATTAATAACTATATTCTTATTTACTCATCGGTAGTATCTCAATCTTCACGTGAAAATAATGCAAATAAATTTTTATTGAATTACTTTTCCATCATGACTGATGGATGATTCACGAGGAGCCTAGCTATTCGCTTCTTCCATCATTTCGTACGTGATTTCTAGCTATAAATGCTGCTTCAATATTAATGGAGACGTCGGCGAACTATATACTGTCTGCAAATCTGCAATCCAATGAGCTCGGCGCCCTAAATGGCTGAAACAGAAGATTACTAGCCAATGGTTCCACCGTATGTCAAATTCAATTCACAGGTGCTTTACACCATTTTGATTTTGATACATATGAATTACCCAATAAGAAGAGGACTGATCCTAAGAAACTAATTAATCCGAACCAAAAAAATTTGGGCTCAATTAATTCTCCTATCCATGCCAGGCCCAGTCCACTTGCACACCCAAACAAACATAAGTGTTATATGGATACCAGACGCTTACCTGTATCTTGATTCGGTTATTACTATACGCTAACAGGGTATATTGGAATTTTATACGTTACCGAATAAGAGAGTACAGAAAAGACCGATATTCGATCACTCATCACTTGAAAGAAAAAAAAAATGCTCGGATTTCATGAAAAAGAGAGATAGAGACAGGAGTATATTACCGCTAGCGTGTACTTCCTTTCATGCAAAGAATTGTTATAGCCTATAGCACCACAAACTACCTCTCCACCATCTTATACTGTTCGTCGCTAGTGATTATTAATCCACCATTCTTCATATATAAGTTGATCTACTTTTCGTGCAAACGCGTCTCATTAATCAAGTATGCCTTAGGTGGGGAATTCAAGTTCCACCAGATATCAGCTCTCAGTCATCTGTCATGACTTTCAATATAACTTCTTAATTACCGAAATATTGATTGAAGAAGAATAACCTCAAAAGAAAAGGAAACTCTGCTTTTCTTATGGATCAGACCAAATGTGAAACCTATTTTAGGATAATTAAATGTAGAAGCTTTCCAGGGTGTGAAATAGGGATGATTTAACTCTACACATTCAATTATGTAAGCTTATAATTAACTAATCAGGAGATTCTATGCCAGTATGCCTATCAAGGAACATGTCCCAGCTGTAGAAAAGCTTACAATTAAGTTTCTCAGTCCCACTCCATAATAACAATACTTGACTTTCTTGTCCCAAGATTCCCCTGTTCTTAAACTATGTAGCAATGAAACTTAAACTAAGTGGAATACGCAAAGTAGTGATTAAAGAAGTTAACTAAAAGCAACACAGAAATATCTTGCTTGCTTTGGAGGACGAAGTAGTGGACAAGCCAATCTCTGAAAGTTTCTTATTTGCTCTTTAAAAGATGCCTGAAAGGTAGACAGGTTATTGCATGCTCTGTTAGCTGCTAGAGGAAGAAAGCCCATAAAGATTTGATGAGAAGCTATCTTCGTGATCATCGTGAATTGTTGGGTTGTGTCTTGTATTATGTGGGGTCCACATTATTACTAGATTGTACTTGTATTAGGGTCTACTACATATACGAGATAAATCTATAATTATGTGGGAATTAGGGTTTCTAGGGATCCCTATATATTGTCTTTGTGGGAAAAATCCTAGGTAAGACTAGGTGACAGCCGTGAGACTGACAGAGGAGAACACTCTGTCAGGTGGAGAGTTGTAGAGGTTTCTTGGTAATAAAGAATTCTCTTTTTCTCCGTGGACGTAGGCATCTCACAATGGGGTGTTAAACTACGTTAATTTTTGCGTTTTTTCTTCTTGTTTGTCTCTTCGATCCTAACAAGTGGTATCAGAACCAGGTTTGACAGATCGATCACTGATCTGGTAGAAGGAAAGAGGTACGCGACATGACGAAGAAAAAAAAAAAAAGGTGAGTTTTTTTAACCTTTTTTTTCCCTTATATTCCTTTGAAAAAGTAAAGGAATTAGAAAAAAAAAGGGTTGAGTTTTTTTTAAAACTTTTTCTTGATCTACGGTTTTCAAGATCATGATTATGAAAGTGTGAAAAAAAAAACGAGAAAGAGTTTGAAAAAATAGAAAAAAAAGGTGATTGTCAGAATGGAGAAAGAGAGGTCGTCTGGTGCTTGGTCGTTTGAATCGATCGTTACCACAGGGAACAGGCGGTGATCACAAGATGAGTGATCAGGGGCAACGAATCGTAGGCAGATGGGTGTGTTTTCTACAGTATCGCATGTGCGTACTGCTGAAGGAAGGAAAAAGCATCTGGAAGAGATAACAGCGGCAGCTTGCGATGGTTTTGTTCAGATTTGTGGCTTTCTTCCGGTGAGGAATAGTTCATGGATATGGTCGGATCAGGTGTTGGATTTGACGGTGGGATTGAATCCCTACACGGTGCTCATAATGGCCAGTTGATGCTGCACCATGGGGTCAAGAAGGACTGACGGGCTGCAGTGAGGAGTCGGTTCTCTAGGTCTGCGCTGGAGGTGCAGAGGTGAGAGCAAGGGTTCCAGGTGTATCTGGAGTTGCAGTAGGTTGTGTGTGATGTTATCTTTCCGGTGATGCTGTGGTAGTGGAAGAGGTAGAGTCACATCACTTTGTACGGCGGTGAGCTGTGTGGGACACCTGGACGGGGTGTAGGCTATTCTCGTTTGGGTGTAGCAGTTTGGCAGAGACAGGTTTACAGACTCAACGTCAACGGGTTCTTCTTCAAGGTGGTTTGCAGAATTCAAGCTAGGTGGAGATTTGTTGGGTTGTGTCTTGTATTATGTGGGGTCCACACTGTTACTAGATTGTACTTGTATTAGGGTCTACTACATGTACAGGATAAATCTGTAATTATGTGACAATTAGAGTTTCTAGGGATCCCTATATATTGTCTCTGTGGGAAAAATCCTAGGTAAGGCTGGGTGACAGCCATGAGACTAACAGAAGAGAACACTCTATCAGGTGGAGAGTTGTAGAGGTTTCTTGGCAATAAAGAATTCTTTTTTTTCTCCGTGGACGTAGGTATCCCACAATAGGATGTTGAACCACGTTAATCTTCTTGTTTGCGTCTCCGATCCTAACTATCGTGAACTGGATACCACTTATCAATCATGATCAACTAGCCAGAAAAGAAGCCACAATATTCTCTCTGATATTTCTCTAGATCTGCATTTTCACTTTCTTGACGAGGGTGAATGGGCAAAATTAAATCCTAAGGTGACAGTACGTTATTGTCTCATTGAATAACAATCACAATGCTGATTTGGATAATTTGTTTTTGTTTTTATTTGATTTCTTTGGACTATAGGATAGGGTTCTGCTGATGGTCATGTCAAAGGTGGAGTTTTGACTATCCTACATAGTCTTTCATGTACTTTGTTCACCTCTTTTACTTTTTAATACCATCACTTTGCTGACCCTCAACCCAAAAAAAAAAAAAAAGAACAATCACAATGGATTCACTGAATACATACGCAGCCAAATTATCATTTCACGTAATGCAACTGTTGCAATATATTCAAAGTTAATTACTAGTGGCCAAATTATCTTGTTTCACTTGGAGTTGTTGCTTTCTGATTGTTGGGAATAGTTCTATGTTACTCAGAGATTGAAATCTAGCTTGAGTGTTATTTATGGAGAGTCCTTTCCTTTGCTTGCTAGTTAGAAATTTTGACTTGGAAATTTCAGGGTTCTATATATATTATCTCTCATTACTCTTATTGAAAAACAAGGAGCATGGTTATCCAAAAAAAGTGGGATGGTCAAGAACTCGCCACCTAAAAAAAAGGACGACCAGAGGACCAATCACCTAAAAAGGGGAATGCTCAAGAACTCATCACCTAAAAAAATGGATGGCCAATCACCTAAAAAAAGACCACATTTGCCACATATGCTAGCACCCGAGGGAGTATTGTGAATAGTTCCACATTGCTTAGAGATTGAAATCTTAAAAATCTTATATATATGGAGAGTCTTCCATTTACTACTTTAAACTTTTAAATTGAAAATCACAATATTGATCAGACTAGCTAGAAATTAAAATATAGGTATAGTTGATATTTGAGGGTTTGTTTGGGTAATTCAATAAATAACCACCAAAGTCGACATTCATATCACCTTCATGTAAATGTACTCTCAAAGAAACTGTCCATGGGTGTGGGACTCACTTTTGCAACATGAAACCCATGAGATATGGACAATGATGGAATCTCTTGAAATGTATACGTAAGTAGAAGCGAATTACTCCCCTCGGTGTCAATAATGTACAAATAAGAAATGATTGGGACAGCCAAAGCATGCTTTGCGCATCTCTTTTAGAACTATCGAGATTTATCTTTTTTGGTTATTATTAAAATTAAGGAAAATATAAACCTAAAACTTATATAACTTATCCCAAAAAAAAAAAATTGAGGAAAATGGATGAACGTACATAGTAAAAATTGGACAAAAAAAAAAACATTTTGTTCTTTCTTCAATAATTTTTTATTTTTAGTGGACCTCTCATGGAGAACTAGTTTGGTTTTATGCTAGGTAAATCCACAACAAAGGCTATTTACTTGCTTAGAAGACTCATGGAAAGAGGTAGAGAAGGCAAGAAGGACCTCTACATGATTTTCATCGATTTAGAAAAGGCTTATGATAGAGTACCTAGGGAGTTAATTTGGCAAATACTAGAGAAGAGATGCGTTTCAAGCAAAAATGTGGACATAGTTAAGGATATGTATTATAATGTGGTGACTAGTGTGAAAATCGTAGGGGGTTAAGGTCGTGAATTCTCAATTACAATTGGGTTACATCAAGGATCAGCTTTAAGCCCTTATTTATTTGTCCTCATCATTGATGATCTTACTAGAGACATTCAAGATGAAGTTCTTTGGTGTATGCTTTTCGCTGATGATATTGTTTTGGTGGATGAGACAAAAGCAAAGATTAATACAAAGTTAGAGCTATGGAGATCATCTTTGGAATCAAAAGGTTTTAAGATAAGTAGAACGAAGACGGAGTATATGGTGTGCAACTTTAGTCACACAAGGACGGATAATGAGGTGGTGAACATTCTTGAGAGAAAAATACAGCAAAGTGATCATTTTAGGTATTTATGTTCAATCATAAACAAAGAAGGTGATATAGATGTTTCATAGAAGATTAAAATAGGATGAATGAAGTGGAGAAGTGCGTCTGGAGTGCTGTGCGATCGGCGTATTCCTTTAAAACTTAAAGAAAAATTCTATAGGACAGTTATTCGACCGGCTATGATATATGGTGCTGAATGTTGGACAGTCAAGAAGCATCATATTGATAAACTTAGTGTAGCTGAAATGAAGATGTGAAGATGGATGTGTGGCATAACTAGGAAGGATAAGGTAAGGAATAACCGTATTATAGCTGATTTGGGAATGGCATCAATACATGATAGGCTACGAGAAAGTCATTTGAGATGGTATGATCATGTTCAACGGAGGCCGTTAGATGCTCCCGTTTGAAGGAGTTATTTGATTCAGATTGACGGGATTAAGAGAGGTAGGGGTAGACCTAAGATGACTCTAGGGGAGGTGGTGAAGAAAGACATGTATAGCTTAGGCCTTGCTTTAAGTTTGACATCGAACAGAGCTGATTGACAGACAAGAATCCATATAGCCAATCTCATTTAATTGGGATAAGGCTTTGTTGTTGTTGTTGTTGTAGTGGACCTCTCAATAGGATTCGAACCCAGATGAAATTCTGATCATCTGTCCAAGAAGAAAGAATGAATTGATGACCTTATAGGATCAATACGTAGAATCGGGAAAAATAACTGCTCAGATTTGCGTGGTACATCTACTTTGAATTTTAAAGAATGGGTTCGAAAATATATATATATATATATATATATATATATATAGACTCAGATGTGGGATTTTTAAGGTTTCATACTATAAGTGTATGAAATGACTAATAAGCCTTCATTCATACACTAATTATTTGCTTTGAGATAAAGGATACCTTCAGGTCCGGTAGCTGATTATTTGCTTTGAGATAAAGGATACCTTCAGGTCCGGTAGCTGAAATATATATATATATATATATATATATATATATATATATATATATATATATATATATGCAAACCAGTTACCCTGCTAAATTTATTCCTCCATGCACTGAGGGGCAAAATGGTTGTTGCAAGAGCAAATAAATCTTCAGGAAAAGAGGATGACCAAAAGCCAGATCTAGGACTAAAGCCCATTTTGAAAAAGAATGGAAGGAACAGTATTGGATCTAGAAGTAAAAGTACAAGAAAAAAAAAACATAAAATCAGATTGGAGACGCCTAATTAATATCACTAGGTGGTCTCTTGGCATCCCGGTGAATAACCAATCATAGACCACGATTCTGAGATAATGGAGAAATAGGTACCTAAGAAGTATGAGAGGCGCTTATACTAACCCAATTATTCAAGAAGGTGGTAATAGTCTGTTTTTATTACTAAATAACTTGATTCTCTCTAAGATAGAACTGGTAATCTCCATAGAATAATTATTTTACTATTTTAGTATATGATCATTATTTAATAACCATTCTTCATATTGAAGATACGCGAAATGAGATGGAATCAACATCTGATTGGTTTGATTTATTTTTCCCCTGATACTCACTAACTTTATTTAATTTCTATTATTTTATAATTTTCAAAGAAAGAAAATGTCCCTATTCGTTGTATCATTTAGTGCTTCACAACCTGTCATATGGTTGGATGTGAACTAGTCCGTGTGATTGATCAAGACCATATAAGTTTATACATTAATTGTTGGTAAAATTCCTATTGACAATATGTAAAGTAGTGTCTAACTTAAAAGGTGCCATTCAAATTTTTATATTCGTATTCTTCGTTGTAAATTTTATAATTTATGAAAGTTTGAATCACTTAGTTCATAGGAAATTCAGAATTCGATAGTAGTATTGATGTCCGTTGGATCACGCAAAACATTATCACTTTCTCCCCCACAAATATCAAATATACTATTCTTATATTGTGGTTTATGTGATGATCTAATGAGGGTACAATAAAAGGCCTCAATGTCATCATCAGAGTGTCATGTAGCCCGACCATTAGTTATTGTGGTCTTAAACTTTATCAGTGAGAACACATAGTGTCCCACTACCCCGTGGATCCATCGTTTCTCACCACATTATTGACTGTCAACGACTACCACAGTGTCTTAGAAACCCTCTTTTATTTATACATTGGGTAAATTTCAACTACCATCCAAAATAGTTTTAAAACATCACCTACCACCCACAACTTTCAAAAAACATCAGCTACCACTCAAACGTTTACCACCATTAATCAAATAGATCCACTCCGTTAAATAAATCCGTTAGTTGCTGATGTCATTTAAAATCGATTTTAAAATAGACATTTTTACCCTTTTTCTTTTTCATTGAAATTTTTTAAAAGCTAATAAAATGACTATGATAACCCTTCACATTTTCATTCTCCCTTCATTCTTCTCCTTCATCGTTCTCCCCTCTTTCTTCTCCTTCATCATTTTTCCCTCTGTCTTCTCCTTCGTTGTTTGAGACGTATACCGAGGGAGTTCGAGTTTTTTTTTTCCTATCATTTCATGAGTTGTGAAGGAGGGTAAAACTGTCTTTCAATATTTTTTTAAGGGTATTATTGTCTATTTTAAAATCAATTTTAGATGACATCAGCAACTAACGGATTCATTTAACGGAGTGGATCTATTTGATTAACGACGGTAAATGTTTGGGTGGTAGCTGATTTTTTTGAAAATTGTAGGTGGTAGGTGATGTTTTAAAACTATTTTGGGTGGTAGCTGAAATTTATTCTTTATACATTTGATTTTGAATCATGAATAAATACTTAAGAGGGGTATAATTCAAAAAATCAATTAAAGAAACCTAAAGAATTGTTATAAGTTGAAGAAAAGCTTCACTGACAAAACATTACAACTCCATAACAATGCCTCTGGGAACATAGCTGGAGTGAGGAAATAAAATTCAGGATCTAGTTGTCTCTCCAGGAGTTGTTCTGGGGTTTTCATCTATTGATGGACTATTGTTTGTATTTTCTTTTCCACTAAACTATATTATTTCTCAGAAAAAAAGAAAAGAAAAAAGATATCTTTACCTTACGCTTTGGAGGAATTAGATTAGTATTAAGGAATGATGGGGTTTATTATCAAGAATTCAATCTACCAATGGTAGTCATTTGAAGGAAATCTTTCCCTAACTTTATGACTAATTTCAACTAATTTATTGGAATCATAGAAATTCCTCACACCAAATTTGTGGTTTCTTGATTCTAAGAACTTTTTTTTTTCTGGTTTAAGGAATTGTTTTTACGTTGCTACGACTATTTTTATTCGAAAAAAGAAAAAAAATGAAAAAGAGAAGGAAGTTCCGTGACAGGAATATAGGAGGGATGGAGCAAAGCTCATAAAAGCATGAGCCGTCTTGGTCAATTACAAAAGGAGAGGACCACAGCACTTGTGCTTTTTCCAACACTATGCAGTAAGTAGTTTCAGTTGTCTTAACGTGTCGTTTCGATAAATCTAGACCATTCAAGTCGATCCGAACAGGTAAAACCTCTCTAGATTGCCTAGGGAGGCGGTGGACTCCTCCGGTCCTCCTGCTATTATAAATAAGTGCTTTGTTGCCACTGAGAAACCAGAGCCAAGCCAAACAAGATAGTTACACACTTACACTTAACACCCCACCCACCAGTAGTAGCAATACAAACTCTGAGGCTCTTGCCTCTGTGTGAGTGACATCGAGTGCTAATCGAAGCCATATACAACAGAGAGATGGGTGGAAACAGCAGGTATGGCCATGGGAGGGAGAGGAAGTCATCGTCGTCCTCTTTCCTCTCCATCTTCAACGTGTTCAAGTCCAGCAGGGGGAAGAAGTCAGACGATGGAGAAGATATGTGGGACGAAGCGGTGAACGTGCCAAGGTTACGATCCAGTGACGAAGACAGAGGCCGCTGGATTGCTGAACCTGACATTGACAGGAAGGCCTCCGCCTTCATCGCCAGATTCTACGAGTCTCGTGTCTCCGAATCAGAACTCCAAACCATCGCCGTATGAGTTGTTATGATACACTATGAATTATTAAGATGTCTAACGGGCCTTTGAATCACTCCAACTTCTTCTTTCTACCCAATTTCTTTTTTCATTCCATTTCATTAGAAATGTATAAATGTTTCTGTATTTAATTGTCTGTAAATTTCACAATAAATTCCATTTCATTAAAAATGTATAATTGCTTCTGTATTTAATTGTCTGTAGATTTTACAATAAAATGGATTCTACATATTTGTTCTTTATGAAATATTGTGAGTCTGGATACATATAATTCCTCCCTTCGACTTGAAGCATGTATACATTCTTACTCAAATCCTAAAACAGAACAGCCTATATTTGACATATGTTCTTCATTTCTCTGATGTGTGTGTTGTTATTTTTTACCAAAAAAACAAAAAAAAAAAAAGATAGAGAACTTGCCGTATGAACAGAACTCGATATAATGGGTTCCAGGTACACGATTTTATATATACAAATAAAATGATTTGATTTTTGCCCAATACTTTTTGGTAATAAAATCTAAGAAAAATTACATGTACTATCTCCACATGATGGATTAATTTCACCTACCATCGTGTAGTTTCTAATAGAAAAAAAAAAAAATCAGTTATCCCCCATAATAGTTTTGAAACATCATTTACCATCCACACCTTTAAAAAAAAATCAACTACCACTCAAATGTTTATCATCGTTAACCATATAGATCCACTCCTTTTAACAAATCTCGTTAGTTGCTGATGTCATCCAAAAACGAATTTGAATTGGATAGTAATACCCTAAAAATAAGTTGAAAGACGTTTTTACCTTCCTCCAATTAATTGACCCTATACCCCCAAATGGTTTTTTACTGATTAATATTAATGTTTTTTACTTGGTGACTTGAACGAAGATGAGAGAGATCGAGGGGTCTCTTCCCTAACCTCCGGCTAAAACCAATATTAGGGTTTTTTACTTGGTGACTTGAACGGAGATGAGAGAGATCGAGGGGTCTCTTCCCTAACCTCCGGCTGAAGCCATGGATGTGAGCTCAGAGTCTCAGATCATTGAGCTCCTTCCAAGTGCTCTGCAACTGAGAAATTGAAAGTTAGAGAAGATCATCGCTTTGGTTCTTCCGATAAATGCAAGACCATAAATAGGAATCAAACCTTTCCGCCAAGAGATATCATCTCCATATCAACGGAATCCGAATCTCTTGACTCTGCCATGACTGCGATTTCTTGTTCACGAATGTAAAAACCAATTCGTATTTTCGTTTTGTGAAAACCTAATTTTTAAGTTTTATTAAAATTAAAAGAGAAAATAGAAAGATTCCATCAAGAGCACCATCAAGCCAACATGGCTCCTCCTCCTCGTTTTCGTCATCGTCAGAGGCATCGTCGTCTTGGCTTTTTTTTTTTCTTTTTTCCTTTTAATTGGGATCAATTCTTTTAATTAGCGGAGCTTCTCTGTCATGCTGGTCTCCACATCACCTTCCTCAACTCTGATTATAACCAGCAACGCCTCCTTCGCTTCACAGATGACCAAGAACGCTTCAACCGCTGGCCTAATTTCCACTTTCAAACCATCACCGACGGTCTTCCAGCCGATCACCCTCGTTCCTCTACCACTTTCTTCCACATATTAGGATCCATGAAAGCCACTGCAAAACCAATTTTTCGTGAGATAATCATCTCTGTTCGGCAAGAATCAGCCACCCTTGAGCTGTATTATAACAGACGGTGTCATGCCTTTCACTATTGAGGTTGCAGAAGAGCTTAATATCCTTGTAATTGTTTGTTGTGCCATTTGTGCTTGCTGCTTGTGGGCTTTCTTTTGTCTTCTTAAACTCTTTGCAGCTGCCGAGCTTCCATTTCTAGGTAGGGTTTATTTACAGGAGGAATCATTTTCCATGATTCTCTCTGCTACTGCCCTCCTCTCTATGGATACGTCGAGATGAGTCTCTCTATCTTTGCATTAGAATATGGACAATGGAAGAGTCGAAATCAGGGGGACAGTGAACCAGAAAGAAGTTCTGAGAAGATTTCTCTTGCTTTCGTAGAAGAGTAGAAGAGGAAAGAAGAAAACAAAAAGAAGACAAAGAAGAGAAGGGTTATATTAGTAATTTTACTAGCTTTTAAAATTTTCAAATTAATAACATAAAGGGTAAAACTATCTAACGTTGATTTTCGTCACCTCCATCAGTTACTTGGATGTAGTTGATGTTTTTTGAAAGGTGTAGGTGGTAGGTGATGATTCAAAACTATTATAGGGGATAGCTGATTTTTTCTTTCTAATAATTACATCTGCTCCCATTTAACTGATGTTAGAAATCCAAAAAATTGAAAGACAACTTTACCCTTATAGGTTTAAGCCAAGAAAAAATTGAAATGACAATTTTAACCATCTCTCTCTCTCTCTCTCTCTCTCTCTCTCTCTTTCTATTTATATATGAACCTCTTGGTTCGCCAACAACAAAACGACCTCAAGGACGTTCAGAGAACAATGGTGGCGATGCCGGTTTGCTTCATCTATTGGAGATCTATAGAAAAAAAAAGAAAAAAAAGAAATTAGAAACAAAGAAGAAGAGTTGCAGTTAGAAGAAATTAGAAGTGTAACCCTAAGTTCAATTTTCAATTGAGGGCAAAATTGAAACTTCACTAGGAAAAATTGAAACTTCACTACCAAATAAGAGTAGATTCACCATTTAGGTAAATAAGATCAAGTGTGTAAGACCCGCACGCCACAAATCCGGTCTAATCTTATATTCTCGTGTCGTGACCGATTTTTCCATCATAATCGAATCAAGTGAACCGATTGTATGAAGAAACCACAAGATAAGGTAAGCAACGAGTCAAATTTAGTGGGGTGGTTGACTGTTTAAGATCGTGTGAAAGCAACCAGTCAAAAACTAAAAACCAAAAAATTTTGGTCGTGTGGTAGCAGTTTTGAGGGGTGTGGTCGATATGTGTGGTCGACCACACATGAGACCACACATAAGACCACACAACGTGTGGTCGCATATTTTGGACGTGTGATCGACGGATTCTGCGACCTCACGTGCGACCACACGATGCTGATCTGACTCCGTGTTTAGGAAACTTTCCTAATTTGAGGGGAAACTCTTTCTTAATTGAAGTGAGACTCTATATGGAGGTTTTCCTTTATATAAGGGACGTTCCATAGTCTCTCTTATTCTTTTAGAACCCAAATTGAAACTCAAAACCTAAGAGGAAAAGAGAGAGAGGAAGAGAAGGAGAAAAAGAAGATTTGGAGAAGAAGGCTGAGAGAAAAGTTTTACAAGAGAAGGTTCCAGCTCCCAACAACAAGTGAGGTATAAAACTTATCTCTATAGATGTAGATTCTATTGAATAAGGTTTCTATTGTGGATTGGGGATGTCAAACCAATATGATCAATGTGATCTTTTGAGTAAATCTCAAGGATAACAATGAGGGATGGTTTAGGGATAATGGTTAATGAAAAACTATAAATAATGACCATATGATAACCATAGAATGATCCCAAGTGACGAGCCAAGGAATCGACTCAAGAAGAGTTCGGATTAAAAATGAAAACTGACCAAACATCATGTGGTCGCAGCCTGTGGTTGACCACAGGGTGACCAGAGGGTCGACCACAGCTATTCGAGAAGTTCCCAGGAAAGGTGTGGTCCCATGGTGTGGTTGCATAAAATGCGACCACGGGATCCGACCACACAGTGTATGGCCTCATATATTGCGACCACAGGTTCGACTACACATCCGACCACACGATGACAGCAAGCATATTTTGAGACTAAACAAGGTTTTTGACAACTGTAATTTGATAAACTTGAACCCTAACTTAAATATATTAATTGTTTAGGTTCTCAATAGATTCAAAGTGACTTCCAAAGCTTGGAAGGGAAACAAATATCAATCAAAGATGAAGGAACAAGACCTAAACTAATTGAATATTAACAAACTGTTTTATTTCATTGTGTCCAATACTTTAAATGATTCTATGATTGCTTGCTTGTAATGTGCATCTCATATGTCATCCAATATTATTGTTATATTTTACTCATGCATATTTATTTTTATCTATTTACAATATGATGATGATGATGCTAGGGATAAACATGTGATCGTATGTGTGTGGTTAGTGTGCTTGATGCGAGTGGAGCATCAGGGGGAGGATGTGACATTGTGGTTCATCCTGATCACCAGACTCTAGCTCTATCACTATTCAAGTCTTGTTCACTGATATTGTCGTATCGCCATTACCTTAGCAAAACTATTACGTCATAGGGCATCAGGGGAAGTGGTCTCGGACTGTGTAGTCTTTGACTCTGTCGGGAGGCCTTAGCTCTATCTCTATGGACGTATTGAGGGATGCTGGGGTGAAGGCTTTGATACACTGGATGACATTTAGGATTGGTTAGTTGCGAGCCCAGTTTGTAAGCCCTCGTCAGTAGGGGCTTACGTGTTGGTATGGGTAGGGCATTAGGGGAAGTGTTATGCGGTGTTTGATCCGGACATTTTAGCTCTATCTCTATTCCATGGTGGGTGCATGTGGGATGACAATGGTGTTTGATCCATTGGGTGGATTCACACACTCGTGTATAGAGGTGCGCGGGTCTTCAATCCTTTCTATAGCACATTGTAAACTTAAAAATCAGACTAAAGATATGAATTGAATGTACGTATATATTTGTTGCATTGTTTTGTTTTCTCACTGAGCTCAAGTTGGAGAGCTGACCCTCGCGCACGTAATTCTTTTTAGTTTCTGATGTTGCAGGTATTACGGTTGAAGATTAGGTCGTCACGCCAATATATGAACAGGTGGCAGCTATGGATGAGCAAGTTGTGGAGGACTATTATGATTCGTTAAGCGAGCGTTTCAACTATGGATGCGCTTAGTGTTTAACTTTTGTATTTGAATATTTGTAATATGTATTAAATTATGTTTTGGTTACTTGGAGATAATTAGAATATTAATTATTTATCATGATTAGACCTCAGTTCATTATTAATAAGACTTCCGCTATTTACTTTATTATCTCTGATTAATGTGAAATGTGTTTTGGTTTAACAAGGTTGGCATAACCTATCCGAGATCTTGGTTGAACCGTTGATTTATTGACGGTTCATCACACCATTCTGGTTAGTCCAGAATTGGGGTGTGACAAAGTGACGTTTTCAACTCACCGACCACAACAAACGAAGTGGAGTTCACTGTAATCTCATTCTTCAAATAAGAAATGTTCGAGTAATCTAAACCATAAGGGAGGTGCTTGTAATTAAACCTAATTACAGAGGAAGTGAATGTAATTTACTCTAAAGCCCATTTCTAAACAAAATGGGCAAGAACAGTATTGGATCTAGAAGCAAAATTAAAAGTCGAAGATATAAAATGAGCTTGGAAATGCTTAATTAGTATCACTCGAAGAAAATAAATTACAGTTGGTGATGGTCTTTTGGCATCCTGGCCGTGAATAACCAATCGTAGACCACTTTTCTTAAATAATGGAGAAATAAGTTCCCAAGAAATAAGAGGGGGGCTTAAACTAACCCGAATATTCATGAAGGTGGTAATACTCTGTTTTCATTGTTCACTTGATTCTCTCTAGGATAGAATTGGCAACCTCTGTAGAGTAATTCTTTTACTATTTTAGTATATCAATAATTAATAAAGGATAAATTATACATACACCTCTAGTACTGTAGTGAAAATACATAGAACTACCCTATTTTTTCAAAAGTTAAACAGAATACTTACATAACAATGCTATCATACAACCTCACCCACACCGTTACTTTCAACTTAACGGCAGAGGCTCAAATTTTTTTTAAGACGAAAATACCCTTATCCGAGTTCTCCAAAAAAATCAAACAATCTAATCATTCCTCTTTCTTCTCCAACGAAACAAGCTGTTCGTGTTCTTCTCTAAAGAAATCCCATATGAGATTTTGTGTTCTTCACCAAAAGTAGAGATTGAGAAGGTAAATTATATTGGGGAGTGGGGGTAGAGGACAACATGTCAAACTCAAAGTCTGAAATCAAAAACCCTTCTTCACCCTTCTTCCCAAATCTACAATGAGAATCTAAAACAGAGCTCCGATCAAAATTGAAAACGAATCGAGAGCTAAGGCTGTTGGAGCTGCTACCATGGCCCCAGGTCGGGGAATCCCGATAGCGCCGCTTGTGCAACCTCTAGTGATGGGATTTCGAAATAGGAAACTCGTTGAATTGGATGATATTGAAGTTAGAGGCCATTACCATATCTTACCGTTTTGGGCTGTCTGTAGCCATTAGACCAATAATCAATCTCTGAAGAGAATCTATTGGTGTAGATCTTTCTCCTCCATGAGTTGCTGTAAACTTGTTTTCTTCTCCAGCGCTCAGCATCTCCCTCTTCTTCTCATTCTTCTCCATGACAACTATTATAAATTGTGGGATTCTCTTAACAAAAAAAATAGGGAATGGAGAGAATTGAATTTAGTGAGAGATAGGGCAGAAGCGTTTTGCGATTCTAGGGCTAGGGTCTGGGAAGGATGAAAGATGTAGATCTTTCTGGACAAGGAAGTTGTGAGCGGCGATAATGGCGGAAACGAGAAGAGGAGTGATTGGAGAGAGGTGCTGGCAGCGATTGTTTTGGGGGTTTCAGTTTCCAGCAACTCCCAGAGTTCAAACCGTAATCAAGCCTCTAAAACCAAGCGTACAACATCTCAAGCTATGAAAAATCCCAATTTTTCTATCTTTACATGAGTGTAACTGGAATCAGAAGGATCAACACCACAATAGATTCCGATGTTCTTTCTCGTTTCCTCCATAAGTTAATTCAGAAGCCCTAAACACTCATCCCGATCACTTTTTTATGAGATTCAATTTCCTATTTAAGTCATTTTACGCACATGATAGCAGAGAAGAAACCCACGAACACTACAGGCTCTTCTTATTCTTACACTATTGGAAGCAACTTCAAGAAGCCAAACTGAGATGAGGATTACGGAATCTTGCAGGCGCTTTGGAGCATCGAGAAGAAAATGGCAAAGAAAATTCAGAAGACAGGGTTTCAGAAGAGGGTTTATTTCTTTTGTTTATTTATTTATTTTTTTTGAAGCTATTGAATCTACAAATTAACGTCGGAATGTTTGTTGTTCTTCCCATGACCGATGGGTTTCAGAAGAGAGAGAGAGAAAGAGAGAGAGAGAGAGAGAGAGAGAGAGAGAGAGAGAGAGAAGAAAACGATATGGAGCAGAACAGAATGAGAAGTTGAAACAGAAGAACGGTAAAAGAAAAAAGAAAAAAAAAACTAGAATAAGGGTATTTTTATCTTAAAAAAAATTGACCTTCTGCCGTTAAGTTGAAAGTAACGGTGTGGGTGAGATTATATGATAACATCATTATATGGGTATTCTGTGTAACTTTTGAAAAAGTTAGATAGTTCTGTATATTTTCACTATAATAGAGGAGGTGTTTGTGTAATTTACCCTTTAATAAACCATTCTTTATATTGAAGAAATGCAAAACGGGATGGCATCCACATGTGATTGGTTTGATTACCTGAGAATTTACTTTTTGCCCTTGAGACTCACTAACTTTATTTAACTTCTGCTACATTATACTTTGCAAAGAAAGAAACGTCACTGTTCGTTTTATCAATAGTGCTTCACAAGCTGTCATATGGTGGGACGTGGTCTAGTCTGTGTTACAGAAGACCGCATAAGTTTATACATTGTTAAAGTTTCAATTGAAAATGTATAAAGTTTCAAATTAAAAGAGGCCATTCAAATTTTTATATTCATATTTTTCGTTGTAAAATTTTAATTTAAGAAAGTTTGAAACACTTAATTTTGAGAAATTCAGATTTTAATGGACATGCAAAATTCTTCCACATCCTCCCCCATAAATATCAAATATATTTCTCTTATATTACTTTATGTGATGACCTAATGAGGGTGCTAAACGCGTCAATGCCATCAACATGGTGTAACGGAGCCCGACACATTAGTTATTGTGGTCCTAAACTCTATTAGTGAGAACATTGTCTTCTATCATATGTATCCACCATTTTCCACCACATTATTGATTGTTAAAGACAAACATATTTTACGTCTTTGAAATCCTTTTTAATTTATATACCCTTGTTTTTTTAACCTGTATGAAATATTTAAGAGGGCACAATTCTATAAATTAGTTAAAGAAATCTAAAAAGTTGTGGTAAGTTGAGGAAAAACTTCAATGACACAACATTATAACTCCATACCAATGCTTCTGGCAAAATAATTGAAGTGAGAAAATAAAATTCCGGACATAGTTGTATTTTCTTTGTCAGAGAATTGTTTTAGGATTTTCAAAAAAATGATACCTTTACCTTAGGCTTTGAAAGAGTTAAGTTAATGTTTAGGAACAACGAGGGGGCGGTGCATTATTAAGAATTCAATCTATCAATGGGAGTCATTTAAAGAAAATCTTTCTCCTAAAATTTATAACTATTTTCAACCAATTTACTAGAATCATTAAAATTTCGTCCCACCAATTCTATGAATTTTTTTACCAATTTTTTTATTTTTGGGTTAAGGATTTTTTCGATGCTAAGCCTATTTTAATTCAAAAAATAAAAAATAAAAAGTTTAACAGTTTTCCATAGGAAAGAGGGATCCAGCTAAGCTCATAAAAGCATGGGCCGTCTTGGTCAATTACAAAAAGAGAGGACCATAGCGCTTGTGCTTTTTCCAAGAGTATACATTAATTTTCAGTTGTCTTGACGTGTCAGTTCGATAAATCTAGACCATCCAAGTCGAACAGCGTAAAACATCTAAGATTGCATGGGTAGCCGGTGGGCTCCTCCAGTCCTCCTGCTAGTATAAATAAGAGCTTCCTTGCCACTGATAAACCAGAGCCAAGCCAAACAACATTACTTGCACATTTACACCTAACACCTTACCCACCAGTAGTAGCGGCAAAACTCTGAGGCTCTTGCCTCTGTGTGAGTGACCTCCAGTGCTCTTCTAATCCATATACAACACAGAGATGGCTGGAAACAGCAGGTATGGCCTGAGGAAGTCA
Organism: Protea cynaroides; assembly: GCA_028583415.1. NCBI lineage: Eukaryota > Viridiplantae > Streptophyta > Magnoliopsida > Proteales > Proteaceae > Protea > Protea cynaroides. The sequence continues at coordinate 1,144,128 of CM053275.1, read as the reverse complement.
TCGTCGTCATCCTTCCTCTCCATCTTCAATGTGTTCAAACCCAGCAGGGGGAAGAGGACAGAGAGGATATGAGGGATGAAGCTTTGAACGTGCCAAAGTTACGATCCAGCGACGAAGACCGAGGGCGCTGGATTGCTGAACCTGACATTGACAGGAAGGCCTCCGCCTTCATCGCTAGATTCAGAAATCTCGTGTCTCGGAGTCAGAAATCCAAAACTATCATATGTCTCGGAGTCAGAATTCCAAACTATCACCGTATGAGTTATTATGGTACACCATGAATTATTAAGATGACCGACGGACCTTTGAATCACTCCAACTTCCTCTTTCTGTCCCAATCTCTTTTTTCATTCCATTTAAATGTATAATTGTTTCTCTATTTAACTGTCTGAAAATTTTATAATAAATTCTAGATTAAATTACACATACACTCCCTCTACTATAGGGAAAATATACCGAACTATCTTATTTTTTCAGAAGTTACATAGAATACCTCCATAACAATGCTGTTATACAATTTCACCCACACCGTTACTTTCAACTTAACAGCAGAAGATCAATTTTTTTTAAGACAAAAATACCTTTATTCTGGTTTTTTTTTTCTCTTTCTTTTACCATTCTTCTGCTTCAATTTCTTATTCTGTTTTGCTCCGTATCCTTTTCTTTTCTCTCTCTCTCTCTCTCTCTCTCTCTTCTGAAACCCATCGATCATGGAAGAACAACAAACATTCCGATGTTAATTTGTAGACTCAATAGATTAAAAATAAAAAAAAAAAAAAAAAAGAAGAAGAAGAAATAAACCCTCTTCTGAAACCCTCTCTTTTGAAATTTTCTTTGCCGTTTTCTTCTCGATGCTCCAGAGTGCTTGAAAGATTACGTAATCGTCGTCTCTATTTGGCTTCTTGAAGATGCTTCCAATAGTGTAAGAACAAGAAGAGCCTGTAGTGTTCGTGGGTTTCTTCTCTGCTATCATATGCGTAAAATGACCTAAATGAGAAATTGAATCTCATAAAAAACTGATAGGGATAAGTGTTTAGGGCTTCTGAATTAACTTCTGGAGGAAAGAACTACGGAATCTATTGTGGTGTTAATCCTTCTGATTCGAGTTACACTCATGTAAAGATAGAAAAATTGGGATTTTCATAGCTTGAGATGTTGTACGCTTGGTTTTAGAGGCTTGATTACGGTTTGAACTCTGGGAGTTACTGGAAACTGAAACCCCCTAAACAATCGCTACCAACACCTCTCTCCAATCACTCCTCTTCTCGTTTTAGCCATTATCGCCGCTCACAACTTCTTCATCCAGAAAGATCTACATCTTTCATCCTTCCCAGACCTTAGCCCTAGAATCGTGAAAAGCTTTTGCCCTATCTCTCACTAAATTCAATTCTCTCCATTCCCTATTTTTCTATTAAGAGAATCCCACAATTTCTAATAGTTGTCGTGGAGAAGAATGAGAAGAAGAGGGAGATGCTGAGCGCTGGAGAAGAAAACGAGTTTACAGCAACTCGAGGAGGAGAAAGATCTTCACCAATAGATTCTCTTCAGAAATTGATTATTGATCTGATGGCTAAAGACATCCCAAAATGGTAAGGCATTAATGGCCTCTAACTTCAATATCATCCAATTCGACGAGTTTCCTATTTCGAAATCCCATCACTAGAGGTTGCACAATGATGAACTTGATATGACACTGAGAGGGGGGGGTGAATCAGTGTCTGAAACTTTTTCTTGATAAGTTCAATGCTGTCCAAAGCTGTTGGATATCTGATTTGTCAATACATACAATCGTATAAAAATCTACCTCGCCACCACTCAGTGGCCAGGTCTACTAGATTTGTACGCCCATCCTGCAAACCATTCCACACACTCCAAAATATAACACAAAGCAAACACACAGAACACAAAGATATTACGTGGTTCACTACCACAGCATGTGATGGCTAATCCATGGAGTAATGCCCCACGGGCTCTGTACTTACTCAATACTCAACTTTTAGTCTCTTACAGACAATGATACTAACCCTAGATTTTTCCAACATAAAACTGAGAGGGCGTAACAACGCCAGAATTCAAGCATAAAGCCAGTGTCCAGCACTCACTGAACACACCACAAATAAAATATTTTTTGGGGCTTATAAGAATTTTCCTACAATGAAACCCACAAACTAGACAGGTATTCTACCTTTTCTTTTCACCTATACTAGCATACAGTGCATAGAAAATATTTAAAGAGGTAGGGAATAGGAAAATCTCACAATCAATATTTTTGAATGGCCAGCAATAATTTTTGACGCTCCACACTGCTTTGAAAAACCTTGAACCGCCTTCAATGACAGTAAAACTTGATTCATAGAGTTCGTCTTGATCATAGGCTTCCCATCTCCTCCACAATCACCATGAATGAAAAAATAAACAGCCTACCAACCTCTCACAGGGATTCAGCAATCCATAGATGCATAGAGAAGAGGTAGATGGTGATGAATCATCTCACAGGGCACAAAAACTGGCAAAATCCCTCTCTATAGCTTCAAAGCACACTCTTCAATTCTTTTCAGCCCTGACACGACTCACAACGGCGCCCAATAGGTAAAGCATCCAAAAATATGGAAGTTGCAATTTGAACGGGCCGATTTGGAGCTCGGATGGAGAAGATATGGCAATTTGAAGTTCAACGAATCACAAATAAGGGAAGAGAATCTTTCCTTTCATAACCGCACACCCGCGCCGCACCGTAGCCGCGCCGCCGATGCGCTGTCGCAATCTGATTGGTCGATCGAAGCATCTTCAGTGGCGTCCGTCGGATCTTCTGCAAAAAGGCGGGATCGTCTGATGCCCGTCGGATCTGAATAAACCGCATCAGCAAAACTCGGAATTAGTATGGTCCATACGATCTGGATCAATCGCGGCGCTGCACCGTATGTGCGTCACACTGGATCATTGCGCTGCTTCCATGTGACGCGGTGCAATTCTTTAATTTGCGTCTGGCCAATCACATCCTGCGCGGGAAATTCTAGGCGCAGCGTCTGCGATACACACTAGCCCGCCTTCACCAGAACCATCGATTTGGAATCTGGCATGCGTGGCTTCATATGGGCGACCGATCTCGCATCTTTTTCATAATTTTCTTCCTAAAATACCCCTGAGAACATACGAAATGGCGTCTGTAACCATATTTTCATTCCAAAAACCCGGTAGAAGTTTTTTTGGCCGAATGGTGCTTCTCTCTAAGCACCCCATCCGACACAATGTTTCTCTTTCTAGAACTTTTCTCAAAACGATAGAATGAGTCAAGAGGGGAGGGCATGGCCATGCGGCAGCGGGCCTGCGGGCTTTGCTGCCTTGCGGGCCTATTGTTGGGCATGCCATGGCTGCCGCCTAGCATGCGGCTGTGGCATGCCAAGCCATGGCTAGCCTCGGCTATGTGATGTCGCGGCTAGTCCTCGGCCAAACTGGCGACCAGTGGGTCCCACCCAAACCTAGGTCCCATAATTTTCTCTCTCCTCTCTCTCTCTCTGTCTCTACAAACTCCCTCCATTTTTCTTGTTTCGAAAAATTTCCAACATTGTGATAAACACTGTCCCATCACCTGTAACATATCCACATCGCTTGTTTCACTGTCAGATTGCATGTGGGGTCCGCAGACACTATCTCTCATCAAACTTGGCCTAGTTAGTCCAAATTTGCCAACAATTATAATACGAAGGCCAACACACAAGTGGCGCTGTGGGGATTCCACGGCCTGGGGCCATGGTAGCAGCTCCAACGGCCTTAGCTCTCGATTTGTTTTCGATTTTGATCGGAGCTCTGTTTCAGATTCTCATTGTGGATTTGGGAAGAAGGGAGAATAATGGTTTTTCATTTCAGACTTTGAGTGTTACATGTTGTCCTCTACCCCCGCTCCCCAATATAACTTACCTTCTCAATCTCTACATTTAGAGAAGAACACAAACTCTCATATGTGATTTCTTTGGAGAAGAACACGAATAGCTTGTTTCGTTGGAGAAGAAAGAGGAATGATTAGTCTGTGTGATTTTTTTGGAGAACTCGAATAAGGGTATTTTCATCTTTAAAAAAATTTGAGCGTCTACCGTTAAGTTAAAAGTAACGGTGTGGGTGAGGTTGTATGATAACATTGTTATAGGGGTATTCTGTGTAACTTTTGAAAAAACATGGTAGTTCTGTGTATTTTCACTACAGTATAGGGGGTGTCTGTGTAATTTATCCTAAATTCTATTCCTTTAAAAATGTATAATTTCTACTGTATTTAATTGTCTGTAAATTTTACAATGAAATGGATTCTATATATTTGTTCTTTATGAAATATTGTGAATCTAGATACATATAATTCTTTCTTCAACTCAAATCCTTATACAGAAGAGACTACATTTGCCATATGTTCTTCATTTTCTCTGATTTTGGTGTTGTGTGTTGTTCTTTTTTACAAAAGAGAGAGAACTTGCCGTACGAACATAACTCGATATATTGGGCTCTACTAAATTCTGATGATATCTAGCTCCGGCTACAACTACACGATTTTATATTCAAATAAAATGATTTGCTTTTTGCCGAACGTTTCAAATATTGTTTAATAATAAAATCTTGGAAAAATTATGTGTACTACCCTTGGACTATGGACTAATTTTTCCTACAATCTAGTAGTTTCTAACAATTACACCCTTTCCCAAATAACTAAAGGTGAAAACTGGAAAATTGGAAACCCAAATAATTAAAAGATAGTTTTAACCCTCAAGGGAATAGGCTAAGAAGAAATTGAAATAACAATTTCAACCATTTCTCTCTCCTTCATCAATCTCTTGATGAACTTGATATGACACTGAGAGGGGGTTGAATCAGTATCTGAACTGATTATTTCACTGCTGCCTAGAACTGATGGAGACCTAACTTTTCATACACACACAAGTGTATACAAATCTACCTCGCTACCACTCAGTGGTCAGGTCTACCAGATTTGCACACCCACCCTACAAGCCCTTTCATGCATTCCAAAATATACCAGAAAAATAAAACAATCAACATAAAGATATTACGTGGTTCATCACCACAGTGTGTGATGGCTAGTCCACGGAGTAATGCCCAACGGACTCCGTATTTACTCAACACTTAGCTTTTAGTCTCTAACAAGACAAAGATACTAACCATATGTTTTCCCAGCATAAAACTGAGAGGCGGCAATAACGTCAAGATTCAGGCTACAATAGCTAGTGTTTAGCACCCACTGCACACACCACGCTTAACCTGCACCCACGAGAAGCAAATAATAATTTTTTTAGGCTTATAGAATTGCCTTACAATTTTCCCCCACTAGTTAGGTATTCAATAATTTTCACCTACGCTAGCATATGATATATTGAAAGCAAAAATAGATAGAAAATTGAAAAATCTCACAAACAATACTTTCAAATGGCCAGCAATCTCTTTGAAGCTTCATACTATCCTCAGGTACTCTCCAACAACCTTCAATGATGATAGAGATCGATTCATAGAGCACACCTCACTCACAAGCTTCCAATCTCTTCCACTCAATCCATAATCACCATGAATATAAAAATAAAAGCTCTACTGATCTCTCAAAGGGATTTAGCACTCCATTGATGCACAGAGAAGAGGTAGTTGGTTATTGATCACTTATACATGGCGTAAAACCCTAGAAATCATTCTGTCTGCCTTCAAAACATTTTTTTTAATTCTTCTCTGTATTTTTACGACTTCCAACGGTGCCCAATGTATAGAGCAACCGAAATTATGGAAACTGCAACTTGAACGAACCGATTTAGAGCTCGGATGATCGATTTATGGCTGTTTGAAGTTCGGCCAACCAGAACATTCAAAAGAACATCTTTTGAATCAATTTCGTGCGCCCGGGATACACTGAATCGCCGCCCGCCCTGCACTGTCGCTTTACTATTGGTTCCCTGTGGAATCTATGGCAGAGACCATTGGATTGACCCCAAAATGGCGGGATCTTGTATGGACCGTTAGATCGGCCTAATCACGTCATGCGACGATCGGACTTGCTCTTGTCCGCTGGATCAGATTCCATTTGCCGCTACGCCGTATGTGCGCATTACCGTATCAAGCTTCATCCTCTATGCTTTTCGGTATATTATATAAAGTTACATCCGTCCAACCAGAAGACGCGCGATGGATTCTCTATGCGATTTCCATGATACACATTAGCCCGCCTTTATTTGATCCACTGGATTGGAATCTGAAAGGCGTGGCTTCATTCCTGTCGTTGATCTACCAATGATAGTCATTTGAAGGAAATCTTTCCCTAAATTTACGACTAATTTCAACTAATTTATTGGAATCATAGAAATTCCTCACACCAAATTTGTGGTTTCTTGATTCTAAGAACTTTTTTTTTTCTGGTTTAAGGAATTGTTTTTACGTTGCTACGACTATTTTTATTCGAAAAAAGAAAAAAAATGAAAAAGAGAAGGAAGTTCCGTGACAGGAATATAGGAGGGATGGAGCAAAGCCCATAAAAGCATGAGCCGTCTTGGTCAATTACAAAAGGAGAGGACCACAGCACTTGTGCTTTTTCCAACACTATGCAGTAAGTAGTTTCAGTTGTCTTAACGTGTGGTTTCGATAAATCTAGACCATTCAAGTCGATCCGAACAGTGTAAAGCCTCTCTAGATTGCCTAGGGAGCCGGTGGACTCCTCCGGTCCTCCTGCTATTATAAATAAGAGCTTTGTTGCCGCTGAGAAACCAGAGCCAAGCCAAACAAGATAGTTTACACACTTACACTTACACCCCACCCACCAGTATTAGCAATACAAACTCTGAGGCTCTTGCCTCTGTGTGAGTGACATCGAGTGCTAATCGAAGCCATATACAACAGAGAGATGGGTGGAAACAGCAGGTATGGCCGTGGGAGGGAGAGGAAGTCATCGTCGTCCTCCTTCTTCTCCATCTTCAACGTGTTCAAGTCCAGCAGGGGGAAGAAGTCAGACGTTGGAGAAGATATGTGGGACGAAGCGGTGAACGTGCCAAGGTTACGATCCAGTGACGAAGACAGAGGCCGCTGGATTGCTGAACCTGACATTGACAGGAAGGCCTCCGCCTTCATCGCCAGATTCTACGAGTCTCGTGTCTCCGAATCAGAACTCCAAACCATCGCCGTATGAGTTGTTATGATACACTATGAATTATTAAGATGTCTAACGGGCCTTTGAATCACTCCAACTTCTTCTTTCTACCCAATTTCTTTTTTCATTCCATTTCATTAGAAATGTATAAATGTTTCTGTATTTAATTGTCTGTAAATTTCACAATAAAGTCCATTTCATTAGAAATGTATAATTGCTTCTGTATTTAATTGTCTGTAGATTTTACAATAAAATGGATTCTACATATTTGTTCTTTATGAAATATTGTGAGTCTGGATACATATAATTCCTCCCTTCGACTTGAAGCATGTATACATTCTTACTCAAATCCTAAAACAGAACAGCCTATATTTGACATATGTTCTTCATTTCTCTGATGTGTGTGTTGTTATTTTTTACCAAAAAAAAAAAAAAAGATAGAGAACTTGCCGTATGAACAGAACTCGATATAATGGGTTCCAGGTACACGATTTTATATATACAAATAAAATGATTTGATTTTTGCCCAATATTTTTTGGTAATAAAATCTAAGAAAAATTACAAGTACTATCTCCACATGATGGATTAATTTCACCTACCATCATGTAGTTTCTAATAGAAAAAAAAAATCAGTTATCCCCCATATTAGTTTTGAAACATCATCTACCATCCATACCTTTTAAAAAAATCAACTACCACTCAAATGTTTACCATCCTTAATCATATAGATCCAGTCCTTTTAACAAATCTCGTTAGTTGCAGATGTCATTCAAAAACGAATTTGAATTAGATAATAATACCCTAAAAATAAGCTGAAAGACGTTTTTACCTTCCCTCAATTAATTGACCCTACACCCCCAAATGGTTTTTTACAGATTAATATTAGGGTTTTTTACTTGGTGACTTGAACGGAGATGAGAGAGATCGAGGGGTCTCTTCCCTAACCTCCGGTTAAAACGAATATTAGGGTTTTTTACTTGGTGACTTGCACAGAGATGAGAGAGATCGAGGGGTCTCTTCCCTAACCTCCGGCTGAAGCCATGGATGTGAGCTCAGAGTCTCAAATCATTGACCTCCTTCCAAGTGCTCTGCAACTGAGAAATACTTAAGAGGGCACAATTCTATAAATTAGTTAAAGAAACCTAAAAAGTTGTGGTAAGTTGAGGAAAAACTTCAGTGACACAACATTATAACTCCATACCAATGCTTCTGGCAAAATAATTGAAGTGAGATAATAAAATTCTGGACATAGTTGTATTTTCTTTGTCAGAGAATTGTTTTGGGGTTTTCTCTTGTTGATGGACTATTGTTTGTGTTTTCTTTTTTAATAAAATAAATTATTTATCCATTAAAAAATGATACCTTTACCTTAGGCTTCGGAAGGGTTAGGTTAATGTTTAGGAACAACAAGAGGGGGGGGGGGGGGGGTTTTTACCAACATTTGAAGGGAATTTTTTTAAAATTTATAACTATTTTCAACCAATTTACTAGAATCATTAGAATTTCGTCCCACCAATTCTATGAATTTTTTAAAAATTTTTTAAAAATTTATAACAATTTTTAAAAAAATTATAAAATTGATTCCCCCCACCAATTCTATGAATTTTTTTACCAATTTTTTTGTTTTTGTTTTTGGGTTAAGGATTTTTTCGATGCTAAGCCTATTTTAATTCCAAAAAAAAAAACTGTAGGGGGAAAACAGCAGAGATGGCTGGAAATAGCAAGTATGGCCAGAGGAAATCATCGTCGTCATCCTTCCTCTCCATCTTCAACGTGTTCAAGCCTAGCAGGGGGAAGAGGTCAAACGACGGAGAGGAGGATGAAGCCTTGAACGTGCCAAAGTTACGATCCAGCGACGAAGATCGAGGGCGCTGGATTGCTGAACCTGACATTGACAGGAAGGCCTCTGCCTTCATCGCTAGATTCTACGAGTCTCATGTCTTAGAGTCAGAAATCCAAACTATCACCGTATGAGTTATTATGGTACACCATGAATTATTAAGATGACCGACGGTCCTTTGAATCACTCCAACTTCCTCTTTCTGTCCAATTTCTTTTTTCATTCCATTTAAATGTATAATTGTTTCTCTATTTAATTATCTGTAAATTTTACAATAAATTCTAGTGTAAATTGCACAGACACCCCCTTTACTGTAGTGAAAATACACAGAACTATCCTGTTTTTTCAGAAGTTACATAAAATACCCCCATAATAATGCTATCATATAATCACACCCACACCGTTACTTTCAACTTAACGGCAGAAGGTCAATTTTTTTTTAAGATAAAAACCTTTATTCTGGTTTTTTTTTATTTTTTATTACCGTTCATCTGCTTCAACTTCTTATTCTGTTCTGCTCTGTATCCTCTTCTTTTTTTTTTTCTCTCTCTCTCTCTCTCTCTCTCTCTCTCTCTTCTGAAACCCATTGATCATGGGAAGAACAACAAACATTCCGACGTTAATTTGTAGATTTAATAGCTTCAAAAAAAATAAAAAAAATAGAAGAAATAAACCCTCTTCTGAAATTTTCTTTGCCGTTTTCTTCTCGATGCTCCGGAGCACCTGCAAGATTCCGTAATCGTCGTCTCTGTTTGGCTTCTTGAAGATGCTTCCAATAGTGTAAGAACATGAAGAGCATGTAGTGTTCGTGGGTTTCTTCTCTGCTATCATATGCGTAAAATGACCTAAATGGGAAATTGAATCTCATGAAAAAGTGATCGGGATAAGTGTTTAGGGTTTCTGAATTAACATCTGGAGGAAACGAGAAAGAACTTCGGAATCTATTGTGGTGTTAATCCTTCTGATTCGAGTTACATTCATGTAAAGATAGAAAAATTGGGATTTTTCAGAGCTTGAGATGTTGTACGTTTGGTTTTAGAGGCTTGATTACGGTTTCAACTCTGGGAGTTGCTGGAAACTGAAACCCCCAATACAATCGCTGCCAACACCTCTCTCCAATCACTCCTCTTCTCATTTCTGCCATTACCGCCGCTTACAACTTCCTTGTCCAGAAAGATCTACATCTTTCATCCTTCCCAGACCCTAGCCCTAGAATCGTGAAATGCTTCTGCCCTATCTCTCACTAAATTCAATTCTCTCCATTCCCTATTTTTCTGTTAAGAGAATCCCACAATTACTAATTGTTGCCATGGGGAAGAATGAGAAGAAGAGGGAGATGCTGAGCGTTGGAGAAGAAAACGAGTTTATAGCAACTAGTGGAGGAGAAATATCTACACCAATAGATTCTCTTCAGAGATTGATTATTGGTCTGATGGCTACAGACAGCCCAAAACGGTAAGACATGGTAATGGCCTCTAACTTCAATATTATCCAATTCGACGAGTTCCCCATTTCGAAATCCCATCACTAGAGGTTGCACAAGCGATGCTGTCAGGATTCCACGGCCTGGGGCCATGGCAGCAGCTCCAACAGCTTTAGCTCTCGATTTGTTTTTTATTTTGATCGGAGCTATGTTTCAGATTCTAATTGTGGATTTGGGAAGAAGGGAGATAATGGTTTTTGATTTCAAACTTTGAGTTTGACATGTTGTCCTCTACCCCCACTCCCCAATATAACTTACCCTCTCAATCTCTACTTTTGGAGAAGAACACAAATTCTCATATGGGATTTCTTTGCAGAAGAACACGAACAGCTTGTTTCGTTAGAGAAGAATGAGGAATGATTAGTTTGTTTGATTTTTTTTGGAGAACTCGAATAGGGGTATTTTCGTCTTAAAAAAAATTTAAGCCTCTGACATTAAATTGAAAGTAATGGTGTGGGTGAGGTTGTATGATAGCGTTGTTATAGGGGTTTTCTGTGTAACTTTTGAAAAAGTAGTGTAGTTTTGTGTATTTTCACTACAGTACAGGGGGTGTCTGTTTAATTTACCCTAAATTCAATTCCATTAAAAATGTATAATTTCTTCTGTATTTAATTGTCTGTAAATTTTACAATGAAATGGATTCTACATATTTGTTCTTTATGAAATATTGTGAATCTAGATACATATAATTCTTTCTTCAACTCAAATCCTTATATAGAAGAGACTACTTTTGCCATATGTTCTTCATTTTCTCTGATTTTGGTGTTGTGTGTTGTTCTTTTTTACAAAAGAGAGACTTGCCATACGAACATAACTCGATATAATGGGCTCCCCTAAATTCTGAAGATATCTAGCTCCGGCTACAACTACACGTATACAAATAAAATGATTTACTTTTTGTCGAACATTTCAAATATTGTTTAATAATAAAATCTTGGAAAATTATATGTACTGTCCCACCCCAATTCCGACTGAACCAGAAGTGTGAGTGAACCGGCTCTAAACCACGATTCACACCAGGATCTCAATAGACCGTGTCAACCAATCATTCCCAAGTAGTCTAACATAATCAGAGAATAATACATAGCAGCGGATTATAAATAAACGAACTGAGATCTATGTGATAAATTAAAATAATTATTCAACCTATTCCACCATTCACAAATTTAAATAATAAAAGCATTACAATGTATTATTCAAAAATAAAACCCCCTCTAAAGAAAAACACAAAAGGAGCACTCGCATGATGTGTCATGCTCGTCCTGCACTACCTAGGTATCAATGGCAGCAACTGTACCGTATGCTGGGACAGTCACGAAGTCATCAACTGTGTACCCTGCATCCAAATCTGAAAAGAAGAATATATATATTCGGGTGAGCTCACAACATAGCTCAGTAAAGTACAAGACCAATGCAATATACAAAATGCATGAGATAACATTACAATTGGGTCAGGTATAACTTGCAAATATGCTATGGTAAGGTTTGACGGTCACCGCACCTCCATGCACGAGAGTGTGAGCACACCCAACAGTCAGACACCTACCACATTACTGTCGTTGCCCTACATCACTCACTCTGGTATGGAGATAGGACTCGAGTCTGGCGGGCAGAAAGAATCACAATCCCACGTCCTCCCCTTGATACCCCACTCCGTACAAGTACCTAAACCCCTACTGGCAAGGGCTTGCAATTGGATTCCATTTCTAACCAGTCCTAAATGTCAATACAGTACCAATGGCCTTATCCCAGCACGGCTCCCTACGACATAGAGATAGGGCTCGAGTCTGGCGGGCAGGAAGAACCACAATCTCACGTCCTCCCCCTGATACCCTATTCGTACCAAGTCTGCTAAGGTAGATGGTGATATGAAAAGGTGTTAGCTGTGGATATATCCAAAGTTCCACTCCCCTTCACATTCCACACACTAACAAAAAGCATACACATGCCTAACATCCAAAAATCCTAGCATATGAAATGCATGAACAGAAAATATTAACAAAAGAAGTAACTTCATGGCATGTGAAATGCACAGACATCAAGCAATCATTTCAAAAATAAACTTATTCACAAAGGTTTACTGTTCTTTAATTAATTAGAGTTTGGGATCTTGTCCCTTACCTGACGCGTGATAACAATCCCGCTCTGTGTCACAGGGTATTCTCACGTTGTCTACAGGTCCTACACAATCATATTCATAGGTTAGAATTAATTTATTAAAGTCACAGTTGGTCAGAACTTACCTGACCAAGCAAACCAGGCTCGGAAACCATACCAGTCGCATGTACCGGTCTCAGGGGAGTGAGACCGGTATGTGCCACCGGTACGTATACCGGTTGCACATATGTGAGACCGGTATGTGCCTCCGGTATACACTGCAGGCCCATACCGCTGGACCTTGTGTCCAACCGGTTGGTTCCACGAATTAGATCCGAGAACTTGATCTTGGATCTCCCTTTCCCATTGGTTATCAGCTAGGTTTTCTAGGGTTTCTCCTAACCCACGCTAAGGAGTAAGCATCCTAATGGCCTTCTGATTTCGACTAGGACGTCGTATCAAACCCGATCAGATTTGAAAGAAGAAGGATCTAGGATTTAGGATTGTCGCGCCGCTTCGTGGCTCCGATCCGATATCCTACTGTTACTAATAGTATAGAGAACTTACCGACGTTGTTCGTCGGTTGGCAGCAAGCTCCTCCAATGGAAACCTCCTTCCTGGACAGCCTCTTCCTCCTTGCTCCTTCTCAACTCTTCTCCAGACAGCTAGGGTTTGAGAATGATCAATGGAGTGTGATCATCTCTATAAATAAAAGAGGGCCGTTCCTGGGAAGGTTTTACATGATTGGAAACTTCCCAAGTTTTCATTCGGAGTGAGGGACCCGTTGAAGTCTGTCTCCCGTAGAAAAGAAGTATACCGGTCGCACATACCGGTCTGAGTGACTCAGACCGGTTCACTCAGACCGGTATAGTCAGACCGTTATACCATACCGGTTGCACCATACCGGTTTGATTGACTCAGACCGGTATAGTCAGACCGATATGAGTTTTTACCAATTTTGAGTGGTTCTCGTACCTGAAATTTTGCGTGGTTCGTCACCCGACTTCGCCTTCTGGTCCGACAATGATTGGGACACCTGTCATCATATAAAATCACGGTTTAGACCCAGTTTTAGAACACGGTTCTTACATGTCCTACCCCTGGGCTAGGGACTAATTTTCCCTACAATCTAGTAGTTTCTAACAATTACACCCTTTCCCAAATAACTAATGGTGAAAACTTGAAAATTAGAAACCCAAATAATTAAAAGATAGTTTTACCCTCAAGGGAATAGGCTAAGAAAAAATTGAAATAACAATTTCAACCATTTCTCTCTCTCCTTCATCAATCTCTTGATGAACTTGATATGACACTGAGAGGGGGGGTGAATCAGTGTCTGAAACTTTTCACTGATTATTTCACGGCTGCCCAGAGCTGATGGAGACCTAACTTTTCACACACATACAAATGTATACAAATCTACCTCGCTACCACTCAGTGGTCAGGTCTACCAGATTTGCACACCCACTTTGCAAGTCATTCCATGCACTCTAAAATATATCAGAAAAATAAAACAATCAACACAAGGATATTATGTAGTTCACCACCACAGTGTGTGATGGCTAGTCCACGGAGTAATGCCCAACGGACTCCGTATTTACTCAACACTCAGCTTTTAGTCTCTAACAAGACAATGATACTAACCATAGATTTTTCCAGCATAAAACTGGAGAGGGAACAACAACGCCAAAATCCAGGCCACAACATCCAGTGTTCAGCACTCACTGCACACACCACGCTTAACCCGCACCCACGGGAAGCAAAGAACAATTTTTTTAGGCTTATAGAATTGCCTTATAATTCTCCCCACTAAGTAGGTATTCAATAATTTTCACCTACGCTAGCATACAATATATTGAAAGCATAAATAGATAGGGAATTGAAAAATCTTACAAACAATGCTTTCGAATGGCCAACAATCTCTTTGAAGGTTCATACTATCCTCAAGTACTCTCCAACAGCCTTCAATGATGATGGAGATCAATTCATTGAGCACACCTCACTCATAGGCTTTCAATCTCTTCCACACAACCCATAATCACCATGAATATAAAAATAAAAGCTCTACTGACCTCTCAAAGGGATTTAACACTCCATTGATGCACAGAGAAGAGGTAGTTGGTGATTGATCACTCCCACAGGGCACAAAACCATAGAAATCCTTCTGTCTACCTTCAAAATGCTCTTTTAAATTCTTCTTTGTGTTTTTATGACTCCCAACGACGCCCAACGTATCGAGCATCCGAAAATATGGAAACTGCAACTTGAACAGATTGATTTGGAGCTCAGATGACCAACTTATGGTTGTTTGAAGTTTCGACCAGCCAGAACGTTCAAAAGAGCATCTTTTGAATCAATTTCGTGCTCCCGTGATACACTGAATCGCCGCCCGCCCTGCGCTGTCGCTTTACGATTGGTCCGCTGTGAAATCTACGGTAAAGACCATTGTATTGATCGCTAAAAGGCAGGATCTTGTATGGACAGTCAGATCGGCCTAATCACGTCATGCGATGATGGGACAAGCTCTCGTCCACTGGATCAGAATCCGTTTGCCACTACGCCATATGCACGCATTGCCATATCAAGCTTTATCCTCTATGCTTCTCGGTACATTATATAAAGTTGCATCCATCCTACCAGAATGCGTGCAATGGAATCTCGACACGATTTCCATGATACACATTAGTCCGCCTTTAACTGATCCTGTGAGACCTACATGCAAATTTCAGGGACGAAATTTCTTTTAAGGGTGGGAGAGTTGTAAGACCCGCACCCCGTGAACCCGATCTAAACCTTGATTTCATGTCGTAACAGGTCTTCCAATCATCACTAGGCCAGACTGAACGAGCGGATGACAATCAGGTATGAAATCGGACCAAAACAAACCAAATAAGTATGATTTACTCATATCGGTCGATGGTACGGTCGATGGTACCGGTCGACCGGTATGGTCTATGCAGTAGACTACTTAGATCCAGAATTGGATCTCTGCGGGTCCCACTTTCCAAACTCCGAATCGATTGACTTTCCTAATCCTAGGTGGCTTCCTAAACCTAATTCCTAGCCTATTTAAACCCTTTTAAGTCTCCTAGAATCCCTTCCATTGATCCTCACAAACCCTAGAGAGGAGAAGGAGATTGGAGAAGGAGAAGGAGCTAGGAAGAAGAAGAAGAGCCGCCTTTGCCGTTCAACGACGCATACCTTACGCCAGTCGACGGTAAGTGTTTAAACCCTTCCTCTCTCATATTGACTCTAGGATGGTTGGTTGTTTGGATCAACACCATGCAAAGCAGGTATTGACCTAAACCCTACTTTACCGACAAACCCTAATTTAATCGTTAAACCCTAGATTCGGGTTCTAGGATGAATACCATCAAAACTAGACTTGAATCGAGTTGGAAACAACTTTAACTCAAAGCTCAGACTTAGAAAGTGTAGGAGAAACCCTAGAATCAATAGAGAATGATCGACGGCAGTCGAAAAACCAAGCGTATGGTCTTTCGGAGACATACCAGTCGACCATACTGGTCGCAGGTCATCCGACCGGTACTGCGACCAATATCTCTCAGGGAGTAGCCTGTGGGGACCAGCTGACCATACCGGTCGTCAGTTTTCCCCACAGAGCTGTGACCGGTATCTGCGATCGGTCAGCTCTGTGAGTGTATTTTTGGTAACCTCGTTGGTTTTCGACCAACGTAAATCCTAAGAAACTATTCTAATTGAGCCATAATATTATGTAGGACTTTGTGATCGCACGTTTGGATCTTGCGACGTGGAGCAAGCTATCAACCGAGCGTCAGGTAAGGGAATCGGACCTAAACCCTAATAATTAATGGATGGTAAACTGTTGTTAATCACAATGAATATTTGGTATGATGTTTGTGCATTCTCACATGTCATATGTTATTTCCAGTTATTATATTGTTCATGCATACTCGCTATGCTAGGATGTTATTGCTAGACATGTGATTGTTTTCGTTGGTGAGTGGAATGGGAAGGGCCTGGGGTCTGGGATCATTCCTCACATTGGCACTTTTTTTGTAGTATTCTATCTTAGCATACTTGGTGCGGGTAGGGTATCAGGGGGAGGTTGTGGCACTGTTGTCTCCGACCTGGCCACCACGCTCTAGCTCTATTTCTATGTCGTAGGGAGTGATGTTGGGATAGAGTCTATTTGCGTATTGTTCTGTCTTAGTATGCTTGGTGCGGGAAGGGTATCAGGGGGAGGTCGTGGCACTATGGTCTCCGGCCAGGCCACCACGCTCTAGCTCTATCTCTATGTCGTAGGGAGATGTGCTGATGACATATAGGATTGGTTAGTTGCGAGCCCAGTTTGCAAGCCCTAGCCAATAGGGCTTACGTATTGGTATGGGTAGAGTATCAGGGGAGGTAGTGGATTGCCTTAGCTCTATCTCTATTCCATGATGGGTGCATGTGGGTCGGCAGCGGTGTGATCTACTGTGCAATGCTACACACTCGTGTATAGAGGTGCGGTGGCCGCCAACTCTTTCTATAGCACATTACAAACTTAAACCAGACCACAGCATAAAATGATTGTTACTCATGCATATAATATTGATTCACTGTCTGATTGTCTTACTGAGCTAAGTTGTGAGCTCGCCCTTTGTATATATACTGTTTTTAGATGTTGATGCAGGTTACATGGTGGACGACTATATGAACGCACCGGCGTATGGAGGTGTTGCTGCTCTGGACGTACAGGCAGGAGAGGACGAGCATGACGCCTCATGCAAATGCCCTTTCTACGTGTACCTTTGACTTTAATTTATTTGTTTCAGTTATTTTATTAAAGTGATGTAAAGATATTTAATTATGTTTGAAATTTGGATAGTTGAATATTTATTTAAATTTATCAATAGAATACTCAGTTCATTTATTTAAAGACTTCCACTGTATTTATTATATTCTGATTGTGGTTATGTGCGATGGTTTGTATGAGTGGACATGGTCTTATTGAGATCCTGGTGTGAACCGTTGGTTCAGTGACGGTTCATTCACACCATTCTGGTTGGTTCAAAATTGGGGTGTGACAGATCCACTGGATTGGAATCTGAGAGGCGTGGCTTCATTCCTGTCGCCGATCTCGCATCTTTTACTTTCTTGATGGACCAAATTGCCCCTGTGTTCTTATGAAAACACCTCTGTAACCATTTTTTTGTTATTAAACAAACGTGTAGAGGCGATTCTTCCCGAGAGAACTTCTCCCTAGAAGAATTGGCTCTCCCTCTCTAGGCATTATGTCAAGCACATGTGATGTGCAAGCTGGGGGGCGTGCTGTGTGCGGCCAGGTCCATTCGCATGGGCATGCGGTAGTGGGGGCTTACGGCTGTAGCACCATGTCATCCATGCAAGCTGAGGCTACGGTGTCTTGGGGCTTGCCATGTGGCTGGCTGGCCATGTGGGGCTTACACTGTGGTGCCGTGGCCCTCGGCCAGGCTGGCTGCCATGGTGGCATGCCACCTTGGCACAGTGGGTCCCACCCACTATTTTTCCTTCTCCTCTTTCTCTCTCCTCATTCTCTCTTTACATCTTCTTTCTTTCTTCATATTTAATGTTTTATTTAATGCTTCAAGATGCCGCGACACTGCCTCATCATCAGTAACTCGGCCACATCATCAGAGAAGCTGTGCCACATCACCAGTGTGGTTTACATATAATCACTTTCATCAAATTCAATGTAGAATGCATTTAACTCGCTGCAAGCCATTTGAAACACACTATAAGAGATGTAGAACACTGCCTCATAACTACGAGGTTGCTCTAGCTTTACCACTGCACTAACATTCTCTCTCCTCATTTCTCTGACTGAATGCTCATCAACACTGTCACATTAGTCAAGTTGCCAACAATGACAACATAAAGTCCAACATCTCTCTCTCTCTCCTCGTTGTGCTGTAATCAAAACCAGACGTTCGCCAACAAAACAACTCCATGAACGTTGCGGACGTTCAGAGAAAAGCGGTGGCGACGCTGGTCTGCTTCATCTAGTGGAGAATCTTCTTCAGAAAAAGAAAAAAAAAAAGCCTCAAATTGCCTCCAGGCTCAATGAGGGCCACCCAACCAACAACAAATCCTTTTCAATTGCGCTATGTTTTAATGGACAAAATGGTATTACAGAAATTCTCTTGCGAAACAGGAGTATTTTAGTTGCTTCTCAACCTACATGTGGAGGCAATGAGTTGCAAGTAGAGGAGAGGCAATTAAAAGTGGAGAAGAAGAAATGCAGGTCGCGAAGAAGAAGAGTTGCAGTCGCAGAGAAGAAATTAGAAGTTAACCCTTACTTCAATTTCAAAATGAGGGCAAAATTGAAACATCACTGCCAAATAAGGGTAGATTTTCCATTCAGGTAAATAAGATCGAATGACATCAGCAACTAACAGACCACAATAAACGGAGTGGAGTTAAATGTAATCTCATTTTTCCAATAAGGGAAGTTTGTATAATTTTTAAACCACAAAGGGAGGTGTGTGTAATTAGACCTAAGTACAAAAGAGGTGAATGTAATTTACCCTAAAACCCATTTCCAAACAGAATGGATAAGAACAATATTGGATCGAGAAACAAAATTAAAAGAGAAAGACATAAAATGAACTTGGATATGCCTAATTAATATAAATCAAAGAAGAGAAATTTCAGTCGGTGGTGGTTTCGTCATCCATCATAGGCCACTTTTCTGAGATAATGGAGGAATAGATTCCTAAGAAGTAAGAGGGGGGCTTAATTATACTAACT